>OX608073.1:98117567-98310308 GCA_951509635.1 Eupeodes luniger | reverse complement strand
CCCTCTAGGACGCATATTAAGCGAGATATTCGCATTTTAAGTTTGAACTTCGATTTTTGCCCATAACTTGTTGTAAAATTGGTCTTATTCAAAGATAGGCACATCAATGGAAAGGGAATGATTCCTAGATCACAAATCTGAAATTTCAGCCCTCTAGGTGGTCTAGATCGAGAAAAAATGGAGGTCAAGAATTGCCCTCCGGGTCTAGACTTTCGACCCTCTAGGACGCATATTAAGCGAGATATTCGCATTTTAAGTTTGAACTTTCATTTTTGCCCATAACTTGTTGTAAAATTGGTCTTATTCAAAGATAGGCACATCAATGGAAAGGGAATGATTCCTAGAAATTGCCCTTTGGGTCTAGACTTTCGACCTTCTAGGACGCATATTAAGCGAGATATTCGCATTTTAAGTTTGAACTTCGATTTTTGCCCATAACTTGTTGTAAAATTGGTCTTATTCAAAGATAGGCACATCAATGGAAAGGGAATGATTCCTAGATCACAATCCTGAAATTTCAGCCCTCTAGGTGGTCTAGATCGAGAAAAGGTCAAAAATTGCCCTCCGGGTCTAGACTTTCGACCTTCTAGGACGCATATTAAGCGAGATATTCGCATTTTAAGTTTGAACTTGCATTTTTGCCCATAACTTGTTGTAAAATTGGTCTTATTCAAAGATAGGCACATCAATGGAAAGGGAATGATTCCTAGATCACAAATCTGAAATTTCAGCCCTCGAGAAAAAATGGAGGTCAAGAATTGCCCTCCGGGTCTAGACTTTCGACCCTCTAGGACGCATATTAAGCGAGATATTCGCATTTTAAGTTTGAACTTGGATTTTTGCCCATAACTTGTTATAAAATTGGTCTTATTCAAAAATAGGCACATCAATGGAAAGGGAATGATTCCTAGATCACAATCCTGAAATTTCAGCCCTCTAGGTGGCCTAGATCGAGAAAAAATGGAGGTCGAAAATTGCCCTCCGGGTCTAGACTTTCGACCCTCTAGGACCCATATTAAGCGAGATATTCGCGTTTTAAGTTTGAACTTGCATTTTTGCCCATAACTTGTTGTAAAATTGGTCTTATTCAAAGATAGGCACATCAATGGAAAGGGAATGATTCCTAGATCACAATCCTGAAATTTCAGCCCTCTAGGTGGAAAGATCACAATCCTGAAATTTCAGCCCTCTAGGTGGTCTAGATCGAGAAAAAATGGAGGTCAAAAATTGACCTCCAGGTCTAGACTTTCGACCCTCTAGGACGCATATTAAGCGAGATATTCGCATTTTAAGTTTGAACTTGCATTTTTGCCCATAACTTGTTGTAAAATTGGTCTTATTCAAAGATAGGCACATCAATGGAAAGGGAATGATTCCTAGATCACAATCCTGAAATTTCAGCCCTCTATGTGGTCTAGATCGAGAAAAAATGGAGGTCGAAAATTGCCCTCCGGGTCTAGACTTTCGACCCTCTAGGACGCATATGAAGCGAGATATTCGCATTTTAAGTTTGAACTTCGATTTTTGCCCATAACTTGTTGTAAAATTGGTCTTATTCAAAGATAGGCACATCAATGGAAAGGGAATGATTCCTAGATCACAAATCTGAAATTTCAGCCCTCTAGGTGGTCTAGATCGAGAAAAAATGGAGGTCGAAAATTGCCATCCGGGTCTAGACTTTCGACCCTCTAGGACGCATATTAAGCGAGATATTCGCATTTTAAGTTTGAACTTGCATTTTTGCCCATAACTTGTTGTAAAATTGGTCTTATTCAAAGATAGGCACATCAATGGAAAGGGAATGATTCCTAGATCACAAATCTGAAATTTCAGCCCTCTAGGTGGTCTAGATCGAGAAAAAATGGAGGTCAAGAATTGCCCTCCGGGTCTAGACTTTCGACCCTCTAGGACGCATATTAAGCGAGATATTCGCATTTTAAGTTTGAACTTGGATTTTTGCCCATAACTTGTTATAAAATTGGTATTATTCAAAAATAGGCACATCAATGGAAAGGGAATGATTCCTAGATCACAATCCTGAAATTTCAGCCCTCTAGGTGGTCTAGATCGAGAAAAAATGGAGGTCGAAAATTGCCCTCCGGGTCTAGACTTTCGACCCTCTAGGACGCATATTAAGCGAGATATTCGCATTTTAAGTTTGAACTTCGATTTTTGCCCATAACTTGTTGTAAAATTGGTCTTATTCAAAGATAGGCACATCAATGGAAAGGGAATGATTCCTAGATCACAAATCTGCCCTCTAGGTGGTCTAGATCGAGAAAAAATGGAGGTCGAAAATTGCCCTCCGGGTCTAGACTTTCGACCCTCTAGGACGCATATTAAGCGAGATATTCGCGTTTTAAGTTTGAACTTCGATTTTTGCCCATAACTTGTTGTAAAATTGGTCTTATTCAAAGATAGGCACATCAATGGAAAGGGAATGATTCCTAGATCACAATCCTGAAATTTCAGCCCTCTAGGTGGTCTAGATCGAGAAAAAATGGAGGTCGAAAATTGCCCTCCGGGTCTAGACTTTCGACCCTCTAGGACGCATATTAAGCGAGATATTCGCGTTTTAAGTTTGAACTTCGATTTTTGCCCATAACTTGTTGTAAAATTGGTCTTATTCAAAGATAGGCACATCAATGGAAAGGGAATGATTCCTAGATCACAATCCTGAAATTTCAGCCCTCTAGGTGGTCTAGATCGAGAAAAAATGGAGGTCAAAAATTGACCTCCAGGTCTAGACTTTCGACCCTCTAGGACGCATATTAAGCGAGATATTCGCATTTTAAGTTTGAACTTGCATTTTTGCCCATAACTTGTTGTAAAATTGGTCTTATTCAAAGATAGGCACATCAATGGAAAGGGAATGATTCCTAGATCACAATCCTGAAATTTCAGCCCTCTAGGTGGTCTAGATCGAGAAAAAATGGAGGTCAAAATTTGACCTCCAGGTCTAGACTTATGACCCTCTAGGACGCATATTAAGCGAGATATTCGCATTTTAAGTTTGAACTTGCATTTTTGCCCATAACTTGTTGTAAAATTGGTCTTATTAAAAGATAGGCACATCAATGGAAAGGGAATGATTCCTAGATCACAATCCTGAAATTTCAGCCCTCTAGGTGGTCTAGATCGAGAAAAAATGGAGGTCAAAAATTGCTCTCCGGGTCTAGACTTTCGACCCTCTAGGACGCATATTAAGCGAGATATTCGCATTTTAAGTTTGAACTTGCATTTTTGCCCATAACTTGTTGTAAAATTGGTCTTATTCAAAGATAGGCACATCAATGGAAAGGGAATGATTCCTAGATCACAATCCTGAAATTTCAGCCCTCTAGGTGGTCTAGATCGAGAAAAAATGGAGGTCAAAAATTGCCCTCCGGGTCTAGACTTTCGACCCTCTAGGACGCATATTAAGCGAGATATTCGCATTTTAAGTTTGAACTTGCATTTTTGCCCATAACTTGTTGTAAAATTGGTCTTATTCAAAGATAGGCACATCAATGGAAAGGGAATGATTCCTAGATCACAATCCTGAAATTTCAGCCCTCTAGGTGGTCTAGATCGAGAAAAAATGGAGGTCGAAAATTGCCCTCCGGGTCTAGACTTTCGACCCTCTAGGACGCATATTAAGCGAGATATTCGCATTTTAAGTTTGAACTTCGATTTTTGCCCATAACTTGTTGTAAAATTGGTCTTATTCAAAGATAGGCACATCAATGGAAAGGGAATGATTCCTAGATCACAATCCTGAAATTTCAGCCCTCTAGGTGGTCTAGATCGAGAAAAAATGGAGGTCAAAAATTGCCCTCCAGGTTTAGACTTTCGACCCTCTAGGACGCATATTAAGCGAGATATTCGCATTTTAAGTTTGAACTTGCATTTTTGCCCATAACTTGTTGTAAAATTGGTCTTATTCAAAGATAGGCACATCAATGGAAAGGGAATTATTCCTAGATCACAATCCTGAAATTTCAGCCCTCTAGGTGGTCTAGATCGAGAAAAAATGGAGGTCAAAAATTGCCCTCCGGGTCTAGACTTTCGACCCTCTAGGACGCATATTAAGCGAGATATTCGCATTTTAAGTTTGAACTTGCATTTTTGCCCATAACTTGTTGTAAAATTGGTCTTATTCAAAGATAGGCACATCAATGGAAAGGGAATGATTCCTAGATCACAATCCTGAAATTTCAGCCCTCTAGGTGGTCTAGATCGAGAAAAAATGGAGGTCGAAAATTGCCCTCCGGGTCTAGACTTTCGACCCTCTAGGACGCATATTAAGCGAGATATTCGCATTTTAAGTTTGAACTTCGATTTTTGCCCATAACTTGTTGTTAAATTGGTCTTATTCAAAGATAGGCACATCAATGGAAAGGGAATGATTCCTAGATCACAATCCTAAAATTTCAGCCCTCTAGGTGGTCTAGATCGAGAAAAAATGGAGGTCAAAAATTGCCCTCCGGGTCTAGACTTTCGACCCTCTAGGACGCATATTAAGCGAGATATTCGCATTTTAAGTTTGAACTTGGATTTTTGCCCATAACTTGTTATAAAATTGGTATTATTCAAAAATAGGCACATCAATGGAAAGGGAATGATTCCTAGATCACAATCCTGAAATTTCAGCCCTCTAGGTGGTCTAGATCGAGAAAAAATGGAGGTCGAAAATTGCCCTCCGGGTCTAGACTTTCGACCCTCCAGGACGCATATTAAGCGAGATATTCGCATTTTAAGTTTGAACTTCGATTTTTGCCCATAACTTGTTGTAAAATTGGTCTTATTCAAAGATAGGCACATCAATGGAAAGGGAATGATTCCTAGATCACAAATCTGCCCTCTAGGTGGTCTAGATCGAGAAAAAATGGAGGTCGAAAATTGCCCTCCGGGTCTAGACTTTCGACCCTCTAGGACGCATATTAAGCGAGATATTCGCGTTTTAAGTTTGAACTTCGATTTTTGCCCATAACTTGTTGTAAAATTGGTCTTATTCAAAGATAGGCACATCAATGGAAAGGGAATGATTCCTAGATCACAATCCTGAAATTTCAGCCCTCTAGGTGGTCTAGATCGAGAAAAAATGGAGGTCGAAAATTGCCCTCCGGGTCTAGACTTTCGACCCTCTAGGACGCATATTAAGCGAGATATTCGCATTTTAAGTTTGAACTTCGATTTTTGCCCATAACTTGTTGTAAAATTGGTCCTATTCAAAGATAGGCACATCAATGGAAAGGGAATGATTCCTAGATCACAAATCTGAAATTTCAGCCCTCTAGGTGGTCTAGATCGAGAAAAACTGGAGGTCAAAAATTGCCCTCCGGGTCTAGACTTTCGACCCTCTAGGACGCATATTAAGCGAGATATTCGCATTTTAAGTTTGAACTTGGATTTTTGCCCATAACTTGTTATAAAATTGGTATTATTCAAAAATAGGCACATCAATGGAAAGGGAATGATTCCTAGATCACAATCCTGAAATTTCAGCCCTCTAGGTGGTCTAGATCGAGAAAAAATGGAGGTCGAAAATTGCCCTCCGGGTCTAGACTTTCGACCCTCTAGGACGCATATTAAGCGAGATATTCGCATTTTAAGTTTGAACTTCGATTTTTGCCCATAACTTGTTGTAAAATTGGTCTTATTCAAAGATAGGCACATCAATGGAAAGGGAATGATTCCTAGATCACAAATCTGCCCTCTAGGTGGTCTAGATCGAGAAAAAATGGAGGTCGAAAATTGCCCTCCGGGTCTAGACTTTCGACCCTCTAGGACGCATATTAAGCGAGATATTCGCGTTTTAAGTTTGAACTTCGATTTTTGCCCATAACTTGTTGTAAAATTGGTCTTATTCAAAGATAGGCACATCAATGGAAAGGGAATGATTCCTAGATCACAATCCTGAAATTTCAGCCCTCTAGGTGGTCTAGATCGAGAAAAAATGGAGGTCGAAAATTGCCCTCCGGGTCTAGACTTTCGACCCTCTAGGACGCATATTAAGCGAGATATTCGCGTTTTAAGTTTGAACTTCGATTTTTGCCCATAACTTGTTGTAAAATTGGTCTTATTCAAAGATAGGCACATCAATGGAAAGGGAATGATTCCTAGATCACAATCCTGAAATTTCAGCCCTCTAGGTGGTCTAGATCGAGAAAAAATGGAGGTCAAAAATTGACCTCCAGGTCTAGACTTTCGACCCTCTAGGACGCATATTAAGCGAGATATTCGCATTTTAAGTTTGAACTTGCATTTTTGCCCATAACTTGTTGTAAAATTGGTCTTATTCAAAGATAGGCACATCAATGGAAAGGGAATGATTCCTAGATCACAATCCTGAAATTTCAGCCCTCTAGGTGGTCTAGATCGAGAAAAAATGGAGGTCGAAAATTGCCCTCCGGGTCTAGACTTTCGACCCTCTAGGACGCATATTAAGCGAGATATTCGCATTTTAAGTTTGAACTTCGATTTTTGCCCATAACTTGTTGTAAAATTGGTCTTATTCAAAGATAGGCACATCAATGGAAAGGGAATGATTCCTAGATCACAATCCTGAAATTTCAGCCCTCTAGGTGGTCTAGATCGAGAAAAAATGGAGGTCAAAAATTGCCCTCCAGGTTTAGACTTTCGACCCTCTAGGACGCATATTAAGCGAGATATTCGCATTTTAAGTTTGAACTTGCATTTTTGCCCATAACTTGTTGTAAAATTGGTCTTATTCAAAGATAGGCACATCAATGGAAAGGGAATGATTCCTAGATCACAAATCTGCCCTCTAGGTGGTCTAGATCGAGAAAAAATGGAGGTCGAAAATTGCCCTCCGGGTCTAGACTTTCGACCCTCTAGGACGCATATTAAGCGAGATATTCGCATTTTAAGTTTGAACTTCGATTTTTGCCCATAACTTGTTGTAAAATTGGTCTTATTCAAAGATAGGCACATCAATGGAAAGGGAATGATTCCTAGATCACAATCCTGAAATTTCAGCCCTCTAGGTGGTCTAGATCGAGAAAAAATGGAGGTCAAAAATTGCCCTCCAGGTTTAGACTTTCGACCCTCTAGGACGCATATTAAGCGAGATATTCGCATTTTAAGTTTGAACTTGCATTTTTGCCCATAACTTGTTGTAAAATTGGTCTTATTCAAAGATAGGCACATCAATGGAAAGGGAATGATTCCTAGATCACAAATCTGCCCTCTAGGTGGTCTAGATCGAGAAAAAATGGAGGTCGAAAATTGCCCTCCGGGTCTAGACTTTCGACCCTCTAGGACGCATATTAAGCGAGATATTCGCGTTTTAAGTTTGAACTTCGATTTTTGCCCATAACTTGTTGTAAAATTGGTCTTATTCAAAGATAGGCACATCAATGGAAAGGGAATGATTCCTAGATCACAATCCTGAAATTTCAGCCCTCTAGGTGGTCTAGATCGAGAAAAAATGGAGGTCGAAAATTGCCCTCCGGGTCTAGACTTTCGACCCTCTAGGACGCATATTAAGCGAGATATTCGCATTTTAAGTTTGAACTTGCATTTTTGCCCATAACTTGTTGTAAAATTGGTCTTATTCAAAGATAGGCACATCAATGGAAAGGGAATGATTCCTAGATCACAAATCTGCCCTCTAGGTGGTCTAGATCGAGAAAAAATGGAGGTCGAAAATTGCCCTCCGGGTCTAGACTTTCGACCCTCTAGGACGCATATTAAGCGAGATATTCGCATTTTAAGTTTGAACTTCGATTTTTGCCCATAACTTGTTGTAAAATTGGTCTTATTCAAAGATAGGCACATCAATGGAAAGGGAATGATTCCTAGATCACAAATCTGCCCTCTAGGTGGTCTAGATCGAGAAAAAATGGAGGTCGAAAATTGCCCTCCGGGTCTAGACTTTCGACCCTCTAGGACGCATATTAAGCGAGATATTCGCGTTTTAAGTTTGAACTTCGATTTTTGCCCATAACTTGTTGTAAAATTGGTCTTATTCAAAGATAGGCACATCAATGGAAAGGGAATGATTCCTAGATCACAATCCTGAAATTTCAGCCCTCTAGGTGGTCTAGATCGAGAAAAAATGGAGGTCGAAAATTGCCCTCCGGGTCTAGACTTTCGACCCTCTAGGACGCATATTAAGCGAGATATTCGCGTTTTAAGTTTGAACTTCGATTTTTGCCCATAACTTGTTGTAAAATTGGTCTTATTCAAAGATAGGCACATCAATGGAAAGGGAATGATTCCTAGATCACAATCCTGAAATTTCAGCCCTCTAGGTGGTCTAGATCGAGAAAAAATGGAGGTCAAAAATTGACCTCCAGGTCTAGAGTTTCGACCCTCTAGGACGCATATTAAGCGAGATATTCGCATTTTAAGTTTGAACTTGCATTTTTGCCCATAACTTGTTGTAAAATTGGTCTTATTAAAAGATAGGCACATCAATGGAAAGGGAATGATTCCTAGATCACAATCCTGAAATTTCAGCCCTCTAGGTGGTCTAGATCGAGAAAAAATGGAGGTCAAAAATTGCTCTCCGGGTCTAGACTTTCGACCCTCTAGGACGCATATTAAGCGAGATATTCGCATTTTAAGTTTGAACTTGCATTTTTGCCCATAACTTGTTGTAAAATTGGTCTTATTCAAAGATAGGCACATCAATGGAAAGGGAATGATTCCTAGATCACAATCCTGAAATTTCAGCCCTCTAGGTGGTCTAGATCGAGAAAAAATGGAGGTCAAAAATTGCCCTCCGGGTCTAGACTTTCGACCCTCTAGGACGCATATTAAGCGAGATATTCGCATTTTAAGTTTGAACTTGCATTTTTGCCCATAACTTGTTGTAAAATTGGTCTTATTCAAAGATAGGCACATCAATGGAAAGGGAATGATTCCTAGATCACAATCCTGAAATTTCAGCCCTCTAGGTGGTCTAGATCGAGAAAAAATGGAGGTCGAAAATTGCCCTCCGGGTCTAGACTTTCGACCCTCTAGGACGCATATTAAGCGAGATATTCGCATTTTAAGTTTGAACTTCGATTTTTGCCCATAACTTGTTGTAAAATTGGTCTTATTCAAAGATAGGCACATCAATGGAAAGGGAATGATTCCTAGATCACAATCCTGAAATTTCAGCCCTCTAGGTGGTCTAGATCGAGAAAAAATGGAGGTCAAAAATTGCCCTCCAGGTTTAGACTTTCGACCCTCTAGGACGCATATTAAGCGAGATATTCGCATTTTAAGTTTGAACTTGCATTTTTGCCCATAACTTGTTGTAAAATTGGTCTTATTCAAAGATAGGCACATCAATGGAAAGGGAATTATTCCTAGATCACAATCCTGAAATTTCAGCCCTCTAGGTGGTCTAGATCGAGAAAAAATGGAGGTCAAAAATTGCCCTCCGGGTCTAGACTTTCGACCCTCTAGGACGCATATTAAGCGAGATATTCGCATTTTAAGTTTGAACTTGCATTTTTGCCCATAACTTG
Source organism: Eupeodes luniger (assembly GCA_951509635.1). Classification (NCBI taxonomy): domain Eukaryota; kingdom Metazoa; phylum Arthropoda; class Insecta; order Diptera; family Syrphidae; genus Eupeodes; species Eupeodes luniger. The sequence goes on along the minus strand of OX608073.1, from coordinate 98,300,841 downwards.
TTGTAAAATTGGTCTTATTCAAAGATAGGCACATCAATGGAAAGGGAATGATTCCTAGATCACAATCCTGAAATTTCAGCCCTCTAGGTGGTCTAGATCGAGAAAAAATGGAGGTCGAAAATTGCCCTCCGGGTCTAGACTTTCGACCCTCTAGGACGCATATTAAGCGAGATATTCGCATTTTAAGTTTGAACTTCGATTTTTGCCCATAACTTGTTGTTAAATTGGTCTTATTCAAAGATAGGCACATCAATGGAAAGGGAATGATTCCTAGATCACAATCCTAAAATTTCAGCCCTCTAGGTGGTCTAGATCGAGAAAAAATGGAGGTCAAAAATTGCCCTCCGGGTCTAGACTTTCGACCCTCTAGGACGCATATTAAGCGAGATATTCGCATTTTAAGTTTGAACTTGCATTTTTGCCCATAACTTGTTGTAAAATTGGCCTTATTCAAAGATAGGCACATCAATGGAAAGGGAATGATTCCTAGATTACAATCCTGAAATTTCAGCCCTCTAGGTGGTCTAGATCGAGAAAAAATGGAGGTCAAAAATTGCCCTCCGGGTCTAGACTTTCGACCCTCTTGGACGCATATTAAGCGAGATATTCGCATTTTAAGTTTGAACTTGCATTTTTGCCCATAACTTGTTGTAAAATTGGTCTTATTCAAAGATAGGCACATCAATGGAAAGGGAATGATTCCTAGATCACAATCCTGAAATTTCAGCCCTCTAGATGGTCTAGATCGAGAAAAAATGGAGGTCGAAAATTGCCCTCCGGGTCTAGACTTTCGACCCTCTAGGACGCATATTAAGCGAGATATTCGCATTTTAAGTTTGAACTTCGATTTTTGCCCATAACTTGTTGTAAAATTGGTCTTATTCAAAGATAGGCACATCAATGGAAAGGGAATGATTCCTAGATCACAATCCTGAAATTTCAGCCCTCTAGGTGGTCTAGATCGAGAAAAGGTCAAAAATTGCCCTCCGGGTCTAGACTTTCGACCTTCTAGGACGAATATTAAGCGAGATATTCGCATTTTAAGTTTGAACTTGCATTTTTGCCCATAACTTGTTGTAAAATTGGTCTTATTCAAAGATAGGCACATCAATGGAAAGGGAATGATTCCTAGATCACAATCCTGAAATTTCAGCCCTCTATGTGGTCTAGATCGAGAAAAAATGGAGGTCGAAAATTGCCCTCCGGGTCTAGACTTTCGACCCTCTAGGACGCATATTAAGCGAGATATTCGCATTTTAAGTTTGAACTTCGATTTTTGCCCATAACTTGTTGTAAAATTGGTCTTATTCAAAGATAGGCACATCAATGGAAAGGGAATGATTCCTAGATCACAAATCTGAAATTTCAGCCCTCTAGGTGGTCTAGATCGAGAAAAAATGGAGGTCAAGAATTGCCCTCCGGGTCTAGACTTTCGACCCTCTAGGACGCATATTAAGCGAGATTTTCGCATTTTAAGTTTGAACTTTCATTTTTGCCCATAACTTGTTGTAAAATTGGTCTTATTCAAAGATAGGCACATCAATGAAAAGGGAATGATTCCTAGATCACAATCCTGAAATTTCAGCCCTCTAGGTGGTCTAGATCGAGAAAAAATGGAGGTCAAAAATTGCCCTCCGGGTCTAGACTTTCGACCCTCTAGGACGCATATTAAGCGAGATATTCGCATTTTAAGTTTGAACTTGCATTTTTGCCCATAACTTGTTGTAAAATTGGTCTTATTCAAAGATAGGCACATCAATGGAAAGGGAATGATTCCTAGATCACAATCCTGAAATTTCAGCCCTCTAGGTGGTCTAGATCGAGAAAAAATGGAGGTCGAAAATTGCCCTCCGGGTCTAGACTTTCGACCCTCTAGGACGCATATTAAGCGAGATATTCGCATTTTAAGTTTGAACTTCGATTTTTGCCCATAACTTGTTGTTAAATTGGTCTTATTCAAAGATAGGCACATCAATGGAAAGGGAATGATTCCTAGATCACAATCCTAAAATTTCAGCCCTCTAGGTGGTCTAGATCGAGAAAAAATGGAGGTCAAAAATTGCCCTCCGGGTCTAGACTTTCGACCCTCTAGGACGCATATTAAGCGAGATATTCGCATTTTAAGTTTGAACTTGCATTTTTGCCCATAACTTGTTGTAAAATTGGCCTTATTCAAAGATAGGCACATCAATGGAAAGGGAATGATTCCTAGATCACAATCCTGAAATTTCAGCCCTCTAGGTGGTCTAGATCGAGAAAAAATGGAGGTCAAAAATTGCCCTCCGGGTCTAGACTTTCGACCCTCTTGGACGCATATTAAGCGAGATATTCGCATTTTAAGTTTGAACTTGCATTTTTGCCCATAACTTGTTGTAAAATTGGTCTTATTCAAAGATAGGCACATCAATGGAAAGGGAATGATTCCTAGATCACAATCCTGAAATTTCAGCCCTCTAGATGGTCTAGATCGAGAAAAAATGGAGGTCGAAAATTGCCCTCCGGGTCTAGACTTTCGACCCTCTAGGACGCATATTAAGCGAGATATTCGCATTTTAAGTTTGAACTTCGATTTTTGCCCATAACTTGTTGTAAAATTGGTCTTATTCAAAGATAGGCACATCAATGGAAAGGGAATGATTCCTAGATCACAATCCTGAAATTTCAGCCCTCTAGGTGGTCTAGATCGAGAAAAGGTCAAAAATTGCCCTCCGGGTCTAGACTTTCGACCTTCTAGGACGAATATTAAGCGAGATATTCGCATTTTAAGTTTGAACTTGCATTTTTGCCCATAACTTGTTGTAAAATTGGTCTTATTCAAAGATAGGCACATCAATGGAAAGGGAATGATTCCTAGATCACAATCCTGAAATTTCAGCCCTCTATGTGGTCTAGATCGAGAAAAAATGGAGGTCGAAAATTGCCCTCCGGGTCTAGACTTTCGACCCTCTAGGACGCATATTAAGCGAGATATTCGCATTTTAAGTTTGAACTTCGATTTTTGCCCATAACTTGTTGTAAAATTGGTCTTATTCAAAGATAGGCACATCAATGGAAAGGGAATGATTCCTAGATCACAAATCTGAAATTTCAGCCCTCTAGGTGGTCTAGATCGAGAAAAAATGGAGGTCAAGAATTGCCCTCCGGGTCTAGACTTTCGACCCTCTAGGACGCATATTAAGCGAGATATTCGCATTTTAAGTTTGAACTTTCATTTTTGCCCATAACTTGTTGTAAAATTGGTCTTATTCAAAGATAGGCACATCAATGGAAAGGGAATGATTCCTAGATCACAATCCTGAAATTTCAGCCCTCTAGGTGGTCTAGATCGAGAAAAGGTCAAAAATTGCCCTCCGGGTCTAGACTTTCGACCTTCTAGGACGCATATTAAGCGAGATATTCGCATTTTAAGTTTGAACTTGCATTTTTGCCCATAACTTGTTGTAAAATTGGTCTTATTCAAAGATAGGCACATCAATGGAAAGGGAATGATTCCTAGATCACAAATCTGAAATTTCAGCCCTCGAGAAAAAATGGAGGTCAAGAATTGCCCTCCGGGTCTAGACTTTCGACCCTCTAGGACGCATATTAAGCGAGATATTCGCATTTTAAGTTTGAACTTGGATTTTTGCCCATAACTTGTTATAAAATTGGTCTTATTCAAAAATAGGCACATCAATGGAAAGGGAATGATTCCTAGATCACAATCCTGAAATTTCAGCCCTCTAGGTGGCCTTAATCGAGAAAAAATGGAGGTCGAAAATTGCCCTCCGGGTCTAGACTTTCGACCCTCTAGGACCCATATTAAGCGAGATATTCGCGTTTTAAGTTTGAACTTGCATTTTTGCCCATAACTTGTTGTAAAATTGGTCTTATTCAAAGATAGGCACATCAATGGAAAGGGAATGATTCCTAGATCACAATCCTGAAATTTCAGCCCTCTAGGTGGAAAGATCACAATCCTGAAATTTCAGCCCTCTAGGTGGTCTAGATCGAGAAAAAATGGAGGTCAAAAATTGACCTCCAGGTCTAGACTTTCGACCCTCTAGGACGCATATTAAGCGAGATATTCGCATTTTAAGTTTGAACTTGCATTTTTGCCCATAACTTGTTGTAAAATTGGTCTTATTCAAAGATAGGCACATCAATGGAAAGGGAATGATTCCTAGAACTTGCATTTTTGCCCATAGCTTGTTGTAAAATTGGTCTTATTCAAAGATCACAATCCTGAAATTTCAGCCCTCTAGGTGGTCTAGATCGAGAAAAAATGGAGATCGAAAATTGCCATCCGGGTCTAGACTTTCGACCCTCTAGGACGCATATTAAGCGAGATATTCGCATTTTAAGTTTGAACTTGCATTTTTGCCCATAACTTGTTGTAAAATTGGTCTTATTCAAAGATAGGCACATCAATGGAAAGGGAATGATTCCTAGATCACAAATCTGAAATTTCAGCCCTCTAGGTGGTCTAGATCGAGAAAAAATGGAGGTCAAGAATTGCCCTCCGGGTCTAGACTTTCGACCCTCTAGGACGCATATTAAGCGAGATATTCGCATTTTAAGTTTGAACTTGGATTTTTGCCCATAACTTGTTATAAAATTGGTATTATTCAAAAATAGGCACATCAATGGAAAGGGAATGATTCCTAGATCACAATCCTGAAATTTCAGCCCTCTAGGTGGTCTAGATCGAGAAAAAATGGAGGTCGAAAATTGCCCTCCGGGTCTAGACTTTCGACCCTCTAGGACGCATATTAAGCGAGATATTCGCATTTTAAGTTTGAACTTCGATTTTTGCCCATAACTTGTTGTAAAATTGGTCTTATTCAAAGATAGGCACATCAATGGAAAGGGAATGATTCCTAGATCACAAATCTGCCCTCTAGGTGGTCTAGATCGAGAAAAAATGGAGGTCGAAAATTGCCCTCCGGGTCTAGACTTTCGACCCTCTAGGACGCATATTAAGCGAGATATTCGCGTTTTAAGTTTGAACTTCGATTTTTGCCCATAACTTGTTGTAAAATTGGTCTTATTCAAAGATAGGCACATCAATGGAAAGGGAATGATTCCTAGATCACAATCCTGAAATTTCAGCCCTCTAGGTGGTCTAGATCGAGAAAAAATGGAGGTCGAAAATTGCCCTCCGGGTCTAGACTTTCGACCCTCTAGGACGCATATTAAGCGAGATATTCGCATTTTAAGTTTGAACTTCGATTTTTGCCCATAACTTGTTGTAAAATTGGTCTTATTCAAAGATAGGCACATCAATGGAAAGGGAATGATTCCTAGATCACAAATCTGAAATTTCAGCCCTCTAGGTGGTCTAGATCGAGAAAAAATGGAGGTCGAAAATTGCCCTCCGGGTCTAGACTTTCGACCCTCTAGGACGCATATTAAGCGAGATATTCGCGTTTTAAGTTTGAACTTCGATTTTTGCCCATAACTTGTTGTAAAATTGGTCTTATTCAAAGATAGGCACATCAATGGAAAGGGAATGATTCCTAGATCACAATCCTGAAATTTCAGCCCTCTAGGTGGTCTAGATCGAGAAAAAATGGAGGTCAAAAATTGACCTCCAGGTCTAGACTTTCGACCCTCTAGGACGCATATTAAGCGAGATATTCGCATTTTAAGTTTGAACTTGCATTTTTGCCCATAACTTGTTGTAAAATTGGTCTTATTCAAAGATAGGCACATCAATGGAAAGGGAATGATTCCTAGATCACAATCCTGAAATTTCAGCCCTCTAGGTGGTCTAGATCGAGAAAAAATGGAGGTCAAAATTTGACCTCCAGGTCTAGACTTATGACCCTCTAGGACGCATATTAAGCGAGATATTCGCATTTTAAGTTTGAACTTGCATTTTTGCCCATAACTTGTTGTAAAATTGGTCTTATTAAAAGATAGGCACATCAATGGAAAGGGAATGATTCCTAGATCACAATCCTGAAATTTCAGCCCTCTAGGTGGTCTAGATCGAGAAAAAATGGAGGTCAAAAATTGCTCTCCGGGTCTAGACTTTCGACCCTCTAGGACGCATATTAAGCGAGATATTCGCGTTTTAAGTTTGAACTTCGATTTTTGCCCATAGCTTGTTGTAAAATTGGTCTTATTCAAAGATAGGCACATCAATGGAAAGGGAATGATTCCTAGATCACAATCCTGAAATTTCAGCCCTCTAGGTGGTCTAGATCGAGAAAAAATGGAGGTCAAAAATTGACCTCCAGGTCTAGACTTTCGACCCTCTAGGACGCATATTAAGCGAGATATTCGCATTTTAAGTTTGAACTTGCATTTTTGCCCATAACTTGTTGTAAAATTGGTCTTATTCAAAGATAGGCACATCAATGGAAAGGGAATGATTCCTAGATCACAATCCTGAAATTTCAGCCCTCTAGGTGGTCTAGATCGAGAAAAAATGGAGGTCAAAAATTGACCTCCAGGTCTAGACTTATGACCCTCTAGGACGCATATTAAGCGAGATATTCGCATTTTAAGTTTGAACTTGCATTTTTGCCCATAACTTGTTGTAAAATTGGTCTTATTCAAAGATAGGCACATCAATGGAAAGGGAATGATTCCTAGATCACAATCCTGAAATTTCAGCCCTCTAGGTGGTCTATATCGAGAAAAAATGGGGGTCAAAAATTGCTCTCCGGGTCTAGACTTTCGACCCTCTAGGACGCATATTAAACGAGATATTCGCATTTTAAGTTTGAACTTGCATTTTTGCCCATAGCTTGTTGTAAAATTGGTCTTATTCAAAGATAGGCACATCAATGGAAAGGGAATGATTCCTAGATTACAATCCTGAAATTTCAGCCCTCTAGGTGGTCTAGATCGAGAAAAAATGGAGGTCAAAAATTGCCCTCCGGGTCTAGACTTTCGACCCTCTAGGACGCATATTAAGCGAGATATTCGCATTTTAAGTTTGAACTTGCATTTTTGCCCATAACTTGTTGTAAAATTGGTCTTATTCAAAGATAGGCACATCAATGGAAAGGGAATGATTCCTAGATCACAATCCTGAAATTTCAGCCCTCTAGGTGGTCTAGATCGAGAAAAAATGGAAGTCGAAAATTGCCCTCCGGGTCTAGACTTTCGACCCTCTAGGACGCATATTAAGCGAGATATTCGCATTTTAACTTTGAACTTGCATTTTTGCCCATAACTTGTTGTAAAATTGGTCTTATTCAAAGATAGGCACATCAATGGAAAGGGAATGATTCCTAGATCACAATCCTGAAATTTCAGCCCTCTAGGTGGTCTAGATCGAGAAAAGGTCAAAAATTGCCCTCCGGGTCTAGACTTTCGACCCTCTAGGACGCATATTAAGCGAGATATTCGCATTTTAAGTTTGAACTTGCATTTTTGCCCATAACTTGTTGTAAAATTGGTCTTATTCAAAGATAGGCACATCAATGGAAAGGGAATAATTCCTACATCACAATCCTGAAATTTCAGCCCTCTAGGTGGTCTAGATCGAGAAAAAATGGAGGTCGAAAATTGCCCTCCGGGTCTAGACTTTCGACCCTCTAGGACGCATATTAAGCGAGATATGCGCATTTTAAGTTTGAACTTCGATTTTTGCCCATAACTTGTTGTAAAATTGGTCTTATTCAAAGATAGGCACATCAATGGAAAGGGAATGATTCCTAGATCACAAATCTGAAATTTCAGCCCTCTAGGTGGTCTAGATCGAGAAAAATGGAGGTCAAGAATTGCCCTCCGGGTCTAGACTTTCGACCCTCTTGGACGCATATTAAGCGAGATATTCGCATTTTAAGTTTTAACTTGGATTTTTGCCCATAACTTGTTTTAAAATTGGTCTTATTCAAAAATAGGCACATCAATGGAAAGGGAATGATTCCTAGATCACAATCCTGAAATTTCAGCCCTCTAGGTGGTCTAGATCGAGAAAAAATGGAGGTCGAAAATTGCCCTCCGGGTCTAGACTTTCGACCCTCTAGGACGCATATTAAGCGAGATATTCGCGTTTTAAGTTTGAACTTCGATTTTTGCCCATAACTTGTTGTAAAATTGGTCTTATTCAAAGATAGGCACATCAATGGAAAGGGAATGATTCCTAGATCACAATCCTGAAATTTCAGCCCTCTAGGTGGTCGAGATCGAGAAAAAATGGAGGTCAAAAATTGCCCTCCGGGTCTAGACTTTCGACCCTCTAGGACGCATATTAAGCGAGATATTCGCATTTTAAGTTTGAACTTGCATTTTTGCCCATAACTTGTTGTAAAATTGGTCTTATTCAAAGATAGGCACATCAATGGAAAGGGAATGATTCCTAGATCACAATCCTGAAATTTCAGCCCTCTAGGTGGTCTAGATCGAGAAAAAATGGAGGTCAAAAATTGTCCTCCGGGTCTAGACTTTCGACCCTCTAGGACGCATATTAAGCGAGATATTCGCATTTTAAGTTTGAACTTTCATTTTTGCCCATAACTTGTTGTAAAATTGGTCTTATTCAAAGATAGGCACATCAATGGAAAGGGAATGATTCCTAGATCACAATCCTGAAATTTCAGCCCTCTAGGTGGTCTAGATCGAGAAAAAATGGAGGTCAAAAATTGACCTCCAGGTCTAGACTTTCAACCCTCTAGGACGCATATTAAGCGAGATATTCGCATTTTAAGTTTGAACTTGCATTTTTGCCCATAACTTGTTGTAAAATTGGTCTTATTCAAAGATAGGCACATCAATGGAAAGGGAATGATTCCTAGATCACAATCCTGAAATTTCAGCCGTCTAGGTGGTCTAGATCGAGAAAAAATGGGGGTCAAAAATTGCCCTCCGGGTCTAGACTTTCGACCCTCTAGGACGCATATTAAACGAGATATTCGCATTTTAAGTTTGAACTTGCATTTTTGCCCATAGCTTGTTGTAAAATTGGTCTTATTCAAAGATCACAATCCTGAAATTTCAGCCCTCTAGGTGGTCTAGATCGAGAAAAAATGGAGGTCGAAAATTGCCCTCCGGGTCTACACTTTCGACCCTCTAGGACGCATATTAAGCGAGATATTCGCATTTTAAGTTTGAACTTAGATTTTTGCCCATAACTTGTTGTAAAATTGGTCTTATTCAAAGATAGGCACATCAATGGAAAGGGAATGATTCCTAGATCACAATCCTGAAATTTCAGCCCTCTAGGTGGTCGAGATCGAGAAAAAATGGAGGTCAAAAATTGCCTTCCGGGTCTAGACTTTCAACCCTCTAGGACGCATATCAAGCGAGATATTTGCATTTTAAGTTTGAACTTGCATTTTTGCCCATAACTTGTTGTAAAATTGGTCTTATTCAAAGATAGGCACATTAATGGAAAGGGAATGATTCCTAGATCGCAATCCTGAAATTTTAGCCCTCTAGGTGGTCTAGATCGAGAAAAAATGGAGGTCGAAAATTGCCCTCCGGGTCTAGACTTTCGACCCTCTAGGACGCATATTAAGCGAGATATTCGCGTTTTAAGTTTGAACTTCGATTTTTGCCCATAACTTGTTGTAAAATTGGTCTTATTCAAAGATAGGCACATCAATGGAAAGGGAATGATTCCTAGATCACAATCCTGAAATTTCAGCCCTCTAGGTGGTCGAGATCGAGAAAAAATGGAGGTCAAAAATTGCCCTCCGGGTCTAGACTTTCGACCCTCTAGGACGCATATTAAGCGAGATATTCGCATTTTAAGTTTGAACTTGCATTTTTGCCCATAACTTGTTGTAAAATTGGTCTTATTCAAAGATAGGCACATCAATGGAAAGGGAATGATTCCTAGATCACAATCCTGAAATTTCAGCCCTCTAGGTGGTCTAGATCGAGAAAAAATGGAGGTCAAAAATTGTCCTCCGGGTCTAGACTTTCGACCCTCTAGGACGCATATTAAGCGAGATATTCGCATTTTAAGTTTGAACTTTCATTTTTGCCCATAACTTGTTGTAAAATTGGTCTTATTCAAAGATAGGCACATCAATGGAAAGGGAATGATTCCTAGATCACAATCCTGAAATTTCAGCCCTCTAGGTGGTCTAGATCGAGAAAAAATGGAGGTCAAAAATTGACCTCCAGGTCTAGACTTTCAACCCTCTAGGACGCATATTAAGCGAGATATTCGCATTTTAAGTTTGAACTTGCATTTTTGCCCATAACTTGTTGTAAAATTGGTCTTATTCAAAGATAGGCACATCAATGGAAAGGGAATGATTCCTAGATCACAATCCTGAAATTTCAGCCGTCTAGGTGGTCTAGATCGAGAAAAAATGGAGGTCAAAAATTGACCTCCAGGTCTAGACTTTCGACCCTCTAGGACGCATATTAAGCGAGATATTCGCATTTTAAGTTTGAACTTGCATTTTTGCCCATAACTTGTTGTAAAATTGGTCTTATTCAAAGATAGGCACATCAATGGAAAGGGAATGATTCCTAGATCACAATCCTGAAATTTCAGCCCTCTAGGTGGTCTAGATCGAGAAAAAATGGGGGTCAAAAATTGCCCTCCGGGTCTAGACTTTCGACCCTCTAGGACGCATATTAAACGAGATATTCGCATTTTAAGTTTGAACTTGCATTTTTGCCCATAGCTTGTTGTAAAATTGGTCTTATTCAAAGATCACAATCCTGAAATTTCAGCCCTCTAGGTGGTCTAGATCGAGAAAAAATGGAGGTCGAAAATTGCCCTCCGGGTCTACACTTTCGACCCTCTAGGACGCATATTAAGCGAGATATTCGCATTTTAAGTTTGAACTTAGATTTTTGCCCATAACTTGTTGTAAAATTGGTCTTATTCAAAGATAGGCACATCAATGGAAAGGGAATGATTCCTAGATCACAATCCTGAAATTTCAGCCCTCTAGGTGGTCGAGATCGAGAAAAAATGGAGGTCAAAAATTGCCTTCCGGGTCTAGACTTTCAACCCTCTAGGACGCATATCAAGCGAGATATTTGCATTTTAAGTTTGAACTTGCATTTTTGCCCATAACTTGTTGTAAAATTGGTCTTATTCAAAGATAGGCACATTAATGGAAAGGGAATGATTCCTAGATCGCAATCCTGAAATTTTAGCCCTCTAGGTGGTCTAGATCGCGAAAAAATGGAGGTCAAAAATTGCCCTCCGGGTCTAGACTTTCGACCTTCTAGGACGCATATCAAGCGAGATATTCGCATTTTAAGTTTGAACTTGCATTTTTGCCCATAACTTGTTGTAAAATTGGTCTTATTCAAAGATAGGCACATCAATGGAAAGGGAATGATTCCTAGATCACAATCCTGAAATTTCAGCCCTCTAGGTGGTCTAGATCGAGAAAAAATGGAGGTCAAAAATTGACCTCCAGGTCTAGACTTTCGACCCTCTAGGACGCATATTAAGCGAGATATTCGCATTTTAAGTTTGAACTTGCATTTTTGCCCATAACTTGTTGTAAAATTGGTCTTATTCAAAGATAGGCACATCAATGGAAAGGGAATGATTCCTAGATCACAATCCTGAAATTTCAGCCCTCTAGGTGGTCTAGATCGAGAAAAAATTGGTGTCAAAAATTGCCCTCCGGGTCTAGACTTTCGACCCTCTAGGACGCATATTAAGCGAGATATTCGCATTTTAAGTTTGAACTTGCATTTTTGCCCATAACTTGTTGTAAAATTGGTCTTATTCAAAGATAGGCACATCAATGGAAGGGGAATGATACCTAGATCACAATCCTGAAATTTCAGCCCTCTAGGTGGTCGAGATCGAGAAAAAATGGAGGTCAAAAATTGCCCTCCGGGTCTAGACTTTCGACCCTCTAGGACGCATATTAAGCGAGATATTTGCATTTTAAGTTTGAACTTGCATTTTTGCCCATAACTTGTTGTAAAATTGGTCTTATTCAAAGATAGGCACATCAATGGAAAGGGAATGATTCCTAGATCACAATCCTGAAATTTCAGCCCTCTAGTGGTCTAAATCGAGAAAAAATGGAGGTCGAAAATTGCCCTCCGGGTCTAGACTTTCGACCCTCTAGGACGCATATTAAGCGAGATATTCGCATTTTAAGTTTGAACTTTCATTTTTGCCCATAACTTGTTGTAAAATTGGTCTTATTCAAAGATAGGCACATCAATGGAAAGGGAATGATTCCTAGATCACAATCCTGAAATTTCAGCCCTCTAGGTGGTCTAGATCGAGAAAAAATGGAGGTCAAAAATTGACCTCCAGGTCTAGACTTTCGACCCTCTAGGACGCATATTAAGCGAGATATTCGCATTTTAAGTTTGAACTTGCATTTTTGCCCATAACTTGTTGTAAAATTGGTCTTATTCAAAGATAGGCACATCAATGGAAAGGGAATGATTCCTAGATCACAATCCTGAAATTTCAGCCCTCTAGGTGGTCTAGATCGAGAAAAAATGGGGGTCAAAAATTGCCCTCCGGGTCTAGACTTTCGACCCTCTAGGACGCATATTAAACGAGATATTCGCATTTTAAGTTTGAACTTGCATTTTATCCCATAGCTTGTTGTAAAATTGGTCTTATTCAAAGATCACAATCCTGAAATTTCAGCCCTCTAGGTGGTCTAGATCGAGAAAAAATGGAGGTCGAAAATTGCCCTCCGGGTCTACACTTTCGACCCTCTAGGACGCATATTAAGCGAGATATTCGCATTTTAAGTTTGAACTTAGATTTTTGCCCATAACTTGTTGTAAAATTGGTCTTATTCAAAGATAGGCACATCAATGGAAAGGGAATGATTCCTAGATCACAATCCTGAAATTTCAGCCCTCTAGGTGGTCGAGATCGAGAAAAAATGGAGGTCAAAAATTGCCTTCCGGGTCTAGACTTTCGACCCTCTAGGACGCATATTAAGCGAGATATTTGCATTTTAAGTTTGAACTTGCATTTTTGCCCATAACTTGTTGTAAAATTGGTCTTATTCAAAGATAGGCACATTAATGGAAAGGGAATGATTCCTAGATCGCAATCCTGAAATTTTAGCCCTCTAGGTGGTCTAGATCGCGAAAAAATGGAGGTCAAAAATTGCCCTCCGGGTCTAGACTTTCGACCTTCTAGGACGCATATCAAGCGAGATATTCGCATTTTAAGTTTGAACTTGCATTTTTGCCCATAACTTGTTGTAAAATTGGTCTTATTCAAAGATAGGCACATCAATGGAAAGGGAATGATTCCTAGATCACAATCCTGAAATTTCAGCCCTCTAGGTGGTCTAGATCGAGAAAAAATGGAGGTCAAAAATTGACCTCCAGGTCTAGACTTTCGACCCTCTAGGACGCATATTAAGCGAGATATTCGCATTTTAAGTTTGAACTTGCATTTTTGCCCATAACTTGTTGTAAAATTGGTCTTATTCAAAGATAGGCACATCAATGGAAAGGGAATGATTCCTAGATCACAATCCTGAAATTTCAGCCCTCTAGGTGGTCTAGATCGAGAAAAAATTGGTGTCAAAAATTGCCCTCCGGGTCCAGACTTTCGACCCTCTAGGACGCATATTAAGCGAGATATTCGCATTTTAAGTTTGAACTTGCATTTTTGCCCATAACTTGTTGTAAAATTGGTCTTATTCAAAGATAGGCACATCAATGGAAGGGGAATGATACCTAGATCACAATCCTGAAATTTCAGCCCTCTAGGTGGTCTAGATCGAGAAAAAATGGAGGTCGAAAATTGCCCTCCGGGTCTAGACTTTCGACCCTCTAGGACGCATATTAAACGAGATATTCGCATTTTAAGTTTGAACTTGCATTTTTGCCCATAGCTTGTTGTAAAATTGGTCTTATTCAAAGATCACAATCCTGAAATTTCAGCCCTCTAGGTGGTCTAGATCGAGAAAAAATGGAGGTCGAAAATTGCCCTCCGGGTCTACACTTTCGACCCTCTAGGACGCATATTAAGCGAGATATTCGCATTTTAAGTTTGAACTTCGATTTTTGCCCATAACTTGTTGTAAAATTGGTCTTATTCAAAGATAGGCACATCAATGGAAAGGGAATGATTCCTAGATCACAATCCTGAAATTTCACCCCTCTAGGTGGTCGAGATCGAGAAAAAATGGAGGTCAAAAATTGCCTTCCGGGTCTAGACTTTCGACCCTCTAGGACGCATAATAAGCGAGATATTTGCATTTTAAGTTTGAACTTGCATTTTTGCCCATAACTTGTTGTAAAATTGGTCTTATTCAAAGATAGGCACATTAATGGAAAGGGAATGATTCCTAGATCGCAATCCTGAAATTTTAGCCCTCTAGGTGGTCTAGATCGCGAAAAAATGGAGGTCAAAAATTGCCCTCCGGGTCTAGACTTTCGACCTTCTAGGACGCATATCAAGCGAGATATTCGCATTTTAAGTTTGAACTTGCATTTTTGCCCATAACTTGTTGTAAAATTGGTCTTATTCAAAGATAGGCACATCAATGGAAAGGGAATGATTCCTAGATCACAATCCTGAAATTTCAGCCCTCTAGGTGGTCTAGATCGAGAAAAAATGGAGGTCAAAAATTGACCTCCAGGTCTAGACTTTCGACCCTCTAGGACGCATATTAAGCGAGATATTCGCATTTTAAGTTTGAACTTGCATTTTTGCCCATAACTTGTTGTAAAATTGGTCTTATTCAAAGATAGGCACATCAATGGAAAGGGAATGATTCCTAGATCACAATCCTGAAATTTCAGCCCTCTAGGTGGTCTAGATCGAGAAAAAATTGGTGTCAAAAATTGCCCTCCGGGTCTAGACTTTCGACCCTCTAGGACGCATATTAAGCGAGATATTCGCATTTTAAGTTTGAACTTGCATTTTTGCCCATAACTTGTTGTAAAATTGGTCTTATTCAAAGATAGGCACATCAATGGAAGGGGAATGATACCTAGATCACAATCCTGAAATTTCAGCCCTCTAGGTGGTCTAGATCGAGAAAAAATGGAGGTCGAAAATTGCCCTCCGGGTCTAGACTTTCGACCCTCTAGGACGCATATTAAGCTAGATATTCGCATTTTAAGTTTGAACTTCGATTTTTGCCCATAACTTGTTGTAAAATTGGTCTTATTCAAAGATAGGCACATCAATGGAAAGGGAATGATTCCTATATCACAATCCTGAAATTTCAGCCCTCTAGGTGGTCTAGATCGAGAAAAAATGGAGGTCAAAAATTGCCCTCCGGGTCTAGACTTTCGACCCTCTAGGACGCATATTAAGCGAGATATTCGCATTTTAAGTTTGAACTTGCATTTTTGCCCATAACTTGTTGTAAAATTGGTCTTATTCAAAGATAGGCACATCAATGGAAAGGGAATGATTCCTAGATTACAATCCTGAAACTTCAGCCCTCTAGGTGGTCTAGATCGAAAAAAAATGGAGGTCGAAAATTGCCCTCCGGGTCTAGACTTTCGACCCTCTAGAACGCATATTAAGCTAGATATTCTTATTTTAATTTTGAACTTCGATTTTTGCCCATAACTTGTTGTAAAATTGGTCTTATTCAAAGATAGGCACATCAATGGAAAGGGAATGATTCCTAGATCACAATCCTGAAATTTCAGCCCTCTAGGTGGTCGAGATCGAGAAAAAATGGAGGTCAAAAATTGCCCTCCGGGTCTAGACTTTCGACCCTCTAGGACGCATATTAAGCGAGATATTTGCATTTTAAGTTTGAACTTGCATTTTTGCCTATAACTTGTTGTAAAATTGGTCTTATTCAAAGATAGGCACATTAATGGAAAGGGAATGATTCCTAGATCACAATCCTGAAATTTTAGCCCTCTAGGTGGTCTAGATCGCGAAAAAATGGAGGTCAAAAATTGCCCTCCGGGTCTAGACTTTCGACCCTCTAGGACGCATATCAAGCGAGATATTCGCATTTTAAGTTTGAACTTGCATTTTTGCCCATAACTTGTTGTTAAATTGGTCTTATTCAAAGATAGGCACATCAATGGAAAGGGAATGATTCCTAGATCACAATCCTGAAATTTCAGCCCTCTAGGTGGTCTAGATCGAGAAAAAATGGAGGTCAAAAACTGACCTCCAGGTCTAGACTTTCGACCCTCTAGGACGCATATTAAGCGAGATATTCGCATTTTAAGTTTGAATTTGCATTTTTGCCCATTACTTGTTGTAAAATTGGTCTTATTCAAAGATAGGCACATCAATGGAAAGGGAATGATTCCTAGATCACAATCCTGAAATTTCAGCCCTCTAGGTGGTCTAGATCGAGAAAAAATGGGGGTCAAAAATTGCCCTCCGGGTCTAGACTTTCGACCCTCTAGGACGCATATTGAACGAGATATTCGCATTTTAGGTTTGAACTTGCATTTTTGCCCATAGCTTGTTGTAAAATTGGTCTTATTCAAAGATCACAATCCTGAAATTTCAGCCCTCTAGGTGGTCTAGATCGAGAAAAAATGGAGGTCGAAAATTGCCCTCCGGGTCTAGACTTTCGACCCTCTAGGACGCATATTAAGCTAGATATTCGCATTTTAAGTTTGAACTTCGATTTTTGCCCATAACTTGTTGTAAAATTGGTCTTATTCAAAGATAGGCAAATCAATGGAAAGGGAATGATTCCTAGATCACAATCCTGAAATTTCAGCCCTCTAGGTGGTCTAGATCGAGAAAAAATGGAGGTCAAAAATTGCCCTCCGGGTCTAGACTTTCGACCCTCTAGGACGCATATTAAGCGAGATATTCGCATTTTAAGTTTGAACTTGCATTTTTGCCCATAGCTTGTTGTAAAATTGGTCTTATTCAAAGATAGGCACATCAATGGAAAGGGAATGATTCCTAGATTACAATCCTGAAATTTCAGCCCTCTAGGTGGTCTAGATCGAGAAAAAATGAAGGTCAAAAATTGGCCTCCGGGTCTAGACTTTCGACCCTCTAGGACGCATATTAAGCGAGATATTCGCATTTTAAGTTTGAACTTGCATTTTTGCCCATAACTTGTTGTAAAATTGGTCTTATTCAAAGATAGGCACATCAATGGAAAGGGAATGATTCCTAGATTACAATCCTGAAACTTCAGCCCTCTAGGTGGTCTAGATCGAGAAAAAATGGAGGTCGAAAATTGCCCTCCGGGTCTAGACTTTCGACCCTCTAGGACGCATATTAAGCGAGATATTCGCATTTTAAGTTTGAACTTGCATTTTTGCCCATAACTTGTTGTAAAATTGGTCTTATTCAAAGATAGGCACATCAATGGAAGGGGAATGATACCTAGATCACAATCCTGAAATTTCAGCCCTCTAGGTGGTCTAGATCGAGAAAAAATGGAGGTCAAAAATTGCCCTCCAGGTCTAGACTTTCGACCCTCTAGGACGCATATTAAGCGAGATATTCGCATTTTAAGTTTGAACTTGCATTTTTGCCCATAACTTGTTGTAAAATTGGTCTTATTCAAAAATAGGCACATCAATGGAAAGGGAATGATTCCTAGATCACAATCCTGAAATTTCAGCCCTCTAGGTGGTCTAGATCGAGAAAAAATGGAGGGCAAAAATTGCCCTCCTAGTCTAGACTTTCGACCCTCTAGGACGCATATTAAGCGAGATATTCGCATTTTAAGTTTGAACTTGCATTTTTGCCCATAACTTGTTGTAAAATTGTTCTTATTCAAAGATAGGCACATCGATGGAAAGGGAATGATTCCTAGATTACAATCCTGAAATTTCAGCCCTCTAGGTGGTCTAGATCGAGAAAAAATGGAGGTCAAAAATTGCCCTCCGGGTCTAGACTTTCGACCCTCTAGGACGCATATTAAGGGAGATATTCGCATTTTAAGTTTGAACTTGCATTTTTGCCCATAACTTGTTGTAAAATTGGTCTTATTCAAAGATAGGCACATCAATGGAAAGGGAATGATTCCTACATCACAATTCTGAAATTTCAGCCCTCTAGGTGGACTAGATCGAGAAAAAATGGAGGTCGAAAATTGCCCCAAGGGTCTAGACTTTCGACCCTCTAGGACGCATGTTAAGCGAGATATTCGCATTTTAAGTTTGAACTTCGATTTTTGCCCATAACTTGTTGTAAAATTGGTCTTATTCAAAGATAGGCACATCAATGGAAAGGGAATGATTCCTAGATCACAATCCTGAAATTTCAGCCCTCTAGGTGGTCTAGATCGAGAAAAAATGGAGGTCAAAAATTGCCCTCCGGGTCTAGACTTTCGACCCTCTAGGATGCATTTTTGCCCATAACTTGTTGTAAAATTGGTCTTATTCAAAGATAGGCACATCAATGGAAAGGGAATGATTCCTACATCACAATTCTGAAATTTCAGCCCTCTAGGTGGTCTTGATCGAGAAAAAATGGAGGTCGAAAATTGCCCCCCGGGTCTAGACTTTCGACCCTCTAGGACGCATATTAAGCGAGATATTCGCATTTTAAGTTTGAACTTCGATTTTTGCCCATAACTTGTTGTAAAATTGGTCTTATTCAAAGATAGGCACATCAATGGAAAGGGAATGATTCCTAGATCACAATCCTGAAATTTCAGCCCTCTAGGTGGTCTAGATCGAGAAAAAATGGAGGTCGAAAATTGCCCTCCGGGTCAAGACTTTCGACCCTCTAGGACGCATATTAAGCGAGATATTCGCATTTTAAGTTTGAACTTCGATTTTTGCCCATAACTTGTTGTAAAATTGGTCTTATTCAAAGATAGGCACATCAATGGAAAGGGAATGATTCCTAGATCGCAATCCTGAAATTTTAGCCCTCTAGGTGGTCTAGATCGCGAAAAAATGGAGGTCAAAAATTGCCCTCCGGGTTTAGACTTTCGACCCTCTAGGACGCATATTAAGCGAGATATTCGCATTTTAAGTTTGAACTTGCATTTTTGCCCATAACTTGTTGTAAAATTGGTCTTATTCAAAGATAGGCACATCAATGGAAAGGGAATGATTCCTACATCACAATTCTGAAATTTCAGAACTCTAGGTGGTTTAGATCGAGAAAAAATGGAGGTCGAAAATTGCCCCCCGGGTCTAGACTTTCGACCCTCTAGGACGCATATTAAGCGAGATATTCGCATTTTAAGTTTGAACTTCGATTTTTGCCCATAACTTGTTGTAAAATTGGTCTTATTCAAAGATAGGCACATCAATGGAAAGGGAATGATTCCTAGATCACAATCCTGAAATTTCAGCCCTCTAGGTGGTCTAGAGGAAAGGGAATGATTCCTAGATCACAATCCTGAAATTTCAGCCCTCTAGGTGGTCTAGATCGAGAAAAAATGGAGGTCAAAAATTGACCTCCAGGTCTAGACTTTCGACCCTCTAGGACGCATATTAAGCGAGATATTCGCATTTTAAGTTTGAACTTGCATTTTTGCCCATAACTTGTTGTAAAATTGGTCTTATTCAAAGATAGGCACATCAATGGAAAGGGAATGATTCCTAGATCACAATCCTGAAATTTCAGCCCTCTAGGTGGTCTAGATCGAGAAAAAATTGGTGTCAAAAATTGCCCTCCGGGTCTAGACTTTCGACCCTCTAGGACGCATATTAAGCGAGATATTCGCATTTTAAGTTTGAACTTGCATTTTTGCCCATAACTTGTTGTAAAATTGGTCTTATTCAAAGATAGGCACATCAATGGAAGGGGAATGATACCTAGATCACAATCCTGAAATTTCAGCCCTCTAGGTGGTCTAGATCGAGAAAAAATGGAGGTCGAAAATTGCCCTCCGGGTCTAGACTTTCGACCCTCTAGGACGCATATTAAGCTAGATATTCGCATTTTAAGTTTGAACTTGCATTTTTGCCCATAACTTGTTGTAAAATTGGTCTTATTCAAAGATAGGCACATCAATGGAAAGGGAATGATTCCTAGATCACAATCCTGAAATTTCAGCCCTCTAGGTGGTCTAGATCGATAAAAAATGGAGGTCAAAAATTGCCCTCCGGGTCTAGACTTTCGACCCTCTAGGACGCATATTAAGCGAGATATTCGCATTTTAAGTTTGAACTTGCATTTTTGCCCATAACTTGTTGTAAAATTGGTCTTATTCAAAGATAGGCACATCAATGGAAAGGGAATGATTCCTAGATTACAATCCTGAAACTTCAGCCCTCTAGGTGGTCTAGATCGAAAAAAAATGGAGGTCGAAAATTGCCCTCCGGGTCTAGACTTTCGACCCTCTAGAACGCATATTAAGCTAGATATTCTTATTTTAATTTTGAACTTCGATTTTTGCCCATAACTTGTTGTAAAATTGGTCTTATTCAAAGATAGGCACATCAATGGAAAGGGAATGATTCCTAGATCACAATCCTGAAATTTCAGCCCTCTAGGTGGTCGAGATCGAGAAAAAATGGAGGTCAAAAATTGCCTTCCGGGTCTAGACTTTCGACCCTCTAGGACGCATATTAAGCGAGATATTTGCATTTTAAGTTTGAACTTGCATTTTTGCCTATAACTTGTTGTAAAATTGGTCTTATTCAAAGATAGGCACATTAATGGAAAGGGAATGATTCCTAGATCACAATCCTGAAATTTTAGCCCTCTAGGTGGTCTAGATCGCGAAAAAATGGAGGCAAAAATTGCCCTCCGGGTCTAGACTTTCGACCCTCTAGGACGCATATCAAGCGAGATATTCGCATTTTAAGTTTGAACTTGCATTTTTGCCCATAACTTGTTGTAAAATTGGTCTTATTCAAAGATAGGCACATCAATGGAAAGGGAATGATTCCTAGATCACAATCCTGAAATTTCGGCCCTCTAGGTGGTCTAGATCGAGAAAAAATGGAGGTCAAAAACTGACCTCCAGGTCTAGACTTTCGACCCTCTAGGACGCATATTAAGCGAGATATTCGCATTTTAAGTTTGAACTTGCATTTTTGCCCATAACTTGTTGTAAAATTGGTCTTATTCAAAGATAGGCACATCAATGGAAAGGGAATGATTCCTAGATCACAATCCTGAAATTTCAGCCCTCTAGGTGGTCTAGATCGAGAAAAAATGAGGGTCAAAAATTGCCCTCCGGGTCTAGACTTTCGACCCTCTAGGACGCATATTGAACGAGATATTCGCATTTTAGGTTTGAATTTGCATTTTTGCCCATAGCTTGTTGTAAAATTGGTCTTATTCAAAGATCACAATCCTGAAATTTCAGCCCTCTAGGTGGTCTAGATCGAGAAAAAATGGAGGTCGAAAATTGCCCTCCGGGTCTAGACTTTCGACCCTCTAGGACGCATATTAAGCTAGATATTCGCATTTTAAGTTTGAACTTCGATTTTTGCCCATAACTTGTTGTAAAATTGGTCTTATTCAAAGATAGGCAAATCAATGGAAAGGGAATGATTCCTAGATCACAATCCTGAAATTTCAGCCCTCTAGGTGGTCTAGATCGAGAAAAAATGGAGGTCAAAAATTGCCCTCCGGGTCTAGACTTTCGACCCTCTAGGACGCATATTAAGCGAGATATTCGCATTTTAAGTTTGAACTTGCATTTTTGCCCATAGCTTGTTGTAAAATTGGTCTTATTCAAAGATAGGCACATCAATGGAAAGGGAATGATTCCTAGATTACAATCCTGAAATTTCAGCCCTCTAGGTGGTCTAGATCGAGAAAAAATGAAGGTCAAAAATTGGCCTCCGGGTCTAGACTTTCGACCCTCTAGGACGCATATTAAGCGAGATATTCGCATTTTAAGTTTGAACTTGCATTTTTGCCCATAACTTGTTGTAAAATTGGTCTTATTCAAAGATAGGCACATCAATGGAAAGGGAATGATTCCTAGATTACAATCCTGAAACTTCAGCCCTCTAGGTGGTCTAGATCGAGAAAAAATGGAGGTCAAAAATTGCCCTCCGGGTCTAGACTTTCGACCCTCTAGGACGCATATTAAGCGAGATATTCGCATTTTAAGTTTGAACTTGCATTTTTGCCCATAACTTGTTGTAAAATTGGTCTTATTCAAAGATAGGCACATCAATGGAAGGGGAATGATACCTAGATCACAATCCTGAAATTTCAGCCCTCTAGGTGGTCTAGATCGAGAAAAAATGGAGGTCAAAAATTGCCCTCCAGGTCTAGACTTTCGACCCTCTAGGACGCATATTAAGCGAGATATTCGCATTTTAAGTTTGAACTTGCATTTTTGCCCATAACTTGTTGTAAAATTGGTCTTATTCAAAGATAGGCACATCAATGGAAAGGGAATGATTCCTAGATCACAATCCTGAAATTTCAGCCCTCTAGGTGGTCTAGATCGAGAAAAAATGGAGGTCAAAAATTGCCCTCCGGGTCTAGACTTTCGACCCTCTAGGACGCATATTAAGCGAGATATTCGCATTTTAAGTTTGAACTTGGATTTTTGCCCATAACTTGTTGTAAAATTGGTCTTATTCAAAAATAGGCACATCAATGGAAAGGGAATGATTCCTAGATCACAATCCTGAAATTTCAGCCCTCTAGGTGGTCTAGATCGAGAAAAAATGGAGGGCAAAAATTGCCCTCCTAGTCTAGACTTTCGACCCTCTAGGACGCATATTAAGCGAGATATTCGCATTTTAAGTTTGAACTTGCATTTTTGCCCATAACTTGTTGTAAAATTGTTCTTATTCAAAGATAGGCACATCGATGGAAAGGGAATGATTCCTAGATTACAATCCTGAAATTTCAGCCCTCTAGGTGGTCTAGATCGAGAAAAAATGGAGGTCAAAAATTGCCCTCCGGGTCTAGACTTTCGACCCTCTAGGACGCATATTAAGGGAAATATTCGCATTTTAAGTTTGAACTTGCATTTTTGCCCATAACTTGTTGTAAAATTGGTCTTATTCAAAGATAGGCACATCAATGGAAAGGGAATGATTCCTACATCACAATTCTGAAATTTCAGCCCTCTAGGTGGACTAGATCGAGAAAAAATGGAGGTCGAAAATTGCCCCCCGGGTCTAGACTTTCGACCCTCTAGGACGCATGTTAAGCGAGATATTCGCATTTTAAGTTTGAACTTCGATTTTTGCCCATAACTTGTTGTAAAATTGGTCTTATTCAAAGATAGGCACATCAATGGAAAGGGAATGATTCCTAGATCACAATCCTGAAATTTCAGCCCTCTAGGTGGTCTAGATCGAGAAAAAATGGAGGTCAAAAATTGCCCTCCGGGTCTAGACTTTCGACCCTCTAGGATGCATTTTTGCCCATAACTTGTTGTAAAATTGGTCTTATTCAAAGATAGGCACATCAATGGAAAGGGAATGATTCCTACATCACAATTCTGAAATTTCAGCCCTCTAGGTGGTCTTGATCGAGAAAAAATGGAGGTCGAAAATTGCCCCCCGGGTCTAGACTTTCGACCCTCTAGGACGCATATTAAGCGAGATATTCGCATTTTAAGTTTGAACTTCGATTTTTGCCCATAACTTGTTGTAAAATTGGTCTTATTCAAAGATAGGCACATCAATGGAAAGGGAATGATTCCTAGATCACAATCCTGAAATTTCAGCCCTCTAGGTGGTCTAGATCGAGAAAAAATGGAGGTCGAAAATTGCCCTCCGGGTCAAGACTTTCGACCCTCTAGGACGCATATTAAGCGAGATATTCGCATTTTAAGTTTGAACTTCGATTTTTGCCCATAACTTGTTGTAAAATTGGTCTTATTCAAAGATAGGCACATCAATGGAAAGGGAATGATTCCTACATCACAATTCTGAAATTTCAGAACTCTAGGTGGTTTAGATCGAGAAAAAATGGAGGTCGAAAATTGCCCCCCGGGTCTAGACTTTCGACCCTCTAGGACGCATATTAAGCGAGATATTCGCATTTTAAGTTTGAACTTCGATTTTTGCCCATAACTTGTTGTAAAATTGGTCTTATTCAAAGATAGGCACATCAATGGAAAGGGAATGATTCCTAGATCACAATCCTGAAATTTCAGCCCTCTAGGTGGTCTAGATCGAGAAAAAATGGAGGTCGAAAATTGCCCTCCGGGTCTAGACTTTCGACCCTCTAGGACGCATATTAAGCGAGATATTCGCATTTTAAGTTTGAACTTCGATTTTTGCCCATAACTTGTTGTAAAATTGGTCTTATTCAAAGATAGGCACATTAATGGAAAGGGAATGATTCCTAGATCACAATCCTGAAATTTCAGCCCTCTAGGTGGTCTAGATCGAGAAAAAATGGAGGTCAAAAATTGCCCTCCGGGTGTAGACTTTCGACCCTCTAGGACGCATATTAAGCGAGATATTCGCATTTTAAGTTTGAACTTGCATTTTTGTCCATAACTTGTTGTAAAATTGGTCTTATTCAAAGATAGGCACATCAATGGAAAGGGAATGATTCCTACATCACAATTCTGAAATTTCAGCCCTCTAGGTGGTCTAGATCGAGAAAAAATGGGGGTCAAAAATTGCCCTCCGGGTCTAGACTTTCGACCCTCTAGGACGCATATTAAACGAGATATCCGCATTTTAAGTTTGAACTTGCATTTTTGCCCATAGCTTGTTGTAAAATTGGTCTTATTCAAAGATAGGCACATCAATGGAAAGGGAATGATTCCTAGATCACAATCCTGAAATTTCAGCCCTCTAGGTGGTCTAGATCGAGAAAAAATGGAGGTCGAAAATTGCCCTCCGGGTCTAGACTTTCGACCCTCTAGGACGCATATTAAGCGAGATATTCGCATTTTAAGTTTGAACTTCGATTTTTGCCCATAACTTGTTGTAAAATTGGTCTTATTCAAAGATAGGCACATTAATGGAAAGGGAATGATTCCTAGATCACAATCCTGAAATTTCAGCCCTCTAGGTGGTCTAGATCGAGAAAAAATGGAGGTCAAAAATTGCCCTCCGGGTGTAGACTTTCGACCCTCTAGGACGCATATTAAGCGAGATATTCGCATTTTAAGTTTGAACTTGCATTTTTGTCCATAACTTGTTGTAAAATTGGTCTTATTCAAAGATAGGCACATCAATGGAAAGGGAATGATTCCTACATCACAATTCTGAAATTTCAGCCCTCTAGGTGGTCTAGATCGAGAAAAAATGGGGGTCAAAAATTGCCCTCCGGGTCTAGACTTTCGACCCTCTAGGACGCATATTAAACGAGATATCCGCATTTTAAGTTTGAACTTGCATTTTTGCCCATAGCTTGTTGTAAAATTGGTCTTATTCAAAGATCACAATCCTGAAATTTCAGCCCTCTAGGTGGTCTAGATCGAGAAAAAATGGAGGTCGAAAATTGCCCTCCGGGTCTAGACTTTCGACCCTCTAGGACGCATATTAAGCTAGATATTCGCATTTTAAGTTTGAACTTCGATTTTTGCCCATAACTTGTTGTAAAATTGGTCTTATTCAAAGATATGCACATCAATGGAAGGGGAATGATACCTAGATCACAATCCTGAAATTTCAGCCCTCTAGGTGGTCTAGATCGAGAAAAAATGGAGGTCGAAAATTGCCCTCCGGGTCAAGACTTTCGACCCTCTAGGACGCATATTAAGCGAGATATTCGCATTTTAAGTTTGAACTTCGATTTTTGCCCATAACTTGTTGTAAAATTGGTCTTATTCAAAGATAGGCACATCAATGGAAAGGGAATGATTCCTAGATTACAATCCTGAAATTTCAGCCCTCTAGGTGGTCTAGATCGAGAAAAAATGGAGGTCAAAAATTGCCCTCCGGGTCTAGACTTTCGACCCTCTAGGACGCATATTAAGCGAGATATTCGCATTTTAAGTTTGAACTTGCATTTTTGCCCATAACTTGTTGTAAAATTGGTCTTATTCAAAGATAGGCACATCAATGGAAAGGGAATGATTCCTACATCACAATTCTGAAATTTCAGAACTCTAGGTGGTCTAGATCGAGAAAAAATGGAGGTCGAAAATTGCCCCCCGGGTCTAGACTTTCGACCCTCTAGGACGCATATTAAGCGAGATATTCGCATTTTAAGTTTGAACTTCGATTTTTGCCCATAACTTGTTGTAAAATTTTGCCCATAACTTGTTGTAAAATGGAGGTCGAAAATTGCCCTCCGGGTCTAGACTTTCGACCCTCTAGGACGCATATTAAGCGAGATATTCGCATTTTAAGTTTGAACTTCGATTTTTGCCCATAACTTGTTGTAAAATTTTGCCCATAACTTGTTGTAAAATGGAGGTCGAAAATTGCCCCCCGGGTCTAGACTTTCGACCCTCTAGGACGCATATTAAGCGAGATATTCGCATTTTAAGTTTTAACTTCGATTTTTGCCCATAACTTGTTGTACAATTTTGCCCATAACTTGTTGTAAAATGGAGGTCGAAAATTGCCCTCCGGGTCTAGACTTTCGACCCTCTAGGACGCATATTAAGCGAGATATTCGCATTTTAAGTTTGAACTTCGATTTTTGCCCATAACTTGTTGTCTTATTCAAAGATAGGCACATCAATGGAAAGGGAATGATTCCTAGATCACAATCCTGAAATTTCAGCCCTCTAGGTGGTCTAGATCGAGAGAAAATGGAGGTCAAAAATTGCCCTCCGGGTCTAGACTTTCGACCCTCTAGGACGCATATTAAGCGAGATATTCGCATTTTAAGTTTGAACTTCGATTTTTGCCCATAACTTGTTGTAAAATTGGTCTTATTCAAAGATAGGCACATCAATGGAAAGGGAATGATTCCTAGATCACAATCCTGAAATTTCAGCCCTCTAGGTGGTCTAGATCGAAAAAATGGAGGTCAAAAATTGCCCTCCGGGTGTAGACTTTCGACCCTCTAGGACGCATATTAAGCGAGATATTCGCATTTTAAGTTTGAACTTGCATTTTTGCCCATAACTTGTTGTAAAATTGGTCTTATTCAAAGATAGGCACATCAATGGAAAGGGAATGATTCCTAGATCACAATCCTGAAATTGCAGCCCTATAGGTGGTCTAGATCGAGAAAAAAATGGAGGTCAAAAATTGCCCTCCGGGTCTAGACTTTCGACCCTCTAGGACGCATATTAAGCGAGATATTCGCATTTTAAGTTTGAACTTCGATTTTTGCCCATAACTTGTTGTAAAATTGGTCTTATTCAAAGATAGGCACATTAATGGAAAGGGAATGATTCCTAGATCACAATCCTGAAATTTCAGCCCTCTAGGTGGTCTAGATCGAGAAAAAATGGAGGTCAAAAATTGCCCTCCGGGTGTAGACTTTCGACCCTCTAGGACGCATATTAAGCGAGATATTCGCATTTTAAGTTTGAACTTGCATTTTTGTCCATAACTTGTTGTAAAATTGGTCTTATTCAAAGATAGGCACATCAATGGAAAGGGAATGATTCCTACATCACAATTCTGAAATTTCAGCCCTCTAGGTGGTCTAGATCGAGAAAAAATGGGGGTCAAAAATTGCCCTCCGGGTCTAGACTTTCGACCCTCTAGGACGCATATTAAACGAGATATCCGCATTTTAAGTTTGAACTTGCATTTTTGCCCATAGCTTGTTGTAAAATTGGTCTTATTCAAAGATAGGCACATCAATGGAAAGGGAATGATTCCTAGATCACAATCCTGAAATTTCAGCCCTCTAGGTGGTCTAGATCGAGAAAAAATGGAGGTCGAAAATTGCCCTCCGGGTCTAGACTTTCGACCCTCTAGGACGCATATTAAGCGAGATATTCGCATTTTAAGTTTGAACTTCGATTTTTGCCCATAACTTGTTGTAAAATTGGTCTTATTCAAAGATAGGCACATTAATGGAAAGGGAATGATTCCTAGATCACAATCCTGAAATTTCAGCCCTCTAGGTGGTCTAGATCGAGAAAAAATGGAGGTCAAAAATTGCCCTCCGGGTGTAGACTTTCGACCCTCTAGGACGCATATTAAGCGAGATATTCGCATTTTAAGTTTGAACTTGCATTTTTGTCCATAACTTGTTGTAAAATTGGTCTTATTCAAAGATAGGCACATCAATGGAAAGGGAATGATTCCTACATCACAATTCTGAAATTTCAGCCCTCTAGGTGGTCTAGATCGAGAAAAAATGGGGGTCAAAAATTGCCCTCCGGGTCTAGACTTTCGACCCTCTAGGACGCATATTAAACGAGATATCCGCATTTTAAGTTTGAACTTGCATTTTTGCCCATAGCTTGTTGTAAAATTGGTCTTATTCAAAGATCACAATCCTGAAATTTCAGCCCTCTAGGTGGTCTAGATCGAGAAAAAATGGAGGTCGAAAATTGCCCTCCGGGTCTAGACTTTCGACCCTCTAGGACGCATATTAAGCTAGATATTCGCATTTTAAGTTTGAACTTCGATTTTTGCCCATAACTTGTTGTAAAATTGGTCTTATTCAAAGATATGCACATCAATGGAAGGGGAATGATACCTAGATCACAATCCTGAAATTTCAGCCCTCTAGGTGGTCTAAGTCGAGAAAAAATGGAGGTCGAAAATTGCCCTCCGGGTCAAGACTTTCGACCCTCTAGGACGCATATTAAGCGAGATATTCGCATTTTAAGTTTGAACTTCGATTTTTGCCCATAACTTGTTGTAAAATTGGTCTTATTCAAAGATAGGCACATCAATGGAAAGGGAATGATTCCTAGATTACAATCCTGAAATTTCAGCCCTCTAGGTGGTCTAGATCGAGAAAAAATGGAGGTCAAAAATTGCCCTCCGGGTCTAGACTTTCGACCCTCTAGGACGCATATTAAGCGAGATATTCGCATTTTAAGTTTGAACTTGCATTTTTGCCCATAACTTGTTGTAAAATTGGTCTTATTCAAAGATAGGCACATCAATGGAAAGGGAATGATTCCTACATCACAATTCTGAAATTTCAGAACTCTAGGTGGTCTAGATCGAGAAAAAATGGAGGTCGAAAATTGCCCCCCGGGTCTAGACTTTCGACCCTCTAGGACGCATATTAAGCGAGATATTCGCATTTTAAGTTTGAACTTCGATTTTTGCCCATAACTTGTTGTAAAATTTTGCCCATAACTTGTTGTAAAATGGAGGTCGAAAATTGCCCTCCGGGTCTAGACTTTCGACCCTCTAGGACGCATATTAAGCGAGATATTCGCATTTTAAGTTTGAACTTCGATTTTTGCCCATAACTTGTTGTAAAATTTTGCCCATAACTTGTTGTAAAATGGAGGTCGAAAATTGCCCCCCGGGTCTAGACTTTCGACCCTCTAGGACGCATATTAAGCGAGATATTCGCATTTTAAGTTTTAACTTCGATTTTTGCCCATAACTTGTTGTACAATTTTGCCCATAACTTGTTGTAAAATGGAGGTCGAAAATTGCCCTCCGGGTCTAGACTTTCGACCCTCTAGGACGCATATTAAGCGAGATATTCGCATTTTAAGTTTGAACTTCGATTTTTGCCCATAACTTGTTGTCTTATTCAAAGATAGGCACATCAATGGAAAGGGAATGATTCCTAGATCACAATCCTGAAATTTCAGCCCTCTAGGTGGTCTAGATCGAGAGAAAATGGAGGTCAAAAATTGCCCTCCGGGTCTAGACTTTCGACCCTCTAGGACGCATATTAAGCGAGATATTCGCATTTTAAGTTTGAACTTCGATTTTTGCCCATAACTTGTTGTAAAATTGGTCTTATTCAAAGATAGGCACATCAATGGAAAGGGAATGATTCCTAGATTACAATCCTGAAATTTCAGCCCTCTAGGTGGTCTAGATCGAGAAAAAATGGAGGTCAAAAATTGCCCTCCGGGTCTAGACTTTCGACCCTCTAGGACGCATATTAAGCGAGATATTTGCATTTTAAGTTTGAACTTGCATTTTTGCCCATAACTTGTTGTAAAATTGGTCTTATTCAAAGATAGGCACATCAATGGAAAGGGAATGATTCCTAGATCACAATCCTGAAATTTCAGCCCTCTAGGTGGTCTAGATCGAAAAAATGGAGGTCAAAAATTGCCCTCCGGGTGTAGACTTTCGACCCTCTAGGACGCATATTAAGCGAGATATTCGCATTTTAAGTTTGAACTTGCATTTTTGCCCATAACTTGTTGTAAAATTGGTCTTATTCAAAGATAGGCACATCAATGGAAAGGGAATGATTCCTAGATCACAATCCTGAAATTGCAGCCCTATAGGTGGTCTAGATCGAGAAAAAAATGGAGGTCAAAAATTGCCCTCCGGGTCTAGACTTTCGACCCTCTAGGACGCATATTA
The DNA here is from genome assembly GCA_951509635.1 of Eupeodes luniger. Lineage (NCBI taxonomy): Eukaryota > Metazoa > Arthropoda > Insecta > Diptera > Syrphidae > Eupeodes > Eupeodes luniger. Next base: position 98,270,736 of record OX608073.1, on the reverse strand, counting down.
AGCGAGATATTCGCATTTTAAGTTTGAACTTGCATTTTTGCCCATAACTTGTTGTAAAATTGGTCTTATTCAAAGATAGGCACATCAATGGAAAGGGAATGATTCCTACATCACAATCCTGAAATTTCAGCCCTCTAGGTGGTCTAGATCGAGAAAAAATTGGGGTCAAAAATTGCCCTCCGGGTCTAGACTTTCGACCCTCTAGGACGCATATTAAGTGAGATATTCGCATTTTAAGTTTGAACTTGCATTTTTGCCCATAACTTGTTGTAAAATTGGTCTTATTCAAAGATAGGCACATCAATGGAAAGGGAATGATTCCTAGATCACAATCCTGAAATTTCAGCCCTCTAGGTGGTCTAGATCGAAAAAATGGAGGTCAAAAATTGCCCTCCGGGTGTAGACTTTCGACCCTCTAGGACGCATATTAAGCGAGATATTCGCATTTTTAGTTTGAACTTGCATTTTTGCCCATAACTTGTTGTAAAATTGGTCTTATTCAAAGATAGGCACATCAATGGAAAGGGAATGATTCCTACATCACAATTCTGAAATTTCAGCCCTCTAGGTGGTCTAGATCGAGAAAAAATGGGGGTCAAAAATTGCCCTCCGGGTCTAGACTTTCGACCCTCTAGGACGCATATAAAGCGAGATATTCGCATTTTAAGTTTGAACTTGCATTTTTGCCCATAACTTGTTGTAAAATTGGTCTTATTCAAAAATAGGCACATCAATGGAAAGGGAATGATTCCTAGATTACAATCCTGAAATTTCAGCCCTCTAGGTGGTCTAGATCGAGAAAAAATGGAGGTCAAAAATTGCCCTCCGGGTCTAGACTTTCGACCCTCTAGGACGCATATTAAGCGAGATATTCGCATTTTAAGTTTGAACTTCGATTTTTGCCCATAACTGTTGTAAAATTGGTCTTATTCAAAGATAGGCACATCAATGGAAAGGGAATGATTCCTAGATCACAATTCTGAAATTTCAGAACTCTAGGTGGTCTAGATCGAGAAAAAATGGAGGTCGAAAATTGCCCCCCGGGTCTAGACTTTCGACCCTCTAGGACGCATATTAAGCGAGATATTCGCATTTTAAGTTTGAACTTCGATTTTTGCCCATAACTTGTTGTAAAATTTTGCCCATAACTTGTTGTAAAATGGAGGTCGAAAATTGCCCTCCGGGTCTAGACTTTCGACCCTCTAGGACGCATATTAAGCGAGATATTCGCATTTTAAGTTTGAACTTCGATTTTTGCCCATAACTTGTTGTAAAATTTTGCCCATAACTTGTTGTAAAATGGAGGTCGAAAATTGCCCCCCGGGTCTAGACTTTCGACCCTCTAGGACGCATATTAAGCGAGATATTCGCATTTTAAGTTTGAACTTCGATTTTTGCCCATAACTTGTTGTACAATTTTGCCCATAACTTGTTGTAAAATGGAGGTCGAAAATTGCCCTCCGGGTATAGACTTTCGACCCTCTAGGACGCATATTAAGCGAGATATTCGCATTTTAAGTTTGAACTTCGATTTTTGCCCATAACTTGTTGTAAAATTGGTCTTATTCAAAGATAGGCACATCAATGGAAAGGGAATGATTCCTAGATCACAATCCTGAAATTTCAGCCCTCTAGGTGGTCTAGATCGAGAAAAAATGGAGGTCAAAAATTGCCCTCCGGGTCTAGACTTTCGACCCTCTAGGACGCATATTAAGCGAGATATTCGCATTTTAAGTTTGAACTTCGATTTTTGCCCATAACTTGTTGTAAAATTGGTCTTATTCAAAGATAGGCACATCAATGGAAAGGGAATGATTCCTAGATTACAATCCTGAAATTTCAGCCCTCTAGGTGGTCTAGATCGAGAAAAAATGGAGGTCAAAAATTGCCCTCCGGGTCTAGACTTTCGACCCTCTAGGACGCATATTAAGCGAGATATTCGCATTTTAAGTTTGAACTTCGATTTTTGCCCATAACTTGTTGTAAAATTGGTCTTATTCAAAGATAGGCACATCAATGGAAAGGGAATGATTCCTAGATTACAATCCTGAAATTTCAGCCCTCTAGGTGGTCTAGATCGAGAAAAAATGGAGGTCAAAAATTGCCCTCCGGGTCTAGACTTTCGACCCTCTAGGACGCATATTAAGCGAGATATTTGCATTTTAAGTTTGAACTTGCATTTTTGCCCATAACTTGTTGTAAAATTGGTCTTATTCAAAGATCACAATCCTGAAATTTCAGCCCTCTAGGTGGTCTAGATCGAGAAAAAATGGAGGTCGAAAATTGCCCTCCGGGTCTAGACTTTCGACCCTCTAGGACGCATATTAAGCTAGATATTCGCATTTTAAGTTTGAACTTCGATTTTTGCCCATAACTTGTTGTAAAATTGGTCTTATTCAAAGATATGCACATCAATGGAAAGGGAATTATTCCTAGATCACAATCCTGAAATTTCAGCCCTCTAGGTGGTCTAGATCGAGAAAAAATGGAGGTCAAAAATTGCCCTCCGGGTCTAGACTTTCGACCCTCTAGGACGCATATAAAGCGAGATATTCGCATTTTAAGTTTGAACTTGCATTTTTGCCCATAACTTGTTGTAAAATTGGTCTTATTCAAAGATAGGCACATCAATGGAAAGGGAATGATTCCTAGATTACAATCCTGAAATTTCAGCCCTCTAGGTGGTCTAGATCGAGAAAAAATGGAGGTCAAAAATTGCCCTCCGGGTCTAGACTTTCGACCCTCTAGGACGCATATTAAGCGAGATATTTGCATTTTAAGTTTGAACTTGCATTTTTGCCCATAACTTGTTGTAAAATTGGTCTTATTCAAAGATAGGCACATCAATGGAAAGGGAATGATTTCTAGATCACAATCCTGAAATTTCAGCCCTCTAGGTGGTCTAGATCGAAAAAATGGAGGTCAAAAATTGCCCTCCGGGTCTAGACTTTCGACCCTCTAGGACGCATATTAAGCGAGATATTCGCATTTTAAGTTTGAACTTCGATTTTTGCCCATAACTTGTTGTAAAATTGGTCTTATTCAAAGATAGGCACATCAATGGAAAGGGAATTATTCCTAGATCACAATCCTGAAATTTCAGCCCTCTAGGTGGTCTAGATCGAGAAAAAATGGAGGTCAAAAATTGCCCTCCGGGTCTAGACTTTCGACCCTCTAGGACGCATATTAAGCGAGATATTCGCATTTTAAGTTTGAACTTCGATTTTTGCCCATAACTTGTTGTAAAATTGGTCTTATTCAAAGATAGGCACATCAATGGAAAGGGAATGATTCCTAGATTACAATCCTGAAATTTCAGCCCTCTAGGTGGTCTAGATCGAGAAAAAATGGAGGTCAAAAATTGCCCTCCGGGTCTAGACTTTCGACCCTCTAGGACGCATATTAAGCGAGATATTTGCATTTTAAGTTTGAACTTGCATTTTTGCCCATAACTTGTTGTAAAATTGGTCTTATTCAAAGATAGGCACATCAATGGAAGGGAATGATTCCTAGATCACAATCCTGAAATTTCAGCCCTCTAGGTGGTCTAGATCGAAAAAATGGAGGTCAAAAATTGCCCTCCGGGTGTAGACTTTCGACCCTCTAGGACGCATATTAAGCGAGATATTCGCATTTTAAGTTTGAACTTGCATTTTTGCCCATAACTTGTTGTAAAATTGGTCTTATTCAAAGATAGGCACATCAATGGAAATGGAATGATTCCTAGATCACAATCCTGAAATTGCAGCCCTATAGGTGGTCTAGATCGAGAAAAAATGGGGGTCAAAAATTGCCCTCCGGGTCTAGACTTTCGACCCTCTAGGACGCATATTAAGCGAGATATTCGCATTTTAAGTTTGAACTTGCATTTTTGCCCATAACTTGTTGTAAAATTGGTCTTATTCAAAGATAGGCACATCAATAGAAAGGGAATGATTCCTACATCACAATCCTGAAATTTCAGCCCTCTAGGTGGTCGAGATCGAGAAAAAATTGAGGTCAAAAATTGCCCTCCGGGTCTAGACTTTCGACCCTCTAGGACGCATATTAAGCGAGATATTCGCATTTTAAGTTTGAACTTGCATTTTTGCCCATAACTTGTTGTAAAATTGGTCTTATTCAAAGATATGCACATCAATGGAAAGGGAATTATTCCTAGATCACAATCCTGAAATTTCAGCCCTCTAGGTGGTCTAGATCGAGAAAAAATGGAGGTCAAAAATTGCCCTCCGGGTCTAGACTTTCGACCCTCTAGGACGCATATAAAGCGAGATATTCGCATTTTAAGTTTAAACTTGCATTTTTGCCCATAACTTGTTGTAAAATTGGTCTTATTCAAAGATAGGCACATCAATGGAAAGGGAATGATTCCTAGATTACAATCCTGAAATTTCAGCCCTCTAGGTGGTCTAGATCGAGAAAAAATGGAGGTCAAAAATTGCCCTCCGGGTCTAGACTTTCGACCCTCTAGGACGCATATTAAGCGAGATATTTGCATTTTAAGTTTGAACTTGCATTTTTGCCCATAACTTGTTGTAAAATTGGTCTTATTCAAAGATAGGCACATCAATGGAAAGGGAATGACTTCTAGATCACAATCCTGAAATTTCAGCCCTCTAGGTGGTCTAGATCGAAAAAATGGAGGTCAAAAATTGCCCTCCGGGTCTAGACTTTCGACCCTCTAGGACGCATATTAAGCGAGATATTCGCATTTTAAGTTTGAACTTCGATTTTTGCCCATAACTTGTTGTAAAATTGGTCTTATTCAAAGATAGGCACATCAATGGAAAGGGAATTATTCCTAGATCACAATCCTGAAATTTCAGCCCTCTAGGTGGTCTAGATCGAGAAAAAATGGAGGTCAAAAATTGCCCTCCGGGTCTAGACTTTCGACCCTCTAGGACGCATATTAAGCGAGATATTCGCATTTTAAGTTTGAACTTCGATTTTTGCCCATAACTTGTTGTAAAATTGGTCTTATTCAAAGATAGGCACATCAATGGAAAGGGAATGATTCCTACATCACAATTCTGAAATTTCAGAACTCTAGGTGGTCTAGATCGAGAAAAAATGGAGGTCGAAAATTGCCCCCCGGGTCTAGACTTTCGACCCTCTAGGACGCATATTAAGCGAGATATTCGCATTTTAAGTTTGAACTTCGATTTTTGCCCATAACTTGTTGTAAAATTTTGCCCATAACTTGTTGTAAAATGGAGGTCGAAAATTGCCCTCCGGGTCTAGACTTTCGACCCTCTAGGACGCATATTAAGCGAGATATTCGCATTTTAAGTTTGAACTTCAATTTTTGCCCATAACTTGTTGTAAAATTTTGCCCATAACTTGTTGTAAAATGGAGGTCGAAAATTGCCCCCCGGGTCTAGACTTTCGACCCTCTAGGACGCATATTAAGCGAGATATTCGCATTTTAAGTTTGAACTTCGATTTTTGCCCATAACTTGTTGTACAATTTTGCCCATAACTTGTTGTAAAATGGAGGTCGAAAATTGCCCTCCGGGTCTAGACTTTCGACCCTCTAGGACGCATATTAAGCGAGATATTCGCATTTTAAGTTTGAACTTCGATTTTTGCCCATAACTTGTTGTAAAATTGGTCTTATTCAAAGATAGGCACATCAATGGAAAGGGAATGATTCCTAGATCACAATCCTGAAATTTCAGCCCTCTAGGTGGTCTAGATCGAGAAAAAATGGAGGTCAAAAATTGCCCTCCGGGTCTAGACTTTCGACCCTCTAGGACGCATATTAAGCGAGATATTCGCATTTTAAGTTTGAACTTCGATTTTTGCCCATAACTTGTTGTAAAATTGGTCTTATTCAAAGATAGGCACATCAATGGAAAGGGAATGATTCCTAGATTACAATCCTGAAATTTCAATTAAGCGAGATATTCGCATTTTAAGTTTGAACTTGCATTTTTGCCCATAACTTGTTGTAAAATTGGTCTTATCCAAAGATAGGCACATCAATGGAAAGGGAATGATTCCTACATCACAATTCTGAAATTTCAGAACTCTAGGTGGTCTAGATCGAGAAAAAATGGAGGTCGAAAATTGCCCCCCGGGTCTAGACTTTCGACCCTCTAGGACGCATATTAAGCGAGATATTCGCATTTTAAGTTTGAACTTCGATTTTTGCCCATAACTTGTTGTAAAATTTTGCCCATAACTTGTTGTAAAATGGAGGTCGAAAATTGCCCTCCGGGTCTAGACTTTCGACCCTCTAGGACGCATATTAAGCGAGATATTCGCATTTTAAGTTTGAACTTCGATTTTTGCCCATAACTTGTTGTAAAATTTTGCCCATAACTTGTTGTAAAATGGAGGTCGAAAATTGCCCCCCGGGTCTAGACTTTCGACCCTCTAGGACGCATATTAAGCGAGATATTCGCATTTTAAGTTTGAACTTCGATTTTTGCCCATAACTTGTTGTACAATTTTGCCCATAACTTGTTGTAAAATGGAGGTCGAAAATTGCCCTCCGGGTCTAGACTTTCGACCCTCTAGGACGCATATTAAGCGAGATATTCGCATTTCAAGTTTGAACTTCGATTTTTGCCCATAACTTGTTGTAAAATTGGTCTTATTCAAAGATAGGCACATCAATGGAAAGGGAATGATTCCTAGATCACAATCCTGAAATTTCAGCCCTCTAGGTGGTCTAGATCGAGAAAAAATGGAGGTCAAAAATTGCCCTCCGGGTCTAGACTTTCGACCCTCTAGGACGCATATTAAGCGAGATATTCGCATTTTAAGTTTGAACTTCGATTTTTGCCCATAACTTGTTGTAAAATTGGTCTTATTCAAAGATAGGCACATCAATGGAAAGGGAATGATTCCTAGATTACAATCCTGAAATTTCAATTAAGCGAGATATTCGCATTTTAAGTTTGAACTTGCATTTTTGCCCATAACTTGTTGTAAAATTGGTCTTATCCAAAGATAGGCACATCAATGGAAAGGGAATGATTCCTACATCACAATTCTGAAATTTCAGAACTCTAGGTGGACTAGATCGAGAAAAAATGGAGGTCGAAAATTGCCCCCCGGGTCTAGACTTTCGACCCTCTAGGACGCATATTAAGCGAGATATTCGCATTTTAAGTTTGAACTTCGATTTTTGCCCATAACTTGTTGTAAAATTTTGCCCATAACTTGTTGTAAAATGGAGGTCGAAAATTGCCCTCCGGGTCTAGACTTTCGACCCTCTAGGACGCATATTAAGCGAGATATTCGCATTTTAAGTTTGAACTTCGATTTTTGCCCATAACTTGTTGTAAAATTTTGCCCATAACTTGTTGTAAAATGGAGGTCGAAAATTGCCCCCCGGGTCTAGACTTTCGACCCTCTAGGACGCATATTAAGCGAGATATTCGCATTTTAAGTTTGAACTTCGATTTTTGCCCATAACTTGTTGTACAATTTTGCCCATAACTTGTTGTAAAATGGAGGTCGAAAATTGCCCTCCGGGTCTAGACTTTCGACCCTCTAGGACGCATATTAAGCGAGATATTCGCATTTTAAGTTTGAACTTCGATTTTTGCCCATAACTTGTTGTAAAATTGGTCTTATTCAAAGATAGGCACATCAATGGAAAGGGAATGATTCCTAGATCACAATCCTGAAATTTCAGCCCTCTAGGTGGTCTAGATCGAGAAAAAATGGAGGTCAAAAATTGCCCTCCGGGTCTAGACTTTCGACCCTCTAGGACGCATATTAAGCGAGATATTCGCATTTTAAGTTTGAACTTCGATTTTTGCCCATTACTTGTTGTAAAATTGGTCTTATTCAAAGATAGGCACATCAATGGAAAGGGAATGATTCCTAGATTACAATCCTGAAATTTCAGCCCTCTAGGTGGTCTAGATCGAGAAAAAATGGAGGTCAAAAATTGCCCTCCGGGTCTAGACTTTCGACCCTCTAGGACGCATATTAAGCGAGATATCCGCATTTTAAGTTTGAACTTCGATTTTTGCCCATAACTTGTTGTAAAATTGGTCTTATTCAAAGATAGGCACATCAATGGAAAGGGAATGATTCCTAGATTACAATCCTGAAATTTCAGCCCTCTAGGTGGTCTAGATCGAGAAAAAATGGAGGTCAAAAATTGCCCTCCGGGTCTAGACTTTCGACCCTCTAGGACGCATATTAAGCGAGATATTTGCATTTTAAGTTTGAACTTGCATTTTTGCCCATAACTTGTTGTAAAATTGGTCTTATTCAAAGATAGGCACATCAATGGAAAGGGAATGATTCCTAGATCACAATCCTGAAATTTCAGCCCTCTAGGTGGTCTAGATCGAAAAAATGGAGGTCAAAAATTGCCCTCCGGGTGTAGACTTTCGACCCTCTAGGACGCATATTAAGCGAGATATTCGTATTTTAAGTTTGAACTTGCATTTTTGTCCATAACTTGTTGTAAAATTGGTCTTATTCAAAGATAGGCACATCAATGGAAAGGGAATGATTCCTACATCACAATTCTGAAATTTCAGCCCTCTAGGTGGTCTAGATCGAGAAAAAATGGGGGTCAAAAATTGCCCTCCGGGTCTAGACTTTCGACCCTCTAGGACGCATATTAAACGAGATATCCGCATTTTAAGTTTGAACTTGCATTTTTGCCCATAGCTTGTTGTAAAATTGGTCTTATTCAAAGATCACAATCCTGAAATTTCAGCCCTCTAGGTGGTCTAGATCGAGAAAAAATGGAGGTCGAAAATTGCCCTCCGGGTCTAGACTTTCGACCCTCTAGGACGCATATTAAGCTAGATATTCGCATTTTAAGTTTGAACTTCGATTTTTGCCCATAACTTGTTGTAAAATTGGTCTTATTCAAAGATATGCACATCAATGGAAAGGGAATTATTCCTAGATCACAATCCTGAAATTTCAGCCCTCTAGGTGGTCTAGATCGAGAAAAAATGGAGGTCAAAAATTGCCCTCCGGGTCTAGACTTTCGACCCTCTAGGACGCATATAAAGCGAGATATTCGCATTTTAAGTTTGAACTTGCATTTTTGCCCATAACTTGTTGTAAAATTGGTCTTATTCAAAGATAGGCACATCAATGGAAAGGGAATGATTCCTAGATTACAATCCTGAAATTTCAGCCCTCTAGGTGGTCTAGATCGAGAAAAAATGGAGGTCAAAAATTGCCCTCCGGGTCTAGACTTTCGACCCTCTAGGACGCATATTAAGCGAGATATTTGCATTTTAAGTTTGAACTTGCATTTTTGCCCATAACTTGTTGTAAAATTGGTCTTATTCAAAGATAGGCACATCAATGGAAAGGGAATGATTCCTAGATCACAATCCTGAAATTTCAGCCCTCTAGGTGGTCTAGATCGAAAAAATGGAGGTCAAAAATTGCCCTCCGGGTGTAGACTTTCGACCCTCTAGGACGCATATTAAGCGAGATATTCGTATTTTAAGTTTGAACTTGCATTTTTGTCCATAACTTGTTGTAAAATTGGTCTTATTCAAAGATAGGCACATCAATGGAAAGGGAATGATTCCTACATCACAATTCTGAAATTTCAGCCCTCTAGGTGGTCTAGATCGAGAAAAAATGGGGGTCAAAAATTGCCCTCCGGGTCTAGACTTTCGACCCTCTAGGACGCATATTAAACGAGATATCTGCATTTTAAGTTTGAACTTGCATTTTTGCCCATAGCTTGTTGTAAAATTGGTCTTATTCAAAGATAGGCACATCAATGGAAAGGGAATGATTCCTAGATCACAATCCTGAAATTTCAGCCCTCTAGGTGGTCTAGATCGAAAAAATGGAGGTCAAAAATTGCCCTCCGGGTGTAGACTTTCGACCCTCTAGGACGCATATTAAGCGAGATATTCGTATTTTAAGTTTGAACTTGCATTTTTGTCCATAACTTGTTGTAAAATTGGTCTTATTCAAAGATAGGCACATCAATGGAAAGGGAATGATTCCTACATCACAATTCTGAAATTTCAGCCCTCTAGGTGGTCTAGATCGAGAAAAAATGGGGGTCAAAAATTGCCCTCCGGGTCTAGACTTTCGACCCTCTAGGACGCATATTAAACGAGATATCTGCATTTTAAGTTTGAACTTGCATTTTTGCCCATAGCTTGTTGTAAAATTGGTCTTATTCAAAGATCACAATCCTGAAATTTCAGCCCTCTAGGTGGTCTAGATCGAGAAAAAATGGAGGTCGAAAATTGCCCTCCGGGTCTAGACTTTCGACCCTCTAGGACGCATATTAAGCTAGATATTCGCATTTTAAGTTTGAACTTCGATTTTTGCCCATAACTTGTTGTAAAATTGGTCTTATTCAAAGATATGCACATCAATGGAAAGGGAATTATTCTTAGATCACAATCCTGAAATTTCAGCCCTCTAGGTGGTCTAGATCGAGAAAAAATGGAGGTCAAAAATTGCCCTCCGGGTCTAGACTTTCGACCCTCTAGGACGCATATAAAGCGAGATATTCGCATTTTAAGTTTGAACTTGCATTTTTGCCCATAACTTGTTGTAAAATTGGTCTTATTCAAAGATAGGCACATCAATGGAAGGGGAATGATACCTAGATTACAATCCTGAAATTTCAGCCCTCTTGGTGGTCTAGATCGAGAAAAAATGGAGGTCAAAAATTGCCCTCCGGGTGTAGACTTTCGACCCTCTAGGACGCATATTAAGCGAGATATTCGTATTTTAAGTTTGAACTTGCATTTTTGTCCATAACTTGTTGTAAAATTGGTCTTATTCAAAGATAGGCACATCAATGGAAAGGGAATGATTCCTACATCACAATTCTGAAATTTCAGCCCTCTAGGTGGTCTAGATCGAGAAAAAATGGGGGTCAAAAATTGCCCTCCGGGTCTAGACTTTCGACCCTCTAGGACGCATATTAAACGAGATATCTGCATTTTAAGTTTGAACTTGCATTTTTGCCCATAGCTTGTTGTAAAATTGGTCTTATTCAAAGCTAGGCACATCAATGGAAAGGGAATGATTCCTAGATCACAATCCTGAAATTTCAGCCCTCTAGGTGGTCTAGATCGAAAAAATGGAGGTCAAAAATTGCCCTCCGGGTGTAGACTTTCGACCCTCTAGGACGCATATTAAGCGAGATATTCGTATTTTAAGTTTGAACTTGCATTTTTGTCCATAACTTGTTGTAAAATTGGTCTTATTCAAAGATAGGCACATCAATGGAAAGGGAATGATTCCTACATCACAATTCTGAAATTTCAGCCCTCTAGGTGGTCTAGATCGAGAAAAAATGGGGGTCAAAAATTGCCCTCCGGGTCTAGACTTTCGACCCTCTAGGACGCATATTAAACGAGATATCTGCATTTTAAGTTTGAACTTGCATTTTTGCCCATAGCTTGTTGTAAAATTGGTCTTATTCAAAGATCACAATCCTGAAATTTCAGCCCTCTAGGTGGTCTAGATCGAGAAAAAATGGAGGTCGAAAATTGCCCTCCGGGTCTAGACTTTCGACCCTCTAGGACGCATATTAAGCTAGATATTCGCATTTTAAGTTTGAACTTCGATTTTTGCCCATAACTTGTTGTAAAATTGGTCTTATTCAAAGATATGCACATCAATGGAAAGGGAATTATTCTTAGATCACAATCCTGAAATTTCAGCCCTCTAGGTGGTCTAGATCGAGAAAAAATGGAGGTCAAAAATTGCCCTCCGGGTCTAGACTTTCGACCCTCTAGGACGCATATAAAGCGAGATATTCGCATTTTAAGTTTGAACTTGCATTTTTGCCCATAACTTGTTGTAAAATTGGTCTTATTCAAAGATAGGCACATCAATGGAAGGGGAATGATACCTAGATTACAATCCTGAAATTTCAGCCCTCTTGGTGGTCTAGATCGAGAAAAAATGGAGGTCAAAAATTGCCCTCCGGGTCTAGACTTTCGACCCTCTAGGACGCATATTAAGCGAGATATTCGCATTTTAAGTTTGAACTTGCATTTTTGCCCATAACTTGTTGTAAAATTGGTCTTATTCAAAGATAGGCACATCAATGGAAAGGGAATGATTCCTACATCACAATTCTGAAATTTCAGAACTCTAGGTGGTCTAGATCGAGAAAAAATGGAGGTCGAAAATTGCCCCCCGGGTCTAGACTTTCGACCCTCTAGGACGCATATTAAGCGAGATATTCGCATTTTAAGTTTGAACTTCGATTTTTGCCCATAACTTGTTGTAAAATTGGTCTTATTCAAAGATAGGCACATCAATGGAAAGGGAATGATTCCTAGATCACAATCCTGAAATTTCAGCCCTCTAGGTGGTCTAGATCGAGAAAAAATGGAGGTCGAAAATTGCCCTCCGGGTCTAGACTTTCGACCCTCTAGGACGCATATTAAGCGAGATATTCGCATTTTAAGTTTGAACTTCGATTTTTGCCCATAACTTGTTGTAAAATTGGTCTTATTCAAAGATAGGCACATCAATGGAAAGGGAATGATTCCTAGATCACAATCCTGAAATTTCAGCCCTCTAGGTGGTCTAGATCGAGAAAAAATGGAGGTCAAAAATTGCCCTCCGGGTCTAGACTTTCGACCCTCTAGGACGCATATTAAGCGAGATATTTGCATTTTAAGTTTGAACTTGCATTTTTGCCCATAACTTGTTGTAAAATTGGTCTTATTCAAAGATAGGCACATCAATGGAAAGGGAATGATTCCTAGATCACAATCCTGAAATTTCAGCCCTCTAGGTGGTCTAGATCGAAAAAATGGAGGTCAAAAATTGCCCTCCGGGTGTAGACTTTCGACCCTCTAGGACGCATATTAAGCGAGATATTCGCATTTTAAGTTTGAACTTGCATTTTTGTCCATAACTTGTTGTAAAATTGGTCTTATTCAAAGATAGGCACATCAATGGAAAGGGAATGATTCCTACATCACAATTCTGAAATTTCAGCCCTCTAGGTGGTCTAGATCGAGAAAAAATGGGGGTCAAAAATTGCCCTCCGGGTCTAGACTTTCGACCCTCTAGGACGCATATTAAACGAGATATCCGCATTTTAAGTTTGAACTTGCATTTTTGCCCATAGCTTGTTGTAAAATTGGTCTTATTCAAAGATCACAATCCTGAAATTTCAGCCCTCTAGGTGGTCTAGATCGAGAAAAAATGGAGGTCGAAAATTGCCCTCCGGGTCTAGACTTTCGACCCTCTAGGACGCATATTAAGCTAGATATTCGCATTTGAAGTTTGAACTTCGATTTTTGCCCATAACTTGTTGTAAAATTGGTCTTATTCAAAGATAGGCACATCAATGGAAAGGGAATGATTCCTAGATTACAATCCTGAAATTTCAGCCCTCTAGGTGGTCTAGATCGAGAAAAAATGGAGGTCGAAAATTGCCCTCCGGGTCTAGACTTTCGACCCTCTAGGACGCATATTAAGCGAGATATTCGCATTTTAAGTTTGAACTTGCATTTTTGCCCATAACTTGTTGTAAAATTGGTCTTATTCAAAGATAGGCACATCAATGGAAGGGGAATGATACCTAGATCACAATCCTGAAATTTCAGCCCTCTAGGTGGTCTAGATCGAGAAAAAATGGAGGTCGAAAATTGCCCTCCAGGTCTAGACTTTCGACCCTCTAGGACGCATATTAAGCGAGATATTCGCATTTTAAGTTTGAACTTCGATTTTTGCCCATAACTTGTTGTAAAATTGGTCTTATTCAAAGATAGGCACATCAATGGAAATCAATTCAGCCCTCTAGGTGGTCTAGATCGAGAAAAAATGGAGGTCGAAAATTGCCCTCCGGGTCTAGACTTTCGAACCTCTAGGACGCATATTAAGCTATATATTCGCATTTTAAGTTTGAACTTCGATTTTTGCCCATAACTTGTTGTTAGTTGGTCTTATTCAAAGATAGGCACATCAATGGAAAGGGAATGATTCCTAGATCACAAATCTGAAATTTCAGCCCTCTAGGTGGTCTAGATCGAGAAAAAATGGAGGTCGAAAATTGCCCTCCGGGTCTAGACTTTCGACCCTCTAGGACGCATATTAAGCGAGATATTCGCATTTTAAGTTTGAACTTCGATTTTTGCCCATAACTTGTTGTAAAATTGGTCTTATTCAAAGATAGGCACATCAATGGAAAGGGAATGATTCCTAGATCACAATCCTGAAATTTCAGCCCTCTAGGTGGTCTAGATCGAGAAAAAATGGAGGTCAAAAATTGCCCTCCAGGTCTAGACTTTCGACCCTCTAGGACGCATATTAAGCGAGATATTCGCATTTTAAGTTTGAACTTGGATTTTTGCCCATAACTTGTTGTAAAATTGGTCTTATTCAAAGATAGGCACATCAATGGAAATCAATTCAGCCCTCTAGGTGGTCTAGATCGAGAAAAAATGGAGGTCGAAAATTGCCCTCCGGGTCTAGACTTTCGAACCTCTAGGACGCATATTAAGCTATATATTCGCATTTTAAGTTTGAACTTCGATTTTTGCCCATAACTTGTTGTTAGTTGGTCTTATTCAAAGATAGGCACATCAATGGAAAGGGAATGATTCCTAGATCACAAATCTGAAATTTCAGCCCTCTAGGTGGTCTAGATCGAGAAAAAATGGAGGTCGAAAATTGCCCTCCGGGTCTAGACTTTCGACCCTCTAGGACGCATATTAAGCGAGATATTCGCATTTTAAGTTTGAACTTCGATTTTTGCCCATAACTTGTTGTAAAATTGGTCTTATTCAAAGATAGGCACATCAATGGAAAGGGAATGATTCCTAGATCACAATCCTGAAATTTCAGCCCTCTAGGTGGTCTAGATCGAGAAAAAATGGAGGTCGAAAATTGCCCTCCGGGTCAAGACTTTCGACCCTCTAGGACGCATATTAAGCGAGATATTCGCATTTTAAGTTTGAACTTCGATTTTTGCCCATAACTTGTTGTAAAATTGGTCTTATTCAAAGATAGGCACATCAATGGAAAGGGAATGATTCCTAGATTACAATTCTGAAATTTCAGAACTCTAGGTGGTCTAGATCGAGAAAAAATGGAGGTCAAAAATTGCCCTCCGGGTCTAGACTTTCGACCCTCTAGGACGCATATTAAGCGAGATATTCGCATTTTAAGTTTGAACTTGCATTTTTGCCCATAACTTGTTGTAAAATTGGTCTTATTCAAAGATAGGCACATCAATGGAAAGGGAATGATTCCTAGATCACAATCCTGAAATTTCAGCCCTCTAGGTGGTCTAGATCGAGAAAAAATGGAGGTCGAAAATTGCCCTCCGGGTCTAGACTTTCGACCCTCTAGGACGCATATTAAGCGAGATATTCGCATTTTAAGTTTGAACTTCGATTTTTGCCCATAACTTGTTGTAAAATTGGTCTTATTCAAAGATAGGCACATCAATGGAAAGGGAATGATTCCTAGATCACAATCCTGAAATTTCAGCCCTCTAGGTGGTCTAGATCGAGAAAAAATGGAGGTCAAAAATTGCCCTCCGGGTCTAGACTTTCGACCCTCTAGGACGCATATTAAGCGAGATATTTGCATTTTAAGTTTGAACTTGCATTTTTGCCCATAACTTGTTGTAAAATTGGTCTTATTCAAAGATAGGCACATCAATGGAAAGGGAATGATTCCTAGATCACAATCCTGAAATTTCAGCCCTCTAGGTGGTCTAGATCGAAAAAATGGAGGTCAAAAATTCCCCTCCGGGTGTAGACTTTCGACCCTCTAGGACGCATATTAAGCGAGATATTCGCATTTTAAGTTTGAACTTGCATTTTTGTCCATAACTTGTTGTAAAATTGGTCTTATTCAAAGATAGGCACATCAATGGAAAGGGAATGATTCCTACATCACAATTCTGAAATTTCAGCCCTCTAGGTGGTCTAGATCGAGAAAAAATGGGGGTCAAAAATTGCCCTCCGGGTCTAGACTTTCGACCCTCTAGGACGCATATTAAACGAGATATCCGCATTTTAAGTTTGAACTTGCATTTTTGCCCATAGCTTGTTGTAAAATTGGTCTTATTCAAAGATCACAATCCTGAAATTTCAGCCCTCTAGGTGGTCTAGATCGAGAAAAAATGGAGGTCGAAAATTGCCCTCCGGGTCTAGACTTTCGACCCTCTAGGACGCATATTAAGCTAGATATTCGCATTTGAAGTTTGAACTTCGATTTTTGCCCATAACTTGTTGTAAAATTGGTCTTATTCAAAGATAGGCACATCAATGGAAAGGGAATGATTCCTAGATTACAATCCTGAAATTTCAGCCCTCTAGGTGGTCTAGATCGAGAAAAAATGGAGGTCGAAAATTGCCCTCCGGGTCTAGACTTTCGACCCTCTAGGACGCATATTAAGCGAGATATTCGCATTTTAAGTTTGAACTTGCATTTTTGCCCATAACTTGTTGTAAAATTGGTCTTATTCAAAGATAGGCACATCAATGGAAAGGGAATGATTCCTACATCACAATTCTGAAATTTCAGCCCTCTAGGTGGTCTAGATCGAGAAAAAATGGAGGTCGAAAATTGCCCCCCGGGTCTAGACTTTCGACCCTCTAGGACGCATATTAAGCGAGATATTCGCATTTTAAGTTTGAACTTGGATTTTTGCCCATAACTTGTTGTAAAATTGGTCTTATTCAAAGATAGGCACATCAATGGAAATCAATTCAGCCCTCTAGGTGGTCTAGATCGAGAAAAAATGGAGGTCGAAAATTGCCCTCCGGGTCTAGACTTTCGAACCTCTAGGACGCATATTAAGCTATATATTCGCATTTTAAGTTTGAACTTCGATTTTTGCCCATAACTTGTTGTTAGTTGGTCTTATTCAAAGATAGGCACATCAATGGAAAGGGAATGATTCCTAGATCACAAATCTGAAATTTCAGCCCTCTAGGTGGTCTAGATCGAGAAAAAATGGAGGTCGAAAATTGCCCTCCGGGTCTAGACTTTCGACCCTCTAGGACGCATATTAAGCGAGATATTCGCATTTTAAGTTTGAACTTCGATTTTTGCCCATAACTTGTTGTAAAATTGGTCTTATTCAAAGATAGGCACATCAATGGAAAGGGAATGATTCCTAGATCACAATCCTGAAATTTCAGCCCTCTAGGTGGTCTAGATCGAGAAAAAATGGAGGTCAAAAATTGCCCTCCAGGTCTAGACTTTCGACCCTCTAGGACGCATATTAAGCGAGATATTCGCATTTTAAGTTTGAACTTGGATTTTTGCCCATAACTTGTTGTAAAATTGGTCTTATTCAAAGATAGGCACATCAATGGAAATCAATTCAGCCCTCTAGGTGGTCTAGATCGAGAAAAAATGGAGGTCGAAAATTGCCCTCCGGGTCTAGACTTTCGAACCTCTAGGACGCATATTAAGCTATATATTCGCATTTTAAGTTTGAACTTCGATTTTTGCCCATAACTTGTTGTTAGTTGGTCTTATTCAAAGATAGGCACATCAATGGAAAGGGAATGATTCCTAGATCACAAATCTGAAATTTCAGCCCTCTAGGTGGTCTAGATCGAGAAAAAATGGAGGTCGAAAATTGCCCTCCGGGTCTAGACTTTCGACCCTCTAGGACGCATATTAAGCGAGATATTCGCATTTTAAGTTTGAACTTCGATTTTTGCCCATAACTTGTTGTAAAATTGGTCTTATTCAAAGATAGGCACATCAATGGAAAGGGAATGATTCCTAGATCACAATCCTGAAATTTCAGCCCTCTAGGTGGTCTAGATCGAGAAAAAATGGAGGTCGAAAATTGCCCTCCGGGTCAAGACTTTCGACCCTCTAGGACGCATATTAAGCGAGATATTCGCATTTTAAGTTTGAACTTCGATTTTTGCCCATAACTTGTTGTAAAATTGGTCTTATTCAAAGATAGGCACATCAATGGAAAGGGAATGATTCCTAGATTACAATCCTGAAATTTCAGACCTCTAGGTGGTCTAGATCGAGAAAAAATGGAGGTCAAAAATTGCCCTCCGGGTCTAGACTTTCGACCCTCTAGGACGCATATTAAGCGAGATATTCGCATTTTAAGTTTGAACTTGCATTTTTGCCCATAACTTGTTGTAAAATTGGTCTTATTCAAAGATAGGCACATCAATGGAAAGGGAATGATTCCTACATCACAATTCTGAAATTTCAGCCCTCTAGGTGGTCTAGATCGAGAAAAAATGGAGGTCGAAAATTGCCCCCCGGGTCTAGACTTTCGACCCTCTAGGACGCATATTAAGCGAGATATTCGCATTTTAAGTTTGAACTTGGATTTTTGCCCATAACTTGTTGTAAAATTGGCTCTAGGACGCATATTAAGCGAGATATTCGCATTTTAAGTTTGAACTTGCATTTTTGCCCATAACTTGTTGTAAAATTGGTCTTATTCAAAGATAGGCACATCAATGGAAAGGGAATGATTCCTACATCACAATTCTGAAATTTCAGCCCTCTAGGTGGTCTAGATCGAGAAAAAATGGAGGTCAAAAATTGACCTCCGGGTCTAGACTTTCGACCCTCTAGGACGCATATTAAGCGAGATATTCGCATTTTAAGTTTGAACTTGGATTTTTGCCCATAACTTGTTGTAAAATTGGTCTTATTCAAAAATAGGCACATCAATGGAAATCAATTCAGCCCTCTAGGTGGTCTAGATCGAGAAAAACTGGAGGTCAAAAATTGCCCTCCGGGTCTAGACTTTCGACCCTCTAGGACGCATATTAAGCGAGATATTCGCATTTTAAGTTTGAACTTGCATTTTTGCCCATAACTTGTTGTAAAATTGGTCTTATTCAAAGATAGGCACATCAATGGAAAGGGAATGATTCCTAGATCACAATCCTGAAATTTCAGCCCTCTAGGTGGTCTAGATCGAGAAAAAATGGAGGTCAAAAATTGCCCTCCGGGTCTAGACTTTCGACCCTCTAGGACGCATATTAAGCGAGATATTTGCATTTTAAGTTTGAACTTGCATTTTTGCCCATAACTTGTTGTAAAATTGGTCTTATTCAAAGATAGGCACATCAATGGAAAGGGAATGATTCCTAGATCACAATCCTGAAATTTCAGCCCTCTAGGTGGTCTAGATCGAGAAAAAATGGAGGTCGAAAATTGCCCTCCGGGTCAAGACTTTCGACCCTCTAGGACGCATATTAAGCGAGATATTCGCATTTTAAGTTTGAACTTCGATTTTCGCCCATAACTTGTTGTAAAATTGGTCTTATTCAAAGATAGGCACATCAATGGAAAGGGAATGATTCCTAGATCACAATCCTGAAATTTCAGCCCTCTAGGTGGTCTAGATCGAGAAAAAATGGAGGTCGAAAATTGCCCTCCGGGTCAAGACTTTCGAACCTCTAGGACGCATATTAAGCGAGATATTCGCATTTTAAGTTTGAACTTGCATTTTTTCCCATAACTTGTTGTAAAATTGGTCTTATTCAAAGATAGGCACATCAATGGAAAGGGAATGATTCCTAGATCACAATCCTGAAATTTCAGCCCTCTAGGTGGTCTAGATCGAGAAAAACTGGAGGTCAAAAATTGCCCTCCGGGTCTAGACTTTCGACCCTCTAGGACGCATATTAAGCGAGATATTCGCATTTTAAGTTTGAACTTGCATTTTTGCCCATAACTTGTTGTAAAATTGGTCTTATTCAAAGATAGGCACATCAATGAAAAGGGAATGATTCCTAGATCACAATCCTGAAATTTCAGCCCTCTAGGTGGTCTAGATCGAGAAAAAATGGAGGTCGAAAATTGCCCTCCGGGTGTAGACTTTCGACCCTCTAGGACGCATATTAAGCGAGATATTCGCATTTTAAGTTTGAACTTGCATTTTTGCCCATAACTTGTTGTAAAATTGGTCTTATTCAAAGATAGGCACATCAATGGAAAGGGAATGATTCCTAGATCACAATCCTGAAATTTCAGCCCTCTAGGTGGTCTAGATCGAGAAAAAATGGAGGTCAAAAACTGCCCTCCGGGTCTAGACTTTCGACCCTCTAGGACGCATATTAAGCGAGATATTCGCATTTTAAGTTTGAACTTCGATTTTTGCCCATAACTTGTTTTAAAATTGGTCTTATTCAAAGATAGGCACATCAATGGAAAGGGAATGATTCCTAGATCACAATCCTGAAATTTCAGCCCTCTAGGTGGTCCAGATCGAGAAAAAATGGAGGTCGAAAATTGCCCTCCGGGTCTAGACTTTCGACCCTCTAGGACGCATATTAAGCGAGATATTCGCATTTTAAGTTTGAACTTCGATTTTTGCCCATAACTTGTTGTAAAATTGGTCTTTTTCAAAGATAGGCACATCAATGGAAAGGGAATGATTCCTAGATCACAATTCTGAAATTTCAGCCCTCTAGGTGGTCTAGATCGAGAAAAAATGGAGGTCAAAAATTGCCCTCCGGGTCTAGACTTTCGACCCTCTAGGACGCATATTAAGCGAGATATTTGCATTTTAAGTTTGAACTTGCATTTTTGCCCATTACTTGTTGTAAAATTGGTCTTATTCAAAGATAGGCACATCAATGGAAAGGGAATGATTCCTAGATCACAATCCTGAAATTTCAGCCCTCTAGGTGGTCTAGATCGAGAAAAAATGGAGGTCAAAAATTGCCCTCCGGGTCTATACTTTCAACCCTCTAGGACGCATATTAAGCGAGATATTCGCATTTTAAGTTTGAACTTGCATTTTTGTCCATAACTTGTTGTAAAATTGGTCTTATTCAAAGATAGGCACATCAATGGAAAGGGAATGATTCCTACATCACAATTCTGAAATTTCAGCCCTCTAGGTGGTCTAGATCGAGAAAAAATGGAGGTCAAAAATTGCCCTCCGGGTCTAGACTTTCGACCCTCTAGGACGCATATTAAGCGAGATATTCGCATTTTAAGTTTGAACTTGCATTTTTGCCCATAACTTGTTGTAAAATTGGTCTTATTCAAAGATAGGCACATCAATGGAAAGGGAATGATTCCTAGATCACAATCCTGAAATTTCAGCCCTCTAGGTGGTCTAAATCGAGAAAAAATGGAGGTCAAAAATTGCCCTCCGGGTCTAGACTTTCGACCCTCTAGAACGCATATTAAGCGAGATATTCGCATTTTAAGTTTGAACTTGCATTTTTGCCCATAACTTGTTGTAAAATTGGTCTTATTCAAAGATAGGCACATCAATGGAAAGGGAATGATTCCTAGATCACAATCCTGAAATTTCAGCCCTCTAGGTGGTCTAGATCGAGAAAAAATGGAGGTCAAAAATTGCCCTCCGGGTCTAGACTTTCGACCCTCTAGGACGCATATTAAGCGAGATATTCGCATTTTAAGTTTGAACTTCGATTTTTGCCCATAACTTGTTGTAAAATTGGTCTTATTCAAAGATAGGCACATCAATGGAAAGGGAATGATTCCTAGATCACAATCCTGAAATTTCAGCCCTCTAGGTGGTCCAGATCGAGAAAAAATGGAGGTCGAAAATTGCCCTCCGGGTCTAGACTTTCGACCCTCTAGGACGCATATTAAGCGAGATATTCGCATTTTAAGTTTGAACTTCGATTTTTGCCCATAACTTGTTGTAAAATTGGTCTTTTTCAAAGATAGGCACATCAATGGAAAGGGAATGATTCCTAGATCACAATCCTGAAATTTCAGCCCTCTAGGTGGTCTAGATCGAGAAAAAATGGAGGTCAAAAATTGCCCTCCGGGTCTAGACTTTCGACCCTGTAGGACGCATATTAAGCGAGATATTTGCATTTTAAGTTTGAACTTGCATTTTTGCCCATTACTTGTTGTAAAATTGGTCTTATTCAAAGATAGGCACATCAATGGAAAGGGAATGATTCCTAGATCACAATCCTGAAATTTCAGCCCTCTAGGTGGTCTAGATCGAGAAAAAATGCAGGTCAAAAATTGCCCTCCGGGTCTAGACTTTCGACGCTCTAGGACGCATATTAAGCGAGATATTCGCATTTTAAGTTTGAACTTGCATTTTTGTCCATAACTTGTTGTAAAATTGGTCTTATTCAAAGATAGGCACATCAATGGAAAGGGAATGATTCCTACATCACAATTCTGAAATTTCAGCCCTCTAGGTGGTCTAGATCGAGAAAAAATGGAGGTCAAAAATTGCCCTCCGGGTCTAGACTTTCGACCCTCTAGGACGCATATTAAGCGAGATATTCGCATTTTAAGTTTGAACTTGCATTTTTGCCCATAACTTGTTGTAAAATTGGTCTTATTCAAAGATAGGCACATCAATGGAAAGGGAATGATTCCTAGATCACAATCCTGAAATTTCAGCCCTCTAGGTGGTCTAAATCGAGAAAAAATGGAGGTCAAAAATTGCCCTCCGGGTCTAGACTTTCGACCCTCTAGAACGCATATTAAGCGAGATATTCGCATTTTAAGTTTGAACTTGCATTTTTGCCCATAACTTGTTGTAAAATTGGTCTTATTCAAAGATAGGCACATCAATGGAAAGGGAATGATTCCTAGATCACAATCCTGAAATTTCAGCCCTCTAGGTGGTCTAGATCGAGAAAAAATGGAGGTCAAAAATTGCCCTCCGGGTCTAGACTTTCGACCCTCTAGGACGCATATTAAGCGAGATATTCGCATTTTAAGTTTGAACTTCGATTTTTGCCCATAACTTGTTGTAAAATTGGTCTTATTCAAAGATAGGCACATCAATGGAAAGGGAATGATTCCTAGATCACAATCCTGAAATTTCAGCCCTCTAGGTGGTCCAGATCGAGAAAAAATGGAGGTCGAAAATTGCCCTCCGGGTCTAGACTTTCGACCCTCTAGGACGCATATTAAGCGAGATATTCGCATTTTAAGTTTGAACTTCGATTTTTGCCCATAACTTGTTGTAAAATTGGTCTTTTTCAAAGATAGGCACATCAATGGAAAGGGAATGATTCCTAGATCACAATCCTGAAATTTCAGCCCTCTAGGTGGTCTAGATCGAGAAAAAATGGAGGTCAAAAATTGCCCTCCGGGTCTAGACTTTCGACCCTGTAGGACGCATATTAAGCGAGATATTTGCATTTTAAGTTTGAACTTGCATTTTTGCCCATTACTTGTTGTAAAATTGGTCTTATTCAAAGATAGGCACATCAATGGAAAGGGAATGATTCCTAGATCACAATCCTGAAATTTCAGCCCTCTAGGTGGTCTAGATCGAGAAAAAATGCAGGTCAAAAATTGCCCTCCGGGTCTAGACTTTCGACGCTCTAGGACGCATATTAAGCGAGATATTCGCATTTTAAGTTTGAACTTGCATTTTTGCCCATAACTTGTTGTAAAATTGGTCTTATTCAAAGATAGGCACATCAATGGAAAGGGAATGATTCCTACATCACAATTCTGAAATTTCAGCCCTCTAGGTGGTCTAGATCGAGAAAAAATGGAGGTCGAAAATTGCCCCCCGGGTCTAGACTTTCAACCCTCTAGGACGCATATTAAGCGAGATATTCGCATTTTAAGTTTGAACTTCGATTTTGGCCCATAACTTGTTGTAAAATTGGTCTTATTCAAAGATAGGCACATCAATGGAAAGGGAATGATTCCTAGATCACAATCCTGAAATTTCAGCCCTCTAGGTGGTCTAGATCGAGAAAAAATGGAGGTCGAAAATTGCCCTCCGGGTCTAGACTTTCGACCCTCTAGGACGCATATTAAGCGAGATATTCGCATTTTAAGTTTGAACTTCGATTTTTGCCCATAACTTGTTGTAAAATTGGTCTTATTCAAAGATAGGCACATCAATGGAAAGGGAATGATTCCTAGATCACAATCCTGAAATTTCAGCCCTCTAGGTGGTCTAGATCGAGAAAAAATGGAGGTCAAAAATTGCCCTCCGGGTCTAGACTTCCGACCCTCTAGGACGCATATTAAGCGAGATATTCGCATTTTAAGTTTGAACTTGCATTTTTGCCCATAACTTGTTGTAAAATTGGTCTTATTCAAAGATAGGCACATCAATGGAAAGGGAATGATTCCTAGATCACAATCCTGAAATTTCAGCCCTCTAGGTGGTCTAGATCGAGAAAAAATGGAGGTCAAAAATTGCCCTCCGGGTCTAGACTTTCGACCCTCTAGGACGCATATTAAGCGAGATATTCGCATTTTAAGTTTGAACTTGCATTTTTGCCCATAACTTGTTGTAAAATTGGTCTTATTCAAAGATAGGCACATCAATGGAAAGGGAATGATTCCTACATCACAATTCTGAAATTTCAGCCCTCTAGGTGGTCTAGATCGAGAAAAAATAGAGGTCGAAAATTGCCCCCCGGGTCTAGACTTTCGACCCTCTAGGACGCATATTAAGCGAGATATTCGCATTTTAAGTTTGAACTTCGATTTTTGCCCATAACTTGTTGTAAAATTGGTCTTATTCAAAGATAGGCACATCAATGGAAAGGGAATGATTCCTAGATCACAATCCTGAAATTTCAGCCATCTAGGTGGTCTAGATCGAGAAAAAATGGAGGTCAAAAATTGCCCTCCGGGTCTAGACTTTCGACCCGGAATCCTGAAATTTCAGCCCTCTAGGTGGTCTAGATCGAGAAAAAATGGAGGTCAAAAATTGCCCTCCGGGTCTAGACTTTCGACCCTCTAGGACGCATATTAAGCGAGATATTTGCATTTTAAGTTTGAACTTGCATTTTTGCCCATAACTTGTTGTAAAATTGGTCTTATTCAAAGATAGGCACATCAATGGAAAGGGAATGATTCCTAGATCACAATCCTGAAATTTCAGCCCTCTAGGTGGTCTAGATCGAGAAAAAATGGAGGTCAAAAATTGCCCTCCGGGTCTAGACTTTCGACCCTCTAGGACGCATATTAAGCGAGATATTTCATTTTAAGTTTGAACTTGCATTTTTGCCCATTACTTGTTGTAAAATTGGTCTTATTCAAAGATAGGCACATCAATGGAAAGGGAATGATTCCTAGATCACAATCCTGAAATTTCAGCCCTCTAGGTGGTCTAGATCGAGAAAAAATGGAGGTCAAAAATTGCCCTCCGGGTCTAGACTTTCGACCCTCTAGGACGCATACTAAGCGAGATATTCGCATTTTAAGTTTGAACTTGCATTTTTGCCCATAACTTGTTGTAAAATTGGTCTTATTCAAAGATAGGCACATCAATGGAAAGGGAATGATTCCTACATCACAATTCTGAAATTTCAGCCCTCTAGGTGGTCTAGATCGAGAAAAAATGGAGGTCGAAAATTGCCCCCCGGGTCTAGACTTTCGACCCTCTAGGACGCATATTAAGCGAGATATTCGCATTTTAAGTTTGAACTTCGATTTTTGCCCATAACTTGTTGTAAAATTGGTCTTATTCAAAGATAGGCACATCAATGGAAAGGGAATGATTCCTACATCACAATTCTGAAATTTCAGCCCTCTAGGTGGTCTAGATCGAGAAAAAATGGAGGTCGAAAATTGCCCCCGGGTCTAGACTTTCGACCCTCTAGGACGCATATTAAGCGAGATATTCGCATTTTAAGTTTGAACTTCGATTTTTGCCCATAACTTGTTGTAAAATTGGTCTTATTCAAAGATAGGCACATCAATGGAAAGGAAATGATTCCTAGATCACAATCCTGAAATTTCAGCCCTCTAGGTGGTCTAGATCGAGAAAAAATGGAGGTCGAAAATTGCCCTCCGGGTCTAGACTTTCGACCCTCTAGGACGCATATTAAGTGAGATATTCGCATTTTAAGTTTGAACTTGCATTTTCGCCCATAACTTGTTGTAAAATTGGTCTTATTCAAAGATAGGCACATCAATGGAAAGGGAATGATTCCTAGATCACAATCCTGAAATCTCAGCCCTCTAGGTGGTCTAGATCGAGAAAAAATGGAGGTCAAAAATTGCCCTCCGGGTCTAGACTTTCGACCCTCTAGGACGCATATTAAGCGAGATATTCGCATTTTAAGTTTGAACTTCGATTTTTGCCCATAACTTGTTGTAAAATTGGTCTTATTCAAAGATAGGCACATCAATGGAAAGGGAATGATTCCTAGATCACAATCCTGAAATTTCAGCCCTCTAGGTGGTCTAGATCGAGAAAAAATGGAGGTCAAAAATTGCCCTCCGGGTCTAGACTTCCGACCCTCTAGGACGCATATTAAGCGAGATATTCGCATTTTAAGTTTGAACTTGCATTTTTGCCCATAACTTGTTGTAAAATTGGTCTTATTCAAAGATAGGCACATCAATGGAAAGGGAATGATTCCTAGATCACAATCCTGAAATTTCAGCCCTCTAGGTGGTCTAGATCGAGAAAAAATGGAGGTCAAAAATTGCCCTCCGGGTCTAGACTTTCGACCCTCTAGGACGCATATTAAGCGAGATATTCGCATTTTAAGTTTGAACTTGCATTTTTGCCCATAACTTGTTGTAAAATTGGTCTTATTCAAAGATAGGCACATCAATGGAAAGGGAATGATTCCTACATCACAATTCTGAAATTTCAGCCCTCTAGGTGGTCTAGATCGAGAAAAAATGGAGGTCGAAAATTGCCCCCCGGGTCTAGACTTTCGACCCTCTAGGACGCATATTAAGCGAGATATTCGCATTTTAAGTTTGAACTTCGATTTTTGCCCATAACTTGTTGTAAAATTGGTCTTATTCAAAGATAGGCACATCAATGGAAAGGGAATGATTCCTAGATCACAATCCTGAAATTTCAGCCCTCTAGGTGGTCTAGATCGAGAAAAAATGGAGGTCAAAAATTGCCCTCCGGGTCTAGACTTTCGACCCTCTAGGACGCATATTAAGCGAGATATTTGCATTTTAAGTTTGAACTTGCATTTTTGCCCATAACTTGTTGTAAAATTGGTCTTATTCAAAGATAGGCACATCAATGGAAAGGGAATGATTCCTAGATCACAATCCTGAAATTTCAGCCCTCTAGGTGGTCTAGATCGAGAAAAAATGGAGGTCAAAAATTGCCCTCCGGGTCTAGACTTTCGACCCTCTAGGACGCATATTAAGCGAGATATTTGCATTTTAAGTTTGAACTTGCATTTTTGCCCATAACTTGTTGTAAAATTGGTCTTATTCAAAGATAGGCACATCAATGGAAAGGGAATGATTCCTAGATCACAATCCTGGAATTTCAGCCCTCTAGGTGGTCTAGATCGAAAAAATGGAGGTCAAAAATTGCCCTCCGGGTGTAGACTTTCGACCCTCTACGACGCATATTAAGCGAGATATTCGCATTTTAAGTTTGAACTTGCATTTTTGTCCATAACTTGTTGTAAAATTGGTCTTATTCAAAGATAGGCACATCAATGGAAAGGGAATGATTCCTAGATCACAATCCTGGAATTTCAGCCCTCTAGGTGGTCTAGATCGAGAAAAAATGGAGGTCAAAAATTGCCCTCCGGGTGTAGACTTTCGAACCTCTAGACGCATATAGGCAAATCAATGGAAAGGGAATGATTCCTAGATCACAATCCTGAAATTTCAGCCATCTAGGTGGTCTAGATCGAGAAAAAATGGAGGTCAAAAATTGCCCTCCGGGTCTAGACTTTCGACCCGGAATCCTGAAATTTCAGCCCTCTAGGTGGTCTAGATCGAGAAAAAATGGAGGTCAAAAATTGCCCTCCGGGTCTAGACTTTCGACCCTCTAGGACGCATATTAAGCGAGATATTTGCATTTTAAGTTTGAACTTGCATTTTTGCCCATAACTTGTTGTAAAATTGGTCTTATTCAAAGATAGGCACATCAATGGAAAGGGAATGATTCCTAGATCACAATCCTGGAATTTCAGCCCTCTAGGTGGTCTAGATCGAAGAAATGGAGGTCAAAAATTGGCCTCCGGGTGTAGACTTTCGACCCTCTAGGACGCATATTAAGCGAGATATTCGCATTTTAAGTTTGAACTTGCATTTTTGTCCATAACTTGTTGTAAAATTGGTCTTATTCAAAGATAGGCACATCAATTGAAAGGGAATTATTCCTACATCACAATTTTGAAATTTCAGCCCTCTAGGTGGTCTAGATCGAGAAAAAATGGAGGTCGAAAATTGCCCTCCGGGTCTAGACTTTCGACCCTCTAGGACGCATATTAAGCGAGAAATTCGCATTTTAAGTTTGAACTTCGATTTTTGCCCATAACTTGTTGTAAAATTGGTCTTATTCAAAGATAGGCACATCAATGGAAAGGGAATGATTCCTAGATCACAATCCTGAAATTTCAGCCCTCTAGGTGGTCTAGATCGAGAAAAAATGGAGGTCAAAAATTGCCCTCCGGGTCTAGACTTTCGACCCTCTAGGACGCATATTAAGCGAGATATTTCATTTTAAGTTTGAACTTGCATTTTTGCCCATTACTTGTTGTAAAATTGGTCTTATTCAAAGATAGGCACATCAATGGAAAGGGAATGATTCCTAGATCACAATCCTGAAATTTCAGCCCTCTAGGTGGTCTAGATCGAGAAAAAATGGAGGTCAAAAATTGCCCTCCGGGTCTAGACTTTCGACCCTCTAGGACGCATACTAAGCGAGATATTCGCATTTTAAGTTTGAACTTGCATTTTTGCCCATAACTTGTTGTAAAATTGGTCTTATTCAAAGATAGGCACATCAATGGAAAGGGAATGATTCCTACATCACAATTCTGAAATTTCAGCCCTCTAGGTGGTCTAGATCGAGAAAAAATGGAGGTCGAAAATTGCCCCCCGGGTCTAGACTTTCGACCCTCTAGGACGCATATTAAGCGAGATATTCGCATTTTAAGTTTGAACTTCGATTTTTGCCCATAACTTGTTGTAAAATTGGTCTTATTCAAAGATAGGCACATCAATGGAAAGGGAATGATTCCTACATCACAATTCTGAAATTTCAGCCCTCTAGGTGGTCTAGATCGAGAAAAAATGGAGGTCGAAAATTGCCCCCGGGTCTAGACTTTCGACCTTCTAGGACGCATATTAAGCGAGATATTCGCATTTTAAGTTTGAACTTCGATTTTTGCCCATAACTTGTTGTAAAATTGGTCTTATTCAAAGATAGGCACATCAATGGAAAGGAAATGATTCCTAGATCACAATCCTGAAATTTCAGCCCTCTAGGTGGTCTAGATCGAGAAAAAATGGAGGTCGAAAATTGCCCTCCGGGTCTAGACTTTCGACCCTCTAGGACGCATATTAAGCGAGATATTCGCATTTTAAGTTTGAACTTGCATTTTCGCCCATAACTTGTTGTAAAATTGGTCTTATTCAAAGATAGGCACATCAATGGAAAGGGAATGATTCCTAGATCACAATCCTGAAATCTCAGCCCTCTAGGTGGTCTAGATCGAGAAAAAATGGAGGTCAAAAATTGCCCTCCGGGTCTAGACTTTCGACCCTCTAGGACGCATATTAAGCGAGATATTCGCATTTTAAGTTTGAACTTGCATTTTTGCCCATAACTTGTTGTAAAATTGGTCTTATTCAAAGATAGGCACATCAATGGAAAGGGAATGATTTCTAGATCACAATCCTGAAATTTCAGCCCTCTAGGTGGTCTAGATCGAGGAAAAATGGAGGTCGAAAATTGCCCTCCGGGTCTAGACTTTCGACCCTCTAGGACGCATATTAAGCGAGATATTCGCATTTTAAGTTTGAACTTCGATTTTTGCCCATAACTTGTTGTAAAATTGGTCTTATTCTCCTAGGACGCATATTAATCGAGATATTCGCATTTTAAGTTTGAACTTGCATTTTTGCCCATAACTTGTTGTAAAATTGGTCTTATTCAAAGATAGGCACATCAATGGAAAGGGAATGATTCCTAGATTACAATCCTGAAATTTCAGCCCTCTAGGTGGTCTAGATCGAGAAAAAATGGAGGTCAAAAATTGCCCTCCGGGTCTAGACTTTCGACCCTCTAGGACGCATATTAAGCGAGATATTCGCATTTTAAGTTTGAACTTGCATTTTTGCCCATAACATGTTGTAAAATTGGTTTTATTCAAAGATAGGCACATCAATGGAAAGGGAATGATTCCCAGATCACAATCCTGAAATTTCAGCCCTCTAGGTGGTCTAGATCGAGAAAAAATGGAGGTCGGAAATTGCCCTCCGGGTCTAGACTTTCGACCCTCTAGGACGCATATTAAGCGAGATATTCGCATTTTAAGTTTGAACTTGCATTTTTGCCCATAACTTGTTGTAAAATTGGTCTTATTCAAAGATAGGCACATCAATGGAAAGGGAATGATTCCTAGATCACAATCCTGAAATTTCAGCCCTCTAGGTGGTCTAGATCGAGAAAAAATGGAGGTCGAAAATTGCCCTCCGGGTCTAGACTTTCGACCCTCTAGGACGCATATTAAGCGAGATATTCGCATTTTAAGTTTGAACTTCGATTTTTGCCCATAACTTGTTGTAAAATTGGTCTTATTCAAAGATAGGCACATCAATGGAAAGGGAATGATTCCTAAATCACAATCCTGAAATTTCAGCCTTCTAGGTGGTCTAGATCGAGAAAAAATGGAGGTCAAAAATTGTCCTCCGGGTCTAGACTTTCGACCCTCTAGGACGCATATTAAGCGAGATATTCGCATTTTAAGTTTGAACTTCGATTTTTGCCCATAACATGTTGTAAAATTGGTCTTATTCAAAGATAGGCACATCAATGGAAAGGGAATGATTCCTAGATCACAATCCTGAAATTTCAGCCCTCTAGGTGGTCTAGATCGAGAAAAAATGGAGGTCAAAAATTGACCTCCGGGTCTAGACTTTCGACCCTCTAGGACGCATATTAAGCGAGATATTCGCATTTTAAGTTTGAACTTCGATTTTTGCCCATAACTTGTTGTAAAATTGGTCTTATTCAAAGATAGGCACATCAATGGAAAGGGAATGATTCCTATATCACAATTCTGAAATTTCAGCCCTCTAGGTGGTCTAGATCGAGAAAAAATGGAGGTCGAAAATTGCCCTCCGGGTCTAGACTTTCGACCCTCTAGGACGCATATTAAGCGAGATATTCGCATTTTAAGTTTGAACTTCGATTTTTGCCCATAACTTGTTGTAAAATT
Source organism: Eupeodes luniger (assembly GCA_951509635.1). Taxonomy (NCBI): domain Eukaryota; kingdom Metazoa; phylum Arthropoda; class Insecta; order Diptera; family Syrphidae; genus Eupeodes; species Eupeodes luniger. The sequence goes on along the minus strand of OX608073.1, from coordinate 98,239,678 downwards.
GGTCTTATTCAAAGATAGGCACATCAATGGAAAGGGAATGATTCCTAGATCACAATCCTGAAATTTCAGCCCTCTAGGTGGTCTAGATCGAGAAAAAATGGAGGTCAAAAATTGCCCTCCGGGTCTAGACTTTCGACCCTCTAGGACGCATATTAAGCGAGATATTCGCATTTTAAGTTTGAACTTGCATTTTTGCCCATAACTTGTTGTAAAATTGTTCTTATTCAAAGATAGGCACATCAATGGAAAGGGAATGATTCCTAGATCACAATCCTGAAATTTCAGCCCTCTAGGTGGTCTAGATCGAGAAAAAATGGAGGTCAAAAATTGACCTCCGGGTCTAGACTTTCGACCCTCTAGGATGCATATTAAGCGAGATATTCGCATTTTAAGTTTGAACTTCGATTTTTGCCCATAACTTGTTGTAAAATTGGTCTTATTCAAAGATAGGCACATCAATGGAAAGGGAATGATTCCTATATCACAATTCTGAAATTTCAGCCCTCTAGGTGGTCTAGATCGAGAAAAAATGGAGGTCGAAAATTGCCCTCCGGGTCTAGACTTTCGACCCTCTAGGACGCATACTAAGCGAGATATTCGCATTTTAAGTTTGAACTTGCATTTTTGCCCATAACTTGTTGTAAAATTGGTCTTATTCAAAGATAGGCACATCAATGGAAAGGGAATGATTCCTAGATCACAATCCTGAAATTTCAGCCCTCTAGGTGGTCTAGATCGAGAAAAAATGGAGGTCGAAAATTGCCCTCCGGGTCTAGACTTTCGACCCTCTAGGACGCATATTAAGCGAGATATTTGCATTTTAAGTTTGAACTTGCATTTTTGCCCATAACTTGTTGTAAAATTGGTCTTATTCAAAGATAGGCACATCAATGGAAAGGGAATGATTCCTAGATCACAATCCTGAAATTTCAGCCCTCTAGGTGGTCTAGATCGAGAAAAAATGGAGGTCAAAAATTGCCCTCCGGGTCTAGACTTTCGACCCTCTAGGACGCATATTAAGCGAGATATTCGCATTTTAAGTTTGAACTTGCATTTTTGCCCATAACTTGTTGTAAAATTGTTCTTATTCAAAGATAGGCACATCAATGGAAAGGGAATGATTCCTAGATCACAATCCTGAAATTTCAGCCCTCTAGGTGGTCTAGATCGAGAAAAAATGGAGGTCAAAAATTGACCTCCGGGTCTAGACTTTCGACCCTCTAGGATGCATATTAAGCGAGATATTCGCATTTTAAGTTTGAACTTCGATTTTTGCCCATAACTTGTTGTAAAATTGGTCTTATTCAAAGATAGGCACATCAATGGAAAGGGAATGATTCCTATATCACAATTCTGAAAATTCAGCCCTCTAGGTGGTCTAGATCGAGAAAAAATGGAGGTCGAAAATTGCCCTCCGGGTCTAGACTTTCGACCCTCTAGGACGCATATTAAGCGAGATATTCGCATTTTAAGTTTGAACTTCGATTTTTGCCCATAACTTGTTGTAAAATTGGTCTTATTCAAAGATAGGCACATCAATGGAAAGGGAATGATTCCTAGATCACAATCCTGAAATTTCAGCCCTCTAGGTGGTCTAGATCGAGAAAAAATGGAGGTCAAAAATTGCCCTCCGGGTCTAGACTTTCGACCCTCTAGGACGCATATTAAGCGAGATATTCGCATTTTAAGTTTGAACTTGCATTTTTGCCCATAACTTGTTGTAAAATTGTTCTTATTCAAAGATAGGCACATCAATGGAAAGGGAATGATTCCTAGATCACAATCCTGAAATTTCAGCCCTCTAGGTGGTCTAGATCGAGAAAAAATGGAGGTCAAAAATTGACCTCCGGGTCTAGACTTTCGACCCTCTAGGATGCATATTAAGCGAGATATTCGCATTTTAAGTTTGAACTTCGATTTTTGCCCATAACTTGTTGTAAAATTGGTCTTATTCAAAGATAGGCACATCAATGGAAAGGGAATGATTCCTATATCACAATTCTGAAATTTCAGCCCTCTAGGTGGTCTAGATCGAGAAAAAATGGAGGTCGAAAATTGCCCTCCGGGTCTAGACTTTCGACCCTCTAGGACGCATATTAAGCGAGATATTCGCATTTTAAGTTTGAACTTGCATTTTTGCCCATAACTTGTTGTAAAATTGGTCTTATTCAAAGATAGGCACATCAATGGAAAGGGAATGATTCCTAGATCACAATCCTGAAATTTCAGCCCTCTAGGTGGTCTAGATCGAGAAAAAATGGAGGTCGAAAATTGCCCTCCGGGTCTAGACTTTCGACCCTCTAGGACGCATATTAAGCGAGATATTTGCATTTTAAGTTTGAACTTGCATTTTTGCCCATAACTTGTTGTAAAATTGGTCTTATTCAAAGATAGGCACATCAATGGAAAGGGAATGATTCCTAGATCACAATCCTGAAATTTCAGCCCTCTAGGTGGTCTAGATCGAGAAAAAATGGAGGTCAAAAATTGCCCTCCGGGTCTAGACTTTCGACCCTCTAGGACGCATATTAAGCGAGATATTCGCATTTTAAGTTTGAACTTGCATTTTTGCCCATAACTTGTTGTAAAATTGTTCTTATTCAAAGATAGGCACATCAATGGAAAGGGAATGATTCCTAGATCACAATCCTGAAATTTCAGCCCTCTAGGTGGTCTAGATCGAGAAAAAATGGAGGTCAAAAATTGACCTCCGGGTCTAGACTTTCGACCCTCTAGGATGCATATTAAGCGAGATATTCGCATTTTAAGTTTGAACTTCGATTTTTGCCCATAACTTGTTGTAAAATTGGTCTTATTCAAAGATAGGCACATCAATGGAAAGGGAATGATTCCTATATCACAATTCTGAAATTTCAGCCCTCTAGGTGGTCTAGATCGAGAAAAAATGGAGGTCGAAAATTGCCCTCCGGGTCTAGACTTTCGACCCTCTAGGACGCATATTAAGCGAGATATTCGCATTTTAAGTTTGAACTTGCATTTTTGCCCATAACTTGTTGTAAAATTGGTCTTATTCAAAGATAGGCACATCAATGGAAAGGGAATGATTCCTAGATCACAATCCTGAAATTTCAGCCCTCTAGGTGGTCTAGATCGAGAAAAAATGGAGGTCGAAAATTGCCCTCCGGGTCTAGACTTTCGACCCTCTAGGACGCATATTAAGCGAGATATTTGCATTTTAAGTTTGAACTTGCATTTTTGCCCATAACTTGTTGTAAAATTGGTCTTATTCAAAGATAGGCACATCAATGGAAAGGGAATGATTCCTAGATCACAATCCTGAAATTTCAGCCTTCTAGGTGGTCTAGATCGAGAAAAAATGGAGGTCAAAAATTGCCCTCCGGGTCTAGACTTTCGACCCTCTAGGACGCATATTAAGCGAGATATTTCATTTTAAGTTTGAACTTGCATTTTTGCCCATTACTTGTTGTAAAATTGGTCTTATTCAAAGATAGGCACATCAATGGAAAGGGAATGATTCCTAGATCACAATCCTGAAATTTCAGCCCTCTAGGTGGTCTAGATCGAGAAAAAATGGAGGTCAAAAATTGCCCTCCGGGTCTAGACTTTCGACCCTCTAGGACGCATACTAAGCGAGATATTCGCATTTTAAGTTTGAACTTGCATTTTTGCCCATAACTTGTTGTAAAATTGGTCTTATTCAAAGATAGGCACATCAATGGAAAGGGAATGATTCCTACATCACAATTCTGAAATTTCAGCCCTCTAGGTGGTCTAGATCGAGAAAAAATGGAGGTCGAAAATTGCCCTCCGGGTCTAGACTTTCGACCCTCTAGGACGCATATTAAGCGAGATATTCGCATTTTAAGTTTGAACTTCGATTTTTGCCCATAACTTGTTGTAAAATTGGTCTTATTCAAAGATAGGCACATCAATGGAAAGGGAATGATTCCTAGATCACAATCCTGAAATTTCAGCCCTCTAGGTGGTCTAGATCGAGAAAAAATGGAGGTCAAAAATTGCCCTCCGGGTCTAGACTTTCGACCCTCTAGGACGCATATTAAGCGAGATATTCGCATTTTAAGTTTGAACTTCGATTTTTGCCCATAACTTGTTGTAAAATTGGTCTTATTCAAAGATAGGCACATCAATGGAAAGGGAATGATTCCTAGATCACAATCCTGAAATTTCAGCCCTCTAGGTGGTCTAGATCGAGAAAAAATGGAGGTCAAAAATTGCCCTCCGGGTCTAGACTTTCGACCCTCTAGGACGCATACTAAGCGAGATATTCGCATTTTAAGTTTGAACTTGCATTTTTGCCCATAACTTGTTGTAAAATTGGTCTTATTCAAAGATAGGCACATCAATGGAAAGGGAATGATTCCTACATCACAATTCTGAAATTTCAGCCCTCTAGGTGGTCTAGATCGAGAAAAAATGGAGGTCGAAAATTGCCCTCCGGGTCTAGACTTTCGACCCTCTAGGACGCATATTAAGCGAGATATTCGCATTTTAAGTTTGAACTTCGATTTTTGCCCATAACTTGTTGTAAAATTGGTCTTATTCAAAGATAGGCACATCAATGGAAAGGGAATGATTCCTAGATCACAATCCTGAAATTTCAGCCCTCTAGGTGGTCTAGATCGAGAAAAAATGGAGGTCAAAAATTGCCCTCCGGGTCTAGACTTTCGACCCTCTAGGACGCATATTAAGCGAGATATTCGCATTTTAAGTTTGAACTTGCATTTTTGCCCATAACTTGTTGTAAAATTGGTCTTATTCAAAGATAGGCACATCAATGGAAAGGGAATGATTCCTAGATCACAATCCTGAAATCTCAGCCCTCTAGGTGGTCTAGATCGAGAAAAAATGGAGGTCAAAAATTGCCCTCCGGGTCTAGACTTTCGACCCTCTAGGACGCATATTAAGCGAGATATTCGCATTTTAAGTTTGAACTTGCATTTTTGCCCATAACTTGTTGTAAAATTGGTCTTATTCAAAGATAGGCACATCAATGGAAAGGGAATGATTTCTAGATCACAATCCTGAAATTTCAGCCCTCTAGGTGGTCTAGATCGAGAAAAAATGGAGGTCGAAAATTGCCCTCCGGGTCTAGACTTTCGACCCTCTAGGACGCATATTAAGCGAGATATTCGCATTTTAAGTTTGAACTTCGATTTTTGCCCATAACTTGTTGTAAAATTGGTCTTATTCTCCTAGGACGCATATTAATCGAGATATTCGCATTTTAAGTTTGAACTTGCATTTTTGCCCATAACTTGTTGTAAAATTGGTCTTATTCAAAGATAGGCACATCAATGGAAAGGGAATGATTCCCAGATTACAATCCTGAAATTTCAGCCCTCTAGGTGGTCTAGATCGAGAAAAAATGGAGGTCAAAAATTGCCCTCCGGGTCTAGACTTTCGACCCTCTAGGACGCATATTAAGCGAGATATTCGCATTTTAAGTTTGAACTTGCATTTTTGCCCATAACATGTTGTAAAATTGGTCTTATTCAAAGATAGGCACATCAATGGAAAGGGAATGATTCCTAGATCACAATCCTGAAATTTCAGCCCTCTAGGTGGTCTAGATCGAGAAAAAATGGAGGTCGGAAATTGCCCTCCGGGTCTAGACTTTCGACCCTCTAGGACGCATATTAAGCGAGATATTCGCATTTTAAGTTTGAACTTGCATTTTTGCCCATAACTTGTTGTAAAATTGGTCTTATTCAAAGATAGGCACATCAATGGAAAGGGAATGATTCCTAGATCACAATCCTGAAATTTCAGCCCTCTAGGTGGTCTAGATCGAGAAAAAATGGAGGTCAAAAATTGCCCTCCGGGTCTAGACTTTCGACTCTCTAGGACGCATATTAAGCGAGATATTCGCATTTTAAGTTTGAACTTGCATTTTTGCCCATAACTTGTTGTAAAATTGTTCTTATTCAAAGATAGGCACATCAATGGAAAGGGAATGATTCCTAGATCACAATCCTGAAATTTCAGCCCTCTAGGTGGTCTAGATCGAGAAAAAATTGAGGTCAAAAATTGCCCTCCAGGTCTAGACTTTCAACCCTCTAGGACGCATATTAAGCGAGATATTCGCATTTTAAGTTTGACCTTCGATTTTTGCCCATAACTTAATGTAAAATTGGTCTTATTCAAAGATAGGCACATCAATGGAAAGGGAATGATTCCTAGATCACAATCCTGAAATTTCAGCCCTCTAGGTGGTCTAGATCGAGAAAAAATGGAGGTCGAAAATTGCCCTCCGGGTCTAGACTTTCGACCCTCTAGGACGCATATTAAGCGAGATATTCGCATTTTAAGTTTGAACTTCGATTTTTGCCCATAACTTGTTGTAAAATTGGTCTTATTCAAAGATAGGCACATCAATGGAAAGGGAATGATTCCTAAATCACAATCCTGAAATTTCAGCCTTCTAGGTGGTCTAGATCGAGAAAAAATGGAGGTCAAAAATTGCCCTCCGGGTCTAGACTTTCGACCCTCTAGGACGCATATTAAGCGAGATATTCACATTTTAAGTTTGAACTTCGATTTTTGCCCATAACATGTTGTAAAATTGGTCTTATTCAAAGATAGGCACATCAATGGAAAGGGAATGATTCCTAGATCACAATCCTGAAATTTCAGCCCTCTAGGTGGTCTAGATCGAGAAAAAATGGAGGTCAAAAATTGACCTCCGGGTCTAGACTTTCGACCCTCTAGGACGCATATTAAGCGAGATATTCGCATTTTAAGTTTGAACTTCGATTTTTGCCCATAACTTGTTGTAAAATTGGTCTTATTCAAAGATAGGCACATCAATGGAAAGGGAATGATTCCTATATCACAATTCTGAAATTTCAGCCCTCTAGGTGGTCTAGATCGAGAAAAAATGGAGGTCGAAAATTGCCCTCCGGGTCTAGACTTTCGACCCTCTAGGACGCATATTAAGCGAGATATTCGCATTTTAAGTTTGAACTTGCATTTTTGCCCATAACATGTTGTAAAATTGGTCTTATTCAAAGATAGGCACATCAATGGAAAGGGAATGATTCCTAGATCACAATCCTGAAATTTCAGCCCTCTAGGTGGTCTAGATCGAGAAAAAATGGAGGTCGAAAATTGCCCTCCGGGTCTAGACTTTCGACCCTCTAAGACGCATATTAAGCGAGATATTCGCATTTTAAGTTTGAACTTCGATTTTTGCCCATAACTTGTTGTAAAATTGGTCTTATTCAAAGATAGGCACATCAATGGAAAGGGAATGATTCCTAGATCACAATCCTGAAATTTCAGCCCTCTAGGTGGTCTAGATCGAGAAAAAATGGAGGTCAAAAATTGCCCTCCGGGTCTAGACTTTCGACCCTCTAGGACGCATATTAAGCGAGATATTCGCATTTTAAGTTTGAACTTGCATTTTTGCCCATAACTTGTTGTAAAATTGTTCTTATTCAAAGATAGGCACATCAATGGAAAGGGAATGATTCCTAGATCACAATCCTGAAATTTCAGCCCTCTAGGTGGTCTAGATCGAGAAAAAATGGAGGTCAAAAATTGACCTCCGGGTCTAGACTTTCGACCCTCTAGGATGCATATTAAGCGAGATATTCGCATTTTAAGTTTGAACTTCGATTTTTGCCCATAACTTGTTGTAAAATTGGTCTTATTCAAAGATAGGCACATCAATGGAAAGGGAATGATTCCTAGATCACAATCCTGAAATTTCAGCCCTCTAGGTGGTCTAGATCGAGAAAAAATGGAGGTCAAAAATTGCCCTCCGGGTCTAGACTTTCGACCCTCTAGGACGCATATTAAGCGAGATATTCGCATTTTAAGTTTGAACTTGCATTTTTGCCCATAACTTGTTGTAAAATTGGTCTTATTCAAAGATAGGCACATCAATGGAAAGGGAATGATTCCTAGATCACAATCCTGAAATTTCAGCCCTCTAGGTGGTCTAGATCGAGAAAAAATTGGGGTCAAAAATTGCCCTCCGGGTCTAGACTTTCGACCCTCTAGGACGCATATTAAGCGAGATATTTGCATTTTAAGTTTGAACTTGCATTTTTGCCCATAACTTGTTGTAAAATTGGTCTTATTCAAAGATAGGCACATCAATGGAAAGGGAATGATTCCTAAATCACAATCCTGAAATTTCAGCCTTCTAGGTGGTCTAGATCGAGAAAAAATGGAGGTCAAAAATTGCCCTCCGGGTCTAGACTTTCGACCCTCTAGGACGCATATTAAGCGAGATATTCGCATTTTAAGTTTGAACTTGCATTTTTGCCCATAACTTGTTGTAAAATTGGTCTTATTCAAAGATAGGCACATCAATGGAAAGGGAATGATTCCTAAATCACAATCCTGAAATTTCAGCCTTCTAGGTGGTCTAGATCGAGAAAAAATGGAGGTCAAAAATTGCCCTCCGGGTCTAGACTTTCGACCCTCTAGGACGCATATTAAGCGAGATATTCGCATTTTAAGTTTGAACTTGCATTTTTGCCCATAACTTGTTGTAAAATTGGTCTTATTCAAAGATAGGCACATCAATGGAAAGGGAATGATTCCTAGATTACAATCCTGAAATTTCAGCCCTCTAGGTGGTCTAGATCGAGAAAAAATGGAGGTCAAAAATTGCCCTCCGGGTCTAGACTTTCGACCCTCTAGGACGCATATTAAGCGAGATATTCGCATTTTAAGTTTGAACTTGCATTTTTGCCTATAACTTGTTGTAAAATTGGTCTTATTCAAAGATAGGCACATCAATGGAAAGGGAATGATTCCTAGATCACAATCCTGAAATTTCAGCCCTCTAGGTGGTCTAGATCGAGAAAAAATGGAGGTCAAAAATTGCCCTCCGGCTCTAGACTTTCGACCCTCTAGGACGCATATTAAGCGAGATATTCGCATTTTAAGTTTGAACTTGCATTTTTGCCCATAACTTGTTGTAAAATTGGTCTTATTCAAAGATAGGCACATCAATGGAAAGGGAATGATTCCTACATCACAAACCTGAAATTTCAGCCCTCTAGGTGGTCTAGATCGAGAAAAAATGGGGGTCAAAAATTGCCCTCCGGGTCTAGACTTTCGACCCTCTAGGACGCATATTAAGCGAGATATTCGCATTTTAAGTTTGAACTTGCATTTTTGCCCATAACTTGTTGTAAAATTGGTCTTATTCAAAGATAGGCACATCAATGGAAAGGGAATGATTCCTAGATCACAATCCTGAAATTTCAGCCCTCTAGGTGGTCTAGATCGAGAAAAAATGGAGGTCAAAAATTGCCCTCCGGGTCTAGACTTTCGACCCTCTTGGACGCATATTAAGCGAGATATTCGCATTTTAAGTTTGAACTTGCATTTTTGCCCATAACTTGTTGTAAAATTGGTCTTATTCAAAGATAGGCACATCAATGGAAAGGGAATGATTCCTAGATCACAATCCTGAAATTTCAGCCCTCTAGGTGGTCTAGATCGAGAAAAAATGGAGGTCAAAAATTGCCCTCCGGGTCTAGACTTTCGACCCTCTAGGACGCATATTAAGCGAGATATTCGCATTTTAAGTTTGAACTTGCATTTTTCCCCATAACTTGTTGTAAAATTGGTCTTATTCAAAGATAGGCACATCAATGGAAAGGGAATGATTCCTAGATCACAATCCTGAAATTTCAGCCCTCTAGGTGGTCTAGATCGAGAAAAACTGGAGGTCAAAAATTGCCCTCCGGGTCTAGACTTTCGACCCTCTAGGACGCATATTAAGCGAGATGTTCGCATTTTAAGTTTGGACTTGCATTTTTGCCCATAACTTGTTGTAAAATTGGTCTTATTCAAAGATAGGCACATCAATGGAAAGGGAATGATTCCTAGATCACAATCCTGAAATTTCAGCCCTCTAGGTGGTCTAGATCGAGAAAAAATGGAGGTCAAAAATTGACCTCCGGGTCTAGACTTTCGACCCTCTAGGACGCATATTAAGCGAGATATTCGCATTTTAAGTTTGAACTTCGATTTTTGCCCATAACTTGTTGTAAAATTGGTCTTATTCAAAGATAGGCACATCAATGGAAAGGGAATGATTCCTATATCACAATTCTGAAATTTCAGCCCTCTAGGTGGTCTAGATCGAGAAAAAATGGAGGTCGAAAATTGCCCTCCGGGTCTAGACTTTCGACCCTCTAGGACGCATATTAAGCGAGATATTCGCATTTTAAGTTTGAACTTGCATTTTTGCCCATAACTTGTTGTAAAATTGGTCTTATTCAAAGATAGGCACATCAATGGAAAGGGAATGATTCCTAGATTACAATCCTGAAATTTCAGCCCTCTAGGTGGTCTAGATCGAGAAAAAATGGAGGTCAAAAATTGCCCTCCGGGTCTAGACTTTCGACCCTCTAGGACGCATATTAAGCGAGATATTCGCATTTTAAGTTTGAACTTGCATTTTTGCCCATAACTTGTTGTAAAATTGGTCTTATTCAAAGATAGGCACATCAATGGAAAGGGAATGATTCCTAAATCACAATCCTGAAATTTCAGCCCTCTAGGTGGTCTAGAAAAAATGGAGGTCAAAAATTGCCCTCCGGGTCTAGACTTTCGACCCTCTAGGACGCATATTAAGCGAGATATTCGCATTTTAAGTTTGAACTTGCATTTTTGCCCATAACTTGTTGTAAAATTGGTCTTATTCAAAGATAGGCACATCAATGGAAAGGGAATGATTCCTACATCACAAACCTGAAATTTCAGCCCTCTAGGTGGTCTAGATCGAGAAAAAATGGGGGTCAAAAATTGCCCTCCGGGTCTAGACTTTCGACCCTCTAGGACGCATATTAAGCGAGATATTCGCATTTTAAGTTTGAACTTGCATTTTTGCCCATAACTTGTTGTAAAATTGGTCTTATTCAAAGATAGGCACATCAATGGAAAGGGAATGATTCCTAGATCACAATCCTGAAATTTCAGCCCTCTAGGTGGTCTAGATCGAGAAAAAATGGGGGTCAAAAATTGCCCTCCGGGTCTAGACTTTCGACCCTCTAGGACGCATATTAAGCGAGATATTTGCATTTTAAGTTTGAACTTGCATTTTTGCCCATAACTTGTTGTAAAATTGGTCTTATTCAAAGATAGGCACATCAATGGAAAGGGAATGATTCCTAAATCACAATCCTGAAATTTCAGCCTTCTAGGTGGTCTAGATCGAGAAAAAATGGAGGTCAAAAATTGCCCTCCGGGTCTAGACTTTCGACCCTCTAGGACGCATATTAAGCGAGATATTCGCATTTTAAGTTTGAACTTGCATTTTTGCCCATAACTTGTTGTTAAATTGGTCTTATTCAAAGATAGGCACATCAATGGAAAGGGAATGATTCCTAGATCACAATCCTGAAATTTCAGCCCTCTAGGTGGTCTAGATCGAGAAAAAATGGAGGTCAAAAATTGCCCTCCGGGTCTAGACTTTCGACCCTCTAGGACGCATATTAAGCGAGATATTCGCATTTTAAGTTTGAACTTGCATTTTTGCCCATAACTTGTTGTAAAATTGTTCTTATTCAAAGATAGGCACATCAATGGAAAGGGAATGATTCCTAGATCACAATCCTGAAATTTCAGCCCTCTAGGTGGTCTAGATCGAGAAAAAATGGAGGTCAAAAATTGACCTCCGGGTCTAGACTTTCAACCCTCTAGGCCGCATATTAAGCGAGATATTCGCATTTTAAGTTTGAACTTCGATTTTTGCCCATAACTTGTTGTAAAATTGGTCTTATTCAAAGATAGGCACATCAATGGAAAGGGAATGATTCCTATATCACAATTCTGAAATTTCAGCCCTCTAGGTGGTCTAGAGGTCAAAAATTGCCCTCCGGGTCTAGACTTTCGACCCTCTAGGACGCATATTAAGCGAGATATTCGCATTTTAAGTTTGAACTTGCATTTTTGCCCATAACTTGTTGTAAAATTGGTCTTATTCAAAGATAGGCACATCAATGGAAAGGGAATGATTCCTAAATCACAATCCTGAAATTTCAGCCCTCTAGGTGGTCTAGAAAAAATGGAGGTCAAAAATTGCCCTCCGGGTCTAGACTTTCGACCCTCTAGGACGCATATTAAGCGAGATATTCGCATTTTAAGTTTGAACTTGCATTTTTGCCCATAACTTGTTGTAAAATTGGTCTTATTCAAAGATAGGCACATCAATGGAAAGGGAATGATTCCTACATCACAATCCTGAAATTTCAGCCCTCTAGGTGGTCTAGATCGAGAAAAAATGGGGGTCAAAAATTGCCCTCCGGGTCTAGACTTTCGACCCTCTAGGACGCATATTAAGCGAGATATTTGCATTTTAAGTTTGAACTTGCATTTTTGCCCATAACTTGTTGTAAAATTGGTCTTATTCAAAGATAGGCACATCAATGGAAAGGGAATGATTCCTAGATCACAATCCTGAAATTTCAGCCCTCTAGGTGGTCTAGAAAAAATGGAGGTCAAAAATTGCCCTCCGGGTCTAGACTTTCGACCCTCTAGGACGCATATTAAGCGAGATATTCGCATTTTAAGTTTGAACTTGCATTTTTGCCCATAACTTGTTGTAAAATTGGTCTTATTCAAAGATATGCACATCAATGGAAAGGGAATGATTCCTACATCACAATCCTGAAATTTCAGCCCTCTAGGTGGTCTAGATCGAGAAAAAATGGGGGTCAAAAATTGCCCTCCGGGTCTAGACTTTCGACCCTCTAGGACGCATATTAAGCGAGATATTTGCATTTTAAGTTTGAACTTGCATTTTTGCCCATAACTTGTTGTAAAATTGGTCTTATTCAAAGATAGGCACATCAATGGAAAGGGAATGATTCCTAAATCACAATCCTGAAATTTCAGCCTTCTAGGTGGTCTAGATCGAGAAAAAATGGAGGTCAAAAATTGCCCTCCGGGTCTAGACTTTCGACCCTCTAGGACGCATATTAATCGAGATATTCGCATTTTAAGTTTGAACTTGCATTTTTGCCCATAACTTGTTGTAAAATTGGTCTTATTCAAAGATAGGCACATCAATGGAAAGGGAATGATTCCTAAATCACAATCCTGAAATTTCAGCCTTCTAGGTGGTCTAGATCGAGAAAAAATGGAGGTCAAAAATTGCCCTCCGGGTCTAGACTTTCGACCCTCTAGGACGCATATTAAGCAAGATATTCGCATTTTAAGTTTGAACTTGCATTTTTGCCCATAACTTGTTGTAAAATTGGTCTTATTCAAAGATAGGCACATCAATGGAAAGGGAATGATTCCTAGATTACAATCCTGAAATTTCAACCCTCTAGGTGGTCTAGATCGAGAAAAAATGGAGGTCAAAAATTGCCCTCCGGGTCTAGACTTTCGACCCTCTAGGACGCATATTAAGCGAGATATTCGCATTTTAAGTTTGAACTTGCATTTTTGCCCATAACTTGTTGTAAAATTGGTCTTATTCAAAGATAGGCACATCAATGGAAAGGGAATGATTCCAAGATCACAATCCTGAAATTTCAGCCCTCTAGGTGGTCTAGATCGAGAAAAAATGGAGGTCAAAAATTGCCCTCCGGGTCTAGACTTTCGACCCTCTAGGACGCATATTAAGCGAGATATTTGCATTTTAAGTTTGAACTTGCATTTTTGCCCATAACTTGTTGTAAAATTGGTCTTATTCAAAGATAGGCACATCAATGGAAAGGGAATGATTCCTAAATCACAATCCTGAAATTTCAGCCTTCTAGGTGGTCTAGATCGAGAAAAAATGGAGGTCAAAAATTGCCCTCCGGGTCTAGACTTTCGACCCTCTAGGACGCATATTAAGCGAGATATTCGCATTTTAAGTTTGAACTTGCATTTTTGCCCATAACTTGTTGTAAAATTGGTCTTATTCAAAGATAGGCACATCAATGGAAAGGGAATGATTCCTAAATCACAATCCTGAAATTTCAGCCTTCTAGGTGGTCTAGATCGAGAAAAAATGGAGGTCAAAAATTGCCCTCCGGGTCTAGACTTTCGACCCTCTAGGACGCATATTAAGCGAGATATTCGCATTTTAAGTTTGAACTTGCATTTTTGCCCATAACTTGTTGTAAAATTGGTCTTATTCAAAGATAGGCACATCAATGGAAAGGGAATGATTCCTAGATTACAATCCTGAAATTTCAACCCTCTAGGTGGTCTAGATCGAGAAAAAATGGAGGTCAAAAATTGCCCTCCGGGTCTAGACTTTCGACCCTCTAGGACGCATATTAAGCGAGATATTCGCATTTTAAGTTTGAACTTGCATTTTTGCCCATAACTTGTTGTAAAATTGGTCTTATTCAAAGATAGGCACATCAATGGAAAGGGAATGATTCCAAGATCACAATCCTGAAATTTCAGCCCTCTAGGTGGTCTAGATCGAGAAAAAATGGAGGTCAAAAATTGCCCTCCGGGTCTAGACTTTCGACCCTCTAGGACGCATATTAAGCGAGATATTCGCATTTTAAGTTTGAACTTGCATTTTTGCCCATAACTTGTTGTAAAATTGGTCTTATTCAAAGATAGGCACATCAATGAAAAAGGAATGATTCCTACATCACAAACCTGAAATTTCAGCGCTCTAGGTGGTCTAGATCGAGAAAAAATGGGGGTCAAAAATTGCCCTCCGGGTCTAGACTTTCGACCCTCTAGGACGCATATTAAGCGAGATATTCGCATTTTAAGTTTGAACTTGCATTTTTGCCCATAACTTGTTGTAAAATTGGTCTTATTCACAGATAGGCACATCAATGGAAAGGGAATGATTCCTAGATCACAATCCTGAAATTTCAGCCCTCTAGGTGGTCTAGATCGAGAAAAAATGGAGGTCGAAAATTGCCCTCCGGGTCTAGACTTTCGACCCTCTAGGACGCATATTAAGCGAGATATTCGCATTTTAAGTTTGAACTTGCATTTTTGCCCATAACTTGTTGTAAAATTGGTCTTATTCAAAGATAGGCACATCAATGGAAAGGGAATGATTCCTACATCACAATCCTGAAATTTCAGCCCTCTAGGTGGTCTAGATCGAGAAAAAATGGGGGTCAAAAATTGCCCTCCGGGTCTAGACTTTCGACCCTCTAGGACGCATATTAAGCGAGATATTCGCATTTTAAGTTTGAACTTGCATTTTTGCCCATAACTTGTTGTAAAATTGGTCTTATTCACAGATAGGCACATCAATGGAAAGGGAATGATTCCTAGATCACAATCCTGAAATTTCAGCCCTCTAGGTGGTCTAGATCGAGAAAAAATGGAGGTCGAAAATTGCCCTCCGGGTCTAGACTTTCGACCCTCTAGGACGCATATTAAGCGAGATATTCGCATTTTAAGTTTGAACTTGGATTTTTGCCCATAACTTGTTGTAAAATTGGTCTTATTCAAAGATAGGCACATCAATGGAAAGGGAATGATTCCTAGATCACAATCCTGAAATTTCAGCCCTCTAGGTGGTCTAGATCGAGAAAAAATGGAGGTCAAAAATTGCCCTCCGGGTCTAGACTTTCGACCCTCTAGGACGCATATTAAGCGAGATGTTCGCATTTTAAGTTTGGACTTGCATTTTTGCCCATAACTTGTTGTAAAATTGGTCTTATTCTCCTAGGACGCATATTAATCGAGATATTCGCATTTTAAGTTTGAACTTGCATTTTTGCCCATAACTTGTTGTAAAATTGGTCTTATTCAAAGATAATCACATCAATGGAAAGGGAATGATTCCTAGATTACAATCCTGAAATTTCAGCCCTCTTGGTGGTCTAGATCGAGAAAAAATGGAGGTCAAAAATTGCCCTCCGGGTCTAGACTTTTGACCCTCTCGGACGCATATTAAGCAAGATATTCGCATTTTAAGTTTGAACTACGATTTTTGCCCATAACTTGTTGTAAAATTGGTCTTATTCAAAGATAGGCACATCAATGGAAAGGGAATGATTCCTAGATCACAATCCTGAAATTTCAGCCCTCTAGGTGGTCTAGATCGAGAAAAAATGGAGGTCAAAAATTGCCCTCCGGGTCTAGACTTTCGACCCTCTAGGATGCATATTAAGCGAGATATTCGCATTTTAAGTTTGAACTTGCATTTTTGCCCATAACTTGTTGTAAAATTGGTCTTATTCAAAGATAGGCACATCAATGGAAAGGGAATGATTCCTACATCACAATCCTGAAATTTCAGCCCTCTAGGTGGTCTAGATCGAGAAAAAATGGGGGTCAAAAATTGCCCTCCGGGTCTAGACTTTCGACCCTCTAGGACGCATATTAAGCGAGATATTCGCATTTTAAGTTTGAACTTGCATTTTTGCCCATAACTTGTTGTAAAATTGGTCTTATTCACAGATAGGCACATCAATGGAAAGGGAATGATTCCTAGATCACAATCCTGAAATTTCAGCCCTCTAGGTGGTCTAGATCGAGAAAAAATGGAGGTCGAAAATTGCCCTCCGGGTCTAGACTTTCGACCCTCTAGGACGCATATTAAGCGAGATATTCGCATTTTAAGTTTGAACTTGGATTTTTGCCCATAACTTGTTGTAAAATTGGTCTTATTCAAAGATAGGCACATCAATGGAAAGGGAATGATTCCTAGATCACAATCCTGAAATTTCAGCCCTCTAGGTGGTCTAGATCGAGAAAAAATGGAGGTCAAAAATTGCCCTCCGGGTCTAGACTTTCGACCCTCTAGGACGCATATTAAGCGAGATGTTCGCATTTTAAGTTTGGACTTGCATTTTTGCCCATAACTTGTTGTAAAATTGGTCTTATTCTCCTAGGACGCATATTAATCGAGATATTCGCATTTTAAGTTTGAACTTGCATTTTTGCCCATAACTTGTTGTAAAATTGGTCTTATTCAAAGATAATCACATCAATGGAAAGGGAATGATTCCTAGATTACAATCCTGAAATTTCAGCCCTCTTGGTGGTCTAGATCGAGAAAAAATGGAGGTCAAAAATTGCCCTCCGGGTCTAGACTTTTGACCCTCTCGGACGCATATTAAGCAAGATATTCGCATTTTAAGTTTGAACTACGATTTTTGCCCATAACTTGTTGTAAAATTGGTCTTATTCAAAGATAGGCACATCAATGGAAAGGGAATGATTCCTAGATCACAATCCTGAAATTTCAGCCCTCTAGGTGGTCTAGATCGAGAAAAAATGGAGGTCGAAAATTGCCCTCCGGGTCTAGACTTTCGACCCTCTAGGACGCATATTAAGCGAGATATTCGCATTTTAAGTTTGAACTTCGATTTTTGCCCATAACTTGTTGTAAAATTGGTCTTATTCAAAAATAGGCACATCAATGGAAAGGGAATGATTCTTAGATCACAATCCTGAAATTTCAGCCCTCTAGGTGGTCTAGATCGAGAAAAAATGGAGGTCAAAAATTGCCCTCCGGGTCTAGACTTTCGACTCTCTAGGACGCATATTAAGCGAGATATTCGCATTTTAAGTTTGAACTTGCATTTTTGCCCATAACTTGTTGTAAAATTGTTCTTATTCAAAGATAGGCACATCAATGGAAAGGGAATGATTCCTAGATCACAATCCTGAAATTTCAGCCCTCTAGGTGGTCTAGATCGAGAAAAAATGGAGGTCAAAAATTGCACTCCGGGTCTAGACTTTCAACCCTCTAGGACGCATATTAAGCGAGATATTCGCATTTTAAGTTTGAACTTCGATTTTTGCCCATAACTTGTTGTAAAATTGGTCTTATTCAAAGATAGGCACATCAATGGAAAGGAAATGATTCCTATATCACAATTCTGAAATTTCAGCCCTCTGGGTGGTCTAGATCGAGAAAAAATGGAGGTCGAAAATTGCCCTCCGGGTCTAGACTTTCGACCCTCTAGGACGCATATTAAGCGAGATATTTGCATTTTAAGTTTGAACTTCGATTTTTGCCCATAACTTGTTGTAAAATTGGTCTTATTCAAAGATAGGCACATCAATGGAAAGGGAATGATTCCTAAATCACAATCCCGAAATTTCAGCCTTCTAGGTGGTCTAGATCGAGAAAAAATGGAGGTCAAAAATTTCCCTCCGGGTCTAGACTTTCGACCCTCTAGGACGCATATTAAGCGAGATATTCGCATTTTAAGTTTGAACTTGCATTTTTGCCCATAACTTGTTGTAAAATTGGTCTTATTCAAAGATAGGCACATCAATGGAAAGGGAATGATTCCTAGATCACAATCCTGAAATTTCAGCCCTCTAGGTGGTCTAGATCGAGAAAAAATGGAGGTCAAAAATTGCCCTCCGGGTCTAGACTTTCGAAACTCTAGGACGCATATTAAGCGAGATATTCGCATTTTAAGTTTGAACTCGGATTTTTGCCCATAATTTGTTGTAAAATTGGTCTTATTCAAAGATAAACACATCAATGGAAAGGGAATGATTCCTACATCACAATCCTGAAATTTCGGCCCTCTAGGTGGTCTAGATCGAGAAAAAATGGAGGTCGAAAATTGCCCTCCGGGTCTAGACTTTCGACCCTCTAGGACGCATATTAAGCGAGATATTCGCATTTAAAGTTTGAACTTGGATTTTTGCCCATAACATGTTGTAAAATTGGTCTTATTCAAAGATAGGCACATCAATGGAAAGGGAATGATTCCTAGATCACAATCCTGAAATTTCAGCCCTCTAGGTGGTCTAGATCGAGAAAAAATGGGGGTCAAAAATTGTCCTCCGGGTCTAGACTTTCGACCCTCTAGGACGCATATTAAGCGAGATATTCGCATTTTAAGTTTGAACTTGCATTTTTGCCCATAACTTGTTGTAAAATTGGTCTTATTCAAAGATAGGCACATCAATGGAAAGGGAATGATTCCTAGATTACAATCCTGAAATTTCAGCCCTCTAGGTGGTCTAGATCGAGAAAAAATGGAGGTCGAAAATTGCCCTCCGGGTCTAGACTTTCGACCCTCTAGGACGCATATTAAGCGAGATATTCGCATTTAAAGTTTGAACTTGGATTTTTGCCCATAACATGTTGTAAAATTGGTCTTATTCACAGATAGGCACATCAATGGAAAGGGAATGATTCCTAGATTACAATCCTGAAATTTCAGCCCTCTAGGTGGTCTAGATCGAGAAAAAATGGAGGTCAAAAATTGCCCTCCGGGTCTAGACTTTCGACCCTCTAGGACGCATATTAAGCGAGATATTCGCATTTTAAGTTTGAACTCGTTTTTGCCCATAACTTGTTGTAAAATTGGTCTTATTCAAAGGAAAGGGAATGATTCCTACATCACAATCCTGAAATTTCAGCCCTCTAAGTGGTCTAGATCGAGAAAAAATGGAGGTCGAAAATTGTCCTCCGGGTCTAGACTTTCAACCCTCTAGGACGCATATTAAGCGAGATATTCGCATTTTAAGTTTGAACTTCGATTTTTGCCCATAACTTGTTGTAAAATTGGTCTTATTCAAAGATAGGCACATCGATGGAAAGGGAATGATTCCTAGATTACAATCCTGGTATTTCAGCCCTCTAGGTGGTCTAGATCGAGAAAAAATGGAGGTCGAAAATTGCCCTCCGGGTCTAGACTTTCGACCCGCTAGGACGCATATTAAGCGAGATATTCGCATTTTAAGTTTGAACTTGCATTTTTGCCCATAACATGTTGTAAAATTGGTCTTATTCAAAGATAGGCACATCAATGGAAAGGGAATGATTCCTAAATCACAATCCTGAAATTTCAGCCTTCTAGGTGGTCTAGATCGAGAAAAAATGGAGGTCAAAAATTGCCCTCCGGGTCTAGACTTTCGACCCTCTAGGACGCATATTAAGCGAGATATTCGCATTTTAAGTTTGAACTTGCATTTTTGCCCATAACATGTTGTAAAATTGGTCTTATTCAAAGATAGGCACATCAATGGAAAGGGAATGATTCCTAGATCACAATCCTGAAATTTCAGCCCTCTAGGTGGTCTAGATCGAGAAAAAATGGAGGTCGAAAATTGCCCTCCGGGTCTAGACTTTCGACCCTCTAGGACGCATATTAAGCGAGATATTCGCATTTTAAGTTTGAACTTCGATTTTTGCCCATAACTTGTTGTAAAATTGGTCTTATTCAAAGATAGGCACATCAATGGAAAGGGAATGATTCCTAGATCACAATCCTGAAATTTCAGCCCTCTAGGTGGTCTAGATCGAGAAAAAATGGAGGTCAAAAATTGCCCTCCGGGTCTAGACTTTCGACCCTCTAGGACGCATATTAAGCGAGATATTCGCATTTTAAGTTTGAACTTGCATTTTTGCCCATAACTTGTTGTAAAATTGTTCTTATTCAAAGATAGGCACATCAATGGAAAGGGAATGATTCCTAGATCACAATCCTGAAATTTCAGCCCTCTAGGTGGTCTAGATCGAGAAAAAATGGAGGTCAAAAATTGACCTCCGGGTCTAGACTTTCAACCCTCTAGGACGCATATTAAGCGAGATATTCGCATTTTAAGTTTGAACTTCGATTTTTGCCCATAACTTGTTGTAAAATTGGTCTTATTCAAAGATAGGCACATCAATGGAAAGGGAATGATTCCTAGATCACAATCCTGAAATTTCAGCCCTCTAGGTGGTCTAGATCGAGAAAAAATGGAGGTCAAAAATTGCCCTCCGGGTCTAGACTTTCGACCCTCTAGGACGCATATTAAGCGAGATATTCGCATTTTAAGTTTGAACTTGCATTTTTGCCCATAACTTGTTGTAAAATTGTTCTTATTCAAAGATAGGCACATCAATGGAAAGGGAATGATTCCTAGATTACAATCCTGAAATTTCAGCCCTCTAGGTGGTCTAGATCGAGAAAAAATGGAGGTCAAAAATTGCCCTCCGGGTCTAGACTTTCGACCCTCTAGGACGCATATTAAGCGAGATATTCGTATTTTAAGTTTGAACTTGCATTTTTGCCCATAACTTGTTGTAAAATTGGTCTTATTCAAAGATAGGCACATCAATGGAAAGGGAATGATTCCTAGATCACAATCCTGAAATTTCAGCCCTCTAGGTGGTCTAGAAAAAATGGAGGTCAAAAATTGCCCTCCGGGTCTAGACTTTCGACCCTCTAGGACGCATATTAAGCGAGATATTCGCATTTTAAGTTTGAACTTGCATTTTTGCCCATAACTTGTTGTAAAATTGGTCTTATTCAAAGATAGGCACATCAATGGAAAGGGAATGATTGATCGAGACATATCTTTAAACTGTCGTCTGAGCAACACGTACTTTTGTTCTCTCCAGTCTTTTTTTCAATTTCCATCTAATTCTAATTTCAATTAATTTATGAAAATGTCGAAATCTTGTGCTAAGTGCAACGATAAATTGAAACGATCAGAATTGATTGTATGTCGGTTGTTTTGTGGACAGTATTTTCATAAAGATTGTGTTGGAATTTCTGCCACAGAATCAAATTTTTTATTAAAATCGAACTTCAATTGGCAATGTGACACTTGTGCTCTCATTAATTTCTCAAACTTTTTTACTCGATTTACGGAGCTTTCTCAGTGTGTTCGAGAATTAAAGAGAGAGATTTGCTCCATACATGAGTATTTGAAATGCTCCCAAAGTGTTCCTGTGAAACCAATTATAAATCAAGGATCATCACTAACAACTCATTAATTTCTTATCTTGTTAATCCTAATCTATCGACTTCCAATTTAAATAATGCAAGTGCAGATGTTGTCACTGAAAGTGTCTCCACTGCTTATCTTGAATCAAAAGAAGTGAATCATTTAACAAAATCACTGACTCATCCATCACCATCACCTAATGTGCTCTCTAATATATCTTCTTCTCCTCTCGCAAAGGTTGATAAAAAGAAAAACAAAAAAAATCCCCTTCGCGGCCCCGTTTCTAATGCTACCCTCCCCATCTATGGTACAATGACAAACCCTGAGTGCAAACTTAATGTTATACCTAGTAATAAGTGGGTGCATTTATCAAGTTTTTCGAATGACACTGAACCTGATTCAATAATTGAATATGTAGCCAATGCCACAAATATTCCAGCTCATTTAATCAAATGTTTCAAATTAATTAAAAAAGATGCAGTATTGACTGAACTACCGTTTGTTAACTTTAAATTAATTGTTCCTGAAAATAAATTGAGTGAAGTTTTGCTTCCCTCAATATGGCCTGCATTTGTTCGCGTAAAGTTATTTGTTCCTTCTCCAAAAAACCAAACTCACATAAAAGCAAAAACAACAATTTAAAATCAATAATTACAGCTGAAAACAATAACAATAATCTTATAAACACTCAAATTAACTCTGCCCATGCCCAACATACATACGAGTATCTACCTGTTTCTCCTCTTTCATCTAAAAACTCACAATTTTTAATATTCTACCACAATGTTGGTGGACTACGTACGAAAATGAATGATATTCTTCTCTTCTCATCTTCTCAACAATTTGATGTAATTGCTCTAACTGAAACGTGGCTCTCTGAGAACCATTTCAGTTCGGAAATGTTTGACAACCAGCTGTTTAATGTTTATCGTAATGATCGCTGTTTGTTCACAACTGGACAGACTCGAGGGGGTGGTGTGTTAGTTGCAGTGCGTTCGTCTATCAAAAGTATGCAGTTAGAGTTGCCGTCTTCTTCAAATTCTACATTCAATATTGATCAATTAATTATTCGTTTTTGTGTTAATAATAATCATGATGTTTTTCTTATTATTAGTTATATACCACCGAAGAGTTCTTTTGAAGTATATAAAACGCATATCGATAATTGTTCATTTATATTAAATAATTTAACAGATAATCAGCATATTATAATCTTAGGTGATTTTAATTTACCTGCTGTAAATTGGGTCTTTGATCCGGATGATAAATATTTAATACCATTTAATGTTAGTAGTGATTGCGAGAGTGTGGTTGTTGATACTCTAGCTGAATTTGGGCTCAAACAAATCAATTGCTTTCGTAATAAACTTAATCGTTATCTTGATTTAGTTTTCACTGATAATGAGTTTGGTGTGAGTATTGACAGCCCTACTCCATCTCCTTTACCTAACTCCGAAAATCATCTTGTACTTTGCATATCATTTGAATTTTTAGAATATATAAAGCAAACTTCTGAAACTACTTCTTTTCTTAATTATGATAAATGTAACTTTCTTAATGTCTCAAATTTTTTGAATGGGGTTGATTGGTTCTCTATGTTTGAAAATGTTGACGTGGAGGAATCGTTTACTCTTTTAACGAATCTGCTGGGTGAGGCAATTGATTTATATACTCCTAAATATTTGAAGAAATCTCAAACTAAGCCCTGCTGGTTCAATAAAAAGCTCATTAATTTGAATAATCGAAAAAATAAAGCTTTCAAACTTTATCGTGATTCTAGGGATGATAATAGTCTATTCATGAACTATCTTCGATGTAATCGTGAATTCAATTTTCTCAATAAATTCTTATACAACCAATATATTTTAAGTATTGAATCTAAAGTAAAACGAAATAGTAAATGTTTCTTTAAGTTTATAAATGACAAAAAAAGTACCACCGGAATTCCGAATTCTATACGGTATAATGGTCAAACATCTAGTGATCCGTCTACAATCTGCAATTTTTTTGCTGACTTTTTTCAATCCATCTTTAAACCTTCTTATAATCAAACGAGGCCTTGGTTGATGTCTTCATCTCAATTGATTAATATAAACCAATTATCAGTTGATAAAGAAGATATTATCTGTGAACTTTTAAAGTTACATGAAGATAA
Source organism: Eupeodes luniger (assembly GCA_951509635.1). Classification (NCBI taxonomy): domain Eukaryota; kingdom Metazoa; phylum Arthropoda; class Insecta; order Diptera; family Syrphidae; genus Eupeodes; species Eupeodes luniger. Next base: position 98,215,935 of record OX608073.1, on the reverse strand, counting down.
ACACTCTGGGTATGATGGAATTGCTCCTATTGTTTTAAAAAAATGCTCTCTTTCCTTAGCAATCCCCCTTGAAATCATTTTCAACCGTTCTCTCCGTGAAGGTTGCTTTTTAAAACAATGGAAGAGTTCCTTTATTTATCCCGTTTTTAAATCAGGATCCAAAAATGATGTAACCAACTATCGTCCGATTTGCAAAATATCTGTGATCCCAAAGCTATTCGAAAAAATTATTTATAAAAAAATACTTTTTTCTGTGAAAGAAATAATCTCGCCTTTGCAGCATGGTTTTATCAGTGGAAGATCAACTACAACTAATCTTACAATTTTTAGTAATTATGTACTCAAAGCTCTAGAACAAGGATACCAATGTGACGTGGTGTATACCGATTTCGCGAAAGCGTTCGACAGAGTTGATCACTCAATATTGATTTCCAAATTGCATAACATCGGTTTTCATTCCAATTTATTGACATGGTTTAAATCTTACCTTACTGGCAGAATTCAATATGTTCGTATTAATAATGTTACTTCCAACCCTGTTTTTGTTACTTCCGGTGTCCCACAGGGAAGTCATTTGGGTCCTCTCCTCTTTCTCTTGTTTATCAATGATATTCCCAGTTGTCCAAAAAATTGTTCTTGTTTGATGTATGCTGACGACCTTAAATTATTCCTGCGCATTCATTCTATTTCCGATTGTATAAAGCTGCAGAATGATCTTAACAATCTTTCCGTTTGGTGTTCTAACAACGATCTTCATTTAAATGTTTCTAAATGTCATAGTATGTTATTCTGTCGCGGCACCTCTCCAATTATGTTTTCTTACAGTTTACTTGAGTCAACCTTAACACAAGTAACTGAGAAAAAAGATTTGGGTGTAATCTTTGATTTAAAATTCGTATTCGCTAATCACATTGACTATATTATTTCTAAGGCCAGTTCTATGCTTGGATTTATTTCCAGGAACGCTAAAGACTTCTCTGATCCATATACTCTTAGAGCCTTATATTTTTCTTATGTTCGCTCAATTTTAGAATACTGTTCATCTATCTGGAATCCTATGTATATAACATATTCGGCGAGAATTGAACGAATTCAGAAACGCTTTACTAGAATTGCAATTCGGATATTGCGTTGGTACACGGATATGCCTTCATATAACACCAGGTGTTTGTTGTTGGGTATTCAATCCCTAGAATCACGACGTATTTATTACGATGTAATGCTTGTAAGAGACTTAATAAATTATAAAATCAATTGCCCTCACTTGCTTTCGTTGATTGGCTTTCATGTTCCTTGTCGTGAATTACGTAATAATCGTTTATTTTGTGTACCCTTTCATAGGGTCAATTATGGAATCAATGAACCCTTAACTCGCTGTTTAAGACAAGCTAATTCTGTTTGTAATGCCATTGATTTTAATTTATATTTAAGTAGGGACTGTTTTAAAAAAAAATTGTTATTAATAATAAACTTCGGTGGTTAATGTTAATTGTACATCCTATTTTTTGTTTTGTTTTATTTATTATTATTTATATGAACTTAATATTGTTCAAAGTAGTCTTTAAGAGCTGTGTCTCTGCTTGATGAATAAATAAATAAATAAATAAATAGTGCTTTTATTTTATGTATTTATTTTGCAAATAAAAAAATCAAATGTTAATTTTTTTCAAATAAAATTGTTAAAAATAAAAAAACAATTAAAAAAAAAAAAAAAATGGGGGTCAAAAATTGCCCTCCGGGTCTAGACTTTCGACCCTCTAGGACGCATATTAAGCGAGATATTTGCATTTTAAGTTTGAACTTGCATTTTTGCCCATAACTTGTTGTAAAATTGGTCTTATTCAAAGATAGGCACATCAATGGAAAGGGAATGATTCCTAAATCACAATCCTGAAATTTCAGCCTTCTAGGTGGTCTAGATCGAGAAAAAATGGAGGTCAAAAATTGCCCTCCGGGTCTAGACTTTCGACCCTCTAGGACGCATATTAAGCGAGATATTCGCATTTTAAGTTTGAACTTGCATTTTTGCCCATAACTTGTTGTAAAATTGGTCTTATTCAAAGATAGGCACATCAATGGAAAGGGAATGATTCCTTAATCACAATCCTGAAATTTCAGCCTTCTAGGTGGTCTAGATCGAGAAAAAATGGAGGTCAAAAATTGCCCTCCGGGTCTAGACTTTCGACCCTCTAGGACGCATATTAAGCGAGATATTCGCATTTTAAGTTTGAACTTGCATTTTTGCCCATAACTTGTTGTAAAATTGGTCTTATTCAAAGATAGGCACATCAATGGAAAGGGAATGATTCCTAGATCACAATCCTGAAATTTCAGCCCTCTAGGTGGTCTAGATCGAGAAAAAATGGAGGTCAAAAATTGCCCTCCGGGTCTAGACTTTCGACCCTCTAGGACGCATATTAAGCGAGATATTCGCATTTTAAGTTTGAACTTGCATTTTTGCCCATAACTTGTTGTAAAATTGGTCTTATTCCAAGATAGGCACATCAATGGAAATGAATGATTCCTAGATCACAATCCTGAAATTTCAGCCCTCTAGGTGGTCTAGATCGAGAAAAAATGGAGGTCAAAAATTGCCCTCCGGGTCTAGACTTTCGACCCTCTAGGACGCATATTAAGCAAGATATTCGCATTTTAAGTTTGAACTACGATTTTTGCCCATAACTTGTTGTAAAATTGGTCTTATTCAAAGATAGGCACATCAATGGAAAGGGAATGATTCCTACATCACAAACCTGAAATTTCAGCCCTCTAGGTGGTCTAGATCGAGAAAAAATGGGGGTCAAAAATTGCCCTCCGGGTCTAGACTTTCGACCCTCTAGGACGCATATTAAGCGAGATATTTGCATTTTAAGTTTGAACTTGCATTTTTGCCCATAACTTGTTGTAAAATTGGTCTTATTCAAAGATAGGCACATCAATGGAAAGGGAATGATTCCTAAATCACAATCCTGAAATTTCAGCCTTCTAGGTGGTCTAGATCGAGAAAAAATGGAGGTCAAAAATTGCCCTCCGGGTCTAGACTTTCGACCCTCTAGGACGCATATTAAGCGAGATATTCGCATTTTAAGTTTGAACTTGCATTTTTGCCCATAACTTGTTGTAAAATTGGTCTTATTCAAAGATAGGCACATCAATGGAAAGGGAATGATTCCTTAATCACAATCCTGAAATTTCAGCCTTCTAGGTGGTCTAGATCGAGAAAAAATGGAGGTCAAAAATTGCCCTCCGGGTCTAGACTTTCGACCCTCTAGGACGCATATTAAGCGAGATATTCGCATTTTAAGTTTGAACTTGCATTTTTGCCCATAACTTGTTGTAAAATTGGTCTTATTCAAAGATAGGCACATCAATGGAAAGGGAATGATTCCTAGATCACAATCCTGAAATTTCAGCCCTCTAGGTGGTCTAGATCGAGAAAAAATGGAGGTCAAAAATTGCCCTCCGGGTCTAGACTTTCGACCCTCTAGGACGCATATTAAGCGAGATATTCGCATTTTAAGTTTAAACTTGCATTTTTGCCCATAACTTGTTGTAAAATTGGTCTTATTCAAAGATAGGCACATCAATGGAAAGGGAATGATTCCTAGATCACAATCCTGAAATTTCAGCCCTCTAGGTGGTCTAGATCGAGAAAAAATGGAGGTCAAAAATTGCCCTTCGGGTCTAGACTTTCGACCCTCTAGGACGCATATTAAGCGAGATATTCGCATTTTAAGTTTGAACTTTCATTTTTGCCCATAACTTGTTGTAAAATTGGTCTTATTCAAAGATAGGCACATCAATGGAAAGGGAATGATTCCTACATCACAAACCTGAAATTTCAGCCCTCTAGGTGGTCTAGATCGAGAAAAAATGGGGGTCAAAAATTGCCCTCCGGGTCTAGACTTTCGACCCTCTAGGACGCATATTAAGTGAGATATTCGCATTTTAAGTTTGAACTTGCATTTTTGCCCATAACTTGTTGTAAAATTGGTCTTATTCACAGATAGGCACATAAATGGAAAGGGAATGATTCCTAGATCACAATCCTGAAATTTCAGCCCTCTAGGTGGTCTAGATCGAGAAAAAATGGAGGTCGAAAATTGCCCTCCGGGTCTAGACTTTCGACCCTCTAGGACGCATATTAAGCGAGATATTCGCATTTTAAGTTTGAACTTGGATTTTTGCCCATAACTTGTTGTAAAATTGGTCTTATTCAAAGATAGGCACATCAATGGAAAGGGAATGATTCCTACATCAAAATCCTGAAATTTCAGCCCTCTAGGTGGTCTAGATCGAGAAAAATGGGGGTCAAAAATTGCCCTCCAGGTCTAGACTTTCGACCCTCTAGGACGCATATTAAGCGAGATATTTGCATTTTAAGTTTGAACTTGCATTTTTGCCCATAACTTGTTGTAAAATTGGTCTTATTCAAAGATAGGCACATCAATGGAAAGGGAATGATTCCTAGATCACAATTATAAAATTTTAGCCCTCTAGGTGGTCTAGATCGAGAAAAAATGGAGGTCAAAAATTGCCCTCCGGGTCTAGACTTTCGACCCTCTAGGACGCATATTAAGCGAGATATTCGCATTTTAAGTTTGAACTTGCATTTTTGCCCATAACTTGTTGTAAAATTGGTCTTATTCAAAGATAGGCACATCAATGGAAAGGGAATGATTCCTAGATCACAATCCTGAAATTTCAGCCCTCTTGGTGGTCTAGATCGAGAAAAAATGGAGGTCAAAAATTGCCCTCCGGGTCTAGACTTTCTACCCTCTAGGACGCATATTAAGCGAGATATTCGCATTTTAAGTTTGAACTTGCATTTTTGCCCATAACTTGTTGTAAAATTGGTCTTATTCAAAGATAGGCACATCAATGGAAAGGGAATGATTCCTAGATCACAAGATAGGCACATCAATGGAAAGGGAATGATTCCTAGATCACAATCCTGAAATTTCAGCCCTCTAGGTGGTCTAGATCGAGAAAAAATGGAGGTCAAAAATTGCCCTCCGGGTCTAGACTTTCGACCCTCTAGGACGCATATTAAGCGATATATTCGCATTTTAAGTTTGAACTTGCATTTTTGCCCATAACTTGTTGTAAAATTGGTCTTATTCACAGATAGGCACATAAATGGAAAGGGAATGATTCCTAGATCACAATCCTGAAATTTCAGCCCTCTAGGTGGTCTAGATCGAGAAAAAATGGAGGTCAAAAATTGCCCTCCGGGTCTAGACTTTCGACCCTCTAGGACGCATATTAAGCGAGATATTCGCATTTTAAGTTTGAACTTGCATTTTTGCCCATAACTTGTTGTAAAATTGGTCTTATTCCAAGATAGGCACATCAATGGAAATGAATGATTCCTAGATCACAATCCTGAAATTTCAGCCCTCTAGGTGGTCTAGATCGAGAAAAAATGGAGGTCAAAAATTGCCCTCCGGGTCTAGACTTTCGACCCTCTAGGACGCATATTAAGCGAGATATTCGCATTTTAAGTTTGAACTTTCATTTTTGCCCATAACTTGTTGTAAAATTGGTCTTATTCAAAGATAGGCACATCAATGGAAAGGGAATGATTCCTACATCACAAACCTGAAATTTCAGCCCTCTAGGTGGTCTAGATCGAGAAAAAATGGGGGTCAAAAATTGCCCTCCGGGTCTAGACTTTCGACCCTCTAGGACGCATATTAAGCGAGATATTTGCATTTTAAGTTTGAACTTGCATTTTTGCCCATAACTTGTTGTAAAATTGGTCTTATTCAAAGATAGGCACATCAATGGAAAGGGAATGATTCCTAAATCACAATCCTGAAATTTCAGCCTTCTAGGTGGTCTAGATCGAGAAAAAATGGAGGTCAAAAATTGCCCTCCGGGTCTAGACTTTCGACCCTCTAGGACGCATATTAAGCGAGATATTCGCATTTTAAGTTTGAACTTGCATTTTTGCCCATAACTTGTTGTAAAATTGGTCTTATTCAAAGATAGGCACATCAATGGAAAGGGAATGATTCCTTAATCACAATCCTGAAATTTCAGCCTTCTAGGTGGTCTGGATCGAGAAAAAATGGAGGTCAAAAATTGCCCTCCGGGTCTAGACTTTCGACCCTCTAGGACGCATATTAAGCGAGATATTCGCATTTTAAGTTTGAACTTGCATTTTTGCCCATAACTTGTTGTAAAATTGGTCTTATTCAAAGATAGGCACATCAATGGAAAGGGAATGATTCCTAGATCACAATCCTGAAATTTCAGCCCTCTAGGTGGTCTAGATCGAGAAAAAATGGAGGTCAAAAATTGCCCTCCGGGTCTAGACTTTCGACCCTCTAGGACGCATATTAAGCGAGATATTCGCATTTTAAGTTTAAACTTGCATTTTTGCCCATAACTTGTTGTAAAATTGGTCTTATTCAAAGATAGGCACATCAATGGAAAGGGAATGATTCCTAGATCACAATCCTGAAATTTCAGCCCTCTAGGTGGTCTAGATCGAGAAAAAATGGAGGTCAAAAATTGCCCTTCGGGTCTAGACTTTCGACCCTCTAGGACGCATATTAAGCGAGATATTCGCATTTTAAGTTTGAACTTTCATTTTTGCCCATAACTTGTTGTAAAATTGGTCTTATTCAAAGATAGGCACATCAATGGAAAGGGAATGATTCCTAAATCACAAACCTGAAATTTCAGCCCTCTAGGTGGTCTAGATCGAGAAAAAATGGGGGTCAAAAATTGCCCTCCGGGTCTAGACTTTCGACCCTCTAGGACGCATATTAAGTGAGATATTCGCATTTTAAGTTTGAACTTGCATTTTTGCCCATAACTTGTTGTAAAATTGGTCTTATTCACAGATAGGCACATAAATGGAAAGGGAATGATTCCTAGATCACAATCCTGAAATTTCAGCCCTCTAGGTGGTCTAGATCGAGAAAAAATGGAGGTCAAAAATTGCCCTCCGGGTCTAGACTTTCGACCCTCTAGGACGCATATTAAGCGAGATATTCGCATTTTAAGTTTGAACTTGGATTTTTGCCCATAACTTGTTGTAAAATTGGTCTTATTCAAAGATAGGCACATCAATGGAAAGGGAATGATTCCTACATCAAAATCCTGAAATTTCAGCCCTCTAGGTGGTCTAGATCGAGAAAAATGGGGGTCAAAAATTGCCCTCCGGGTCTAGACTTTCGACCCTCTAGGACGCATATTAAGCGAGATATTTGCATTTTAAGTTTGAACTTGCATTTTTGCCCATAACTTGTTGTAAAATTGGTCTTATTCAAAGATAGGCACATCAATGGAAAGGGAATGATTCCTAGATCACAATTATAAAATTTTAGCCCTCTAGGTGGTCTAGATCGAGAAAAAATGGAGGTCAAAAATTGCCCTCCGGGTCTAGACTTTCGACCCTCTAGGACGCATATTAAGCGAGATATTCGCATTTTAAGTTTGAACTTGCATTTTTGCCCATAACTTGTTGTAAAATTGGTCTTATTCAAAGATAGGCACATCAATGGAAAGGGAATGATTCCTAGATCACAATCCTGAAATTTCAGCCCTCTTGGTGGTCTAGATCGAGAAAAAATGGAGGTCAAAAATTGCCCTCCGGGTCTAGACTTTCTACCCTCTAGGACGCATATTAAGCGAGATATTCGCATTTTAAGTTTGAACTTGCATTTTTGCCCATAACTTGTTGTAAAATTGGTCTTATTCAAAGATAGGCACATCAATGGAAAGGGAATGATTCCTAGATCACAAGATAGGCACATCAATGGAAAGGGAATGATTCCTAGATCACAATCCTGAAATTTCAGCCCTCTAGGTGGTCTAGATCGAGAAAAAATGGAGGTCAAAAATTGCCCTCCGGGTCTAGACTTTCGACCCTCTAGGACGCATATTAAGCGATATATTCGCATTTTAAGTTTGAACTTGCATTTTTGCCCATAACTTGTTGTAAAATTGGTCTTATTCAAAGATAGGCACATCAATGGAAAGGGAATGATTCCTAGATCACAATCCTGAAATTTCAGCCCTCTAGGTGGTCTAGATCGAGAAAAAATGGAGGTCAAAAATTGCCCTCCGGGTCTAGACTTTCGACCCTCTAGGACGCATATTAAGCGAGATATTTGCATTTTAAGTTTGAACTTGCATTTTTGCCCATAACTTGTTGTAAAATTGGTCTTATTCAAAGATAGGCACATCAATGGAAAGGGAATGATTCCTAGATCACAATCCTAAAATTTTAGACCTCTAGGTGGTCTAGATCGAGAAAAATGGAGGTCAAAAATTGCCCTCCGGGTCTAGACTTTCGACCCTCTAGCACGCATATTAAGCGAGATATTCGCATTTTAAGTTTGAACTTCGATTTTTGCCCATGATTCCTAGATCACAATCCTGAAATTTCAGCCCTCTAGGTGGTCTAGATTGAGAAAAAATGGAGGTCAAAAATTGCCCTCCGGGTCTAGACTTTCGACCCTCTAGGACGCATATTAAGCGAGATATTCGCATTTTAAGTTTGAACTTGGATTTTTGCCCATAACTTGTTGTAAAATTGGTCTTATTCAAAGATAGGCACATCAATGGAAGGGGAAGGATACCTAGATCACAATCCTGAAATTTAAGCCCTCTAGGTGGTCTAGATCGAGAAAAAATGGAGGTCAAAAATTGCCCTCCGGGTCTAGACTTTCGACCCTCTAGAACGCATATTAAGCGAGATATTCGCATTTAAAGTTTGAACATGCATTTTTGCCCATAACTTTTTGTAAAATTGGTCTTACTCAAAGATAGGCACAGCAATGGAAAGGGAATGATTCCTAGATCACAACTCTGATATTTCAGCCCTCTAGGTGGTCTAGATCAAGAAATAATGGAGTTCAAAAATTGCCCTCTGGGTGAAAATTTTTGGCTATCTAGGACGCGTATTAAGCGAGATATTCGCATTTAAAGTTTGAACATGCATTTTTGCCCATAACTTTTTGTAAAATTGGTCTTACTCAAAGATAGGCACAGCAATGGAAAGGGAATGATTCCTAGATCACAACTCTGAAATTTCAGCCCTCTAGGTGGTCTAGATCAATAAATAATGGAGTTCAAAAATTGCCCTCTAGGTGGAAACATTTGACTATCTTGGACGCGTATTAAGCGAGATATTCGCATTTAAAGTTTGAAAATGCATTTTTGCCCATAACTTTTTTTAAAATTGGTCTTACTCAAAGATAGGCACAGCAATGGAAAGGGCACATGCATTTTTGCCCATAACTTTTTTAAAATTGGTCTTACTCAAAGAAAGGCACAGCAATGGAAAGGGAATGATTTTTAGATCACAACTCTGAAATTTCAGCCCTCTAGGTGGTCTAGATCAAGAAATACTGGAGTTCAAAAATTGCCCTCTGGGTGAAAACTTTTGGCTATCTAGGACGCGTATTAAGCGAGATATTCGCATTTAAAGTTTGAAAATGCATTTTTGCCTATAACTTTTTGTAAAATTGGTCTTACTCAAAGATAGGCACAGCAATGGAAAGGGAACATGCATTTTTGCCCATAACTTTTTGTAAAATTGGTCTTACTCAAAGATAGGCAGAGCAATGGAAGGGGAATGATTCCTAGATCACAACTGACAAATTTCAGCCCTCTAGGTGGTCTAGATCAAGAAATAATGGAGTTCAAAAATTGCCCTCTTTGTGAAAACTTTTGACTATCTAGGACGCGTATTAAGCGAGATATTCGCATTTAAAGTTTGAACATGCATTTTTGCCCATAACTTTTTGTAAAATTGGTCTTAATCAAAGATAGGCATATCAATGGAAAGGGAATGATTCCTAGATCACAATCCTAAAATTTTAGCCCTCTAGGTGGTCTAGATCGAGAAAAATGGAGGTCAAAAATTGCCCTCCGGGTCTAGACTTTCGACCCTCTAGCACGCATATTAAGCGAGATATTCGCATTTTAAGTTTGAACTTCGATTTTTGCCCATGATTCCTAGATCACAATCCTGAAATTTCAGCCCTCTAGGTGGTCTAGATCAATAAATAATGGAGTTCAAAAATTGCCCTCTAGGTGGAAACATTTGACTATCTTGGACGCGTATTAAGCGAGATATTCGCATTTAAAGTTTGAAAATGCATTTTTGCCCATAACTTTTTTTAAAATTGGTCTTACTCAAAGATAGGCACAGCAATGGAAAGGGCACATGCATTTTTGCCCATAACTTTTTTAAAATTGGTCTTACTCAAAGATAGGCACAGCAATGGAAAGGGAATGATTTTTAGATCACAACTCTGAAATTTCAGCCCTCTAGGTGGTCTAGATCAAGAAATACTGGAGTTCAAAAATTGCCCTCTGGGTGAAAACTTTTGGCTATCTAGGACGCGTATTAAGCGAGATATTCGCATTTAAAGTTTGAAAATGCATTTTTGCCTATAACTTTTTGTAAAATTGGTCTTACTCAAAGATAGGCACAGCAATGGAAAGGGAACATGCATTTTTGCCCATAACTTTTTGTAAAATTGGTCTTACTCAAAGATAGGCAGAGCAATGGAAGGGGAATGATTCCTAGATCACAACTGACAAATTTCAGCCCTCTAGGTGGTCTAGATCAAGAAATAATGGAGTTCAAAAATTGCCCTCTTTGTGAAAACTTTTGACTATCTAGGACGCGTATTAAGCGAGATATTCGCATTTAAAGTTTGAACATGCATTTTTGCCCATAACTTTTTGTAAAATTGGTCTTAATCAAAGATAGGCACAGCAATGGAAAGGGAATGATTCCTAGATCACAACTGCCAAATTTCAGCCCTCTAGGTGGTCTAGATAAAGAAATAATGGAGTTCAAAAATTGCCCTCTGGGTGAAAATTTTTGGCTATCTAGGACGCGTATTAAGTGAGATATTCGCATTTAAAGTTTCAACATGCATTTTTGCCCATAACTTTTTGTAAAATTGGTCTTACTCAAAGATAGGCAGAGCAATGGAAAGGGAATGATTCCTAGATCACAACTCTGAAATTTCAGCCCTCTAGGTGGTCTAGATCAAGAAATAATGGAGTTCAAAAATTGCCCTCTAGGTGGAAACATTTGACTATCTTGGACGCGTATTAAGCGAGATATTCGCATTTAAAGTTTGAAAATGCATTTTTGCCCATAACTTTTTTTAAAATTGGTCTTACTCAAAGATAGGCACAGCAATGGAAAGGGAACATGCATTTTTGACCATAACTTTTTGTAAAATTGGTCTTACTCAAAAATAGGCACAGCAATGGAAAGGGAATGATTCCTAGATCACAACTCTGAAATTTCAGCCCTCTAGGTAGTCTAGATCAAGAAATAATGGAGTTCAAAAATTGCCCTCTAGGTGAAAACTTTTGACTATCTAGGACGCGTATTAAGCGAGATATTCGCATTTTAAGTTTGAACATGCATTTTTGCCCATAACTTTTTGTAAAATTGGTCTTAATCAAAGATAGGCACAGCAATGGAAAGGGAATGATTCCTAGATCACAACTGCCAAATTTCAGCCCTCTAGGTGGTCTAGATAAAGAAATAATGGAGTTCAAAAATTGCCCTCTGGGTGAAAATTTTTGGGTATCTAGGACGGGTATTAAGTGAGATATTCGCATTTAAAGTTTCAACATGCATTTTTGCCCATAACTTTTTGTAAAATTGGTCTTACTCAAAGATAGGCACAGCAATGGAAAGGGAATGATTCCTAGATCACAACTCTGAAATTTCAGCCCTCTAGGTGGTCTAGATCAACAAATAATGGAGTTCAAAAATTGCCCTCTTGGTGAAAACTTTTGACTATCTAGGACGCGTATTAAGCGAGATATTCGCTTTTAAAGTTTAAAAATGCATTTTTGCCCGTAACTTTTTGTAAAATTGGTTTTACTCAAAGATAGGCACAGCAATGGAAAGGGAATGATTCCTAGATCACAACTCTGAAATTTCAGCCCTCTAGGTGGTCTAGATCAAGAAATAATGGAGTTCAAAAATTTCCCTCTAGGTGGAAACATTTGACTATCTTGGACGCGTATTAAGCGAGATATTCGCATTTAAAGTTTGAAAATGCATTTTTGCCCATAACTTTTTTTAAAATTGGTCTTACTCAAAGATAGGCACAGCAATGGAAAGGGAACATGCATTTTTGCCCATAACTTTTTGTAAAATTGGTCTTACTCAAAGATAGGCACAGCAATGGAGAGGGAATGATTCCTAGATCACAACTCTGAAATTTCAGCCCTCTAGGTGGTCTAGATCAAGAAATAATGGAGTTCAAAAATTGCCCTCTAGGTGGAAACATTTGACTATCTTGGACGCGTATTAAGCGAGATATTCGCATTTAAAGTTTGAAAATGCATTTTTGCCCATAACTTTTTTTAAAATTGGTCTTACTCAAAGATAGGCACAGCAATGGAAAGGGCACATGCATTTTTGCCCATAACTTTTTTAAAATTGGTCTTACTCAAAGATAGGCACAGCAATGGAGAGGGAATGATTCCTAGATCACAACTCTGAAATTTCAGCCCTCTAGGTGGTCTAGATCAACAAATAATGAAGTTCAAAAATTGCCCTCTTGGTGAAAACCTTTGACTATCTAGGACGCGTATTAAGCGAGATATTCGCTTTTAAAGTTTAAAAATGCATTTTTGCCTATAACTTTTTGTAAAATTGGTTTTACTCAAAGATAGGCACAGCAATGGAGAGGGAATGATTCCTAGATCACAACTCTGAAATTTCAGCCCTCTAGGTGGTCTAGATCAAGAAATAATGGAGTTCAAAAATTGCCCTCTAGGTGGAAACATTTGACTATCTTGGACGCGTATTAAGCGAGATATTCGCATTTAAAGTTTGAAAATGCATTTTTGCCCATAACTTTTTTTAAAATTGGTCTTACTCAAAGATAGGCACAGCAATGGAAAGGGCACATGCATTTTTGCCCATAACTTTTTTAAAATTGGTCTTACTCAAAGATAGGCACAGCAATGGAAAGGGAATGATTTTTAGATCACAACTCTGAAATTTCAGCCCTCTAGGTGGTCTAGATCAAGAAATACTGGAGTTCAAAAATTGCCCTCTGGGTGAAAACTTTTGGCTATCTAGGACGCGTATTAAGCGAGATATTCGCATTTAAAGTTTGAAAATGCATTTTTGCCTATAACTTTTTGTAAAATTGGTCTTACTCAAAGATAGGCACAGCAATGGAAAGGGAACATGCATTTTTGCCCATAACTTTTTGTAAAATTGGTCTTACTCAAAGATAGGCAGAGCAATGGAAGGGGAATGATTCCTAGATCACAACTGACAAATTTCAGCCCTCTAGGTGGTCTAGATCAAGAAATAATGGAGTTCAAAAATTGCCCTCTTTGTGAAAACTTTTGACTATCTAGGACGCGTATTAAGCGAGATATTCGCATTTAAAGTTTGAACATGCATTTTTGCCCATAACTTTTTGTAAAATTGGTCTTAATCAAAGATAGGCACAGCAATGGAAAGGGAATGATTCCTAGATCACAACTGCCAAATTTCAGCCCTCTAGGTGGTCTAGATAAAGAAATAATGGAGTTCAAAAATTGCCCTCTGGGTGAAAATTTTTGGCTATCTAGGACGCGTATTAAGTGAGATATTCGCATTTAAAGTTTCAACATGCATTTTTGCCCATAACTTTTTGTAAAATTGGTCTTACTCAAAGATAGGCACAGCAATGGAAAGGGAATGATTCCTAGATCACAACTCTGAAATTTCAGCCCTCTAGGTGGTCTAGATCAAGAAATAATGGAGTTCAAAAATTGCCCTCTAGGTGGAAACATTTGACTATCTTGGACGCGTATTAAGCGAGATATTCGCATTTAAAGTTTGAAAATGCATTTTTGCCCATAACTTTTTTTAAAATTGGTCTTACTCAAAGATAGGCACAGCAATGGAAAGGGAACATGCATTTTTGACCATAACTTTTTGTAAAATTGGTCTTACTCAAAAATAGGCACAGCAATGGAAAGGGAATGATTCCTAGATCACAACTCTGAAATTTCAGCCCTCTAGGTGGTCTAGATCAAGAAATAATGGAGTTCAAAAATTGCCCTCTAGGTGAAAACTTTTGACTATCTAGGACGCGTATTAAGCGAGATATTCGCATTTTAAGTTTGAACATGCATTTTTGCCCATAACTTTTTGTAAAATTGGTCTTAATCAAAGATAGGCACAGCAATGGAAAGGAAATGATTCCTAGATCACAACTGCCAAATTTCAGCCCTCTAGGTGGTCTAGATAAAGAAATAATGGAGTTCAAAAATTGCCCTCTGGGTGAAAATTTTTGGGTATCTAGGACGGGTATTAAGTGAGATATTCGCATTTAAAGTTTCAACATGCATTTTTGCCCATAACTTTTTGTAAAATTGGTCTTACTCAAAGATAGGCACAGCAATGGAAAGGGAATGATTCCTAGATCACAACTCTGAAATTTCAGCCCTCTAGGTGGTCTAGATCAACAAATAATGGAGTTCAAAAATTGCCCTCTTGGTGAAAACTTTTGACTATCTAGGACGCGTATTAAGCGAGATATTCGCTTTTAAAGTTTAAAAATGCATTTTTGCCCGTAACTTTTTGTAAAATTGGTTTTACTCAAAGATAGGCACAGCAATGGAAAGGGAATGATTCCTAGATCACAACTCTGAAATTTCAGCCCTCTAGGTGGTCTAGATCAAGAAATAATGGAGTTCAAAAATTTCCCTCTAGGTGGAAACATTTGACTATCTTGGACGCGTATTAAGCGAGATATTCGCATTTAAAGTTTGAAAATGCATTTTTGCCCATAACTTTTTTTAAAATTGGTCTTACTCAAAGATAGGCACAGCAATGGAAAGGGAACATGCATTTTTGCCCATAACTTTTTGTTAAATTGGTCTTACTCAAAGATAGGCACAGCAATGGAAAGGGAATGATTCCTAGATCACAACTCTGAAATTTCAGCCCTCTAGGTGGTCTAGATCAACAAATAATGAAGTTCAAAAATTGCCCTCTTGGTGAAAACCTTTGACTATCTAGGACGCGTATTAAGCGAGATATTCGCTTTTAAAGTTTAAAAATGCATTTTTGCCTATAACTTTTTGTAAAATTGGTTTTACTCAAAGATAGGCACAGCAATGGAGAGGGAATGATTCCTAGATCACAACTCTGAAATTTCAGCCCTCTAGGTGGTCTAGATCAAGAAATAATGGAGTTCAAAAATTGCCCTCTAGGTGGAAACATTTGACTATCTTGGACGCGTATTAAGCGAGATATTCGCATTTAAAGTTTGAAAATGCATTTTTGCCCATAACTTTTTTTAAAATTGGTCTTACTCAAAGATAGGCACAGCAATGGAAAGGGAACATGCATTTTTGCCCATAACTTTTTGTAAAATTAGTCTTACTCAAAAATAGGCACAGCAATGGAAAGGGAATGATTCCTAGATCACAACTCTGAAATTTCAGCCCTCTAGGTGGTCTAGATCAAGAAATAATGGAGTTCAAAAATTGCCCTCTAGGTGAAAACTTTTGACTATCTAGGACGCGTATTAAGCGAGATATTCGCATTTTAAGTTTGAACATGCATTTTTGCCCATAACTTTTTGTAAAATTGGTCTTAATCAAAGATAGGCACAGCAATGGAAAGGGAATGATTCCTAGATCACAACTGCCAAATTTCAGCCCTCTAGGTGGTCTAGATAAAGAAATAATGGAGTTCAAAAATGGCCCTCTGGGTGAAAATTTTTGGCTATCTAGGACGCGTATTAAGTGAGATATTCGCATTTAAAGTTTCAACATGCATTTTTGCCCATAACTTTTTGTAAAATTGGTCTTACTCAAAGATAGGCACAGCAATGGAAAGGGAATGATTCCTAGATCACAACTCTGAAATTTCAGCCCTCTAGGTGGTCTAGATCAACAAATAATGGAGTTCAAAAATTGCCCTCTTGGTGAAAACTTTTCACTATCTAGGACGCGTATTAAGCGAGATATTCGCTTTTAAAGTTTAAAAATGCATTTTTGCCCGTAACTTTTTGTAAAATTGGTTTTACTCAAAGATAGGCACAGCAATGGAAAGGGAATGATTCCTAGATCACAACTCTGAAATTTCAGCCCTCTAGGTGGTCTAGATCAAGAAATAATGGAGTTCAAAAATTGCCCTCTAGGTGGAAACATTTGACTATCTTGGACGCGTATTAAGCGAGATATTCGCATTTAAAGTTTGAAAATGCATTTTTGCCCATAACTTTTTTTAAAATTGGTCTTACTCAAAGATAGGCACAGCAATGGAAAGGCAATGATTCCTAGATCACAACTCTGAAATTTCAGCCCTCTAGGTGGTCTAGATCAAGAAATAATGGAGTTCAAAAATTGCCCTCTGGGTGAAAACTTTTGGCTGTCTAGGACGCGTATTAAGCGATATATTCGCATTTAAAGTTTGAACATGCATTTTTGCCCATAACTTTTTGTAAAATTGGTCTTACTCAAAGATAGGCACAGCAATGGAAAGGGAATGATTCCTAGATCACAACTCTGAAATTTCAGCTCTCTAGGTGGTCTAGATCAACAAATAATGGAGTTCAAAAATTGCCCTCTTGGTGAAAACTTTTGACTATCTAGGACGCGTATTAAGCGAGATATTCGCTTTTAAAGTTTAAAAATGCATTTTTGCCCGTAACTTTTTGTAAAATTGGTTTTACTCAAAGATAGGCACAGCAATGGAAAGGGAATGATTCCTAGATCACAACTCTGAAATTTCAGCCCTCCAGGTGGTCTAGATCAAGAAATAATGGAGTTCAAAAATTGCCCTCTAGGTGGAAACATTTGACTATCTTGGACGCGTATTAAGCGAGATATTCGCATTTAAAGTTTGAAAATGCATTTTTGCCCATAACTTTTTTTAAAATTGGTCTTACTCAAAGATAGGCACAGCAATGGAAAGGCAATGATTCCTAGATCACAACTCTGAAATTTCAGCCCTCTAGGTGGTCTAGATCAAGAAATAATGGAGTTCAAAAATTGCCCTCTGGGTGAAAACTTTTGGCTGTCTAGGACGCGTATTAAGCGATATATTCGCATTTAAAGTTTGAACATGCATTTTTGCCCATAACTTTTTGTAAAATTGGTCTTACTCAAAGATAGGCACAGCAATGGAAAGGGAATGATTCCTAGATCACAACTCTGAAATTTCAGCCCTCTAGGTGGTCTAGATCAAGAAATAATGGAGTTCAAAAATTGCCCTCTAGGTGAAAACTTTTGACTATCTAGGACGCGTATTAAGCGAGATATTCGCATTTTAAGTTTGAACATGCATTTTTGCCCATAACTTTTTGTAAAATTGGTCTTAATCAAAGATAGGCACAGCAATGGAAAGGGAATGATTCCTAGATCACAACTGCCAAATTTCAGCCCTCTAGGTGGTCTAGATAAAGAAATAATGGAGTTCAAAAATGGCCCTCTGGGTGAAAATTTTTGGCTATCTAGGACGCGTATTAAGTGAGATATTCGCATTTAAAGTTTCAACATGCATTTTTGCCCATAACTTTTTGTAAAATTGGTCTTACTCAAAGATAGGCACAGCAATGGAAAGGGAATGATTCCTAGATCACAACTCTGAAATTTCAGCCCTCTAGGTGGTCTAGATCAACAAATAATGGAGTTCAAAAATTGCCCTCTTGGTGAAAACTTTTCACTATCTAGGACGCGTATTAAGCGAGATATTCGCTTTTAAAGTTTAAAAATGCATTTTTGCCCGTAACTTTTTGTAAAATTGGTTTTACTCAAAGATAGGCACAGCAATGGAAAGGGAATGATTCCTAGATCACAACTCTGAAATTTCAGCCCTCTAGGTGGTCTAGATCAAGAAATAATGGAGTTCAAAAATTGCCCTCTAGGTGGAAACATTTGACTATCTTGGACGCGTATTAAGCGAGATATTCGCATTTAAAGTTTGAAAATGCATTTTTGCCCATAACTTTTTTTAAAATTGGTCTTACTCAAAGATAGGCACAGCAATGGAAAGGCAATGATTCCTAGATCACAACTCTGAAATTTCAGCCCTCTAGGTGGTCTAGATCAAGAAATAATGGAGTTCAAAAATTGCCCTCTGGGTGAAAACTTTTGGCTGTCTAGGACGCGTATTAAGCGATATATTCGCATTTAAAGTTTGAACATGCATTTTTGCCCATAACTTTTTGTAAAATTGGTCTTACTCAAAGATAGGCACAGCAATGGAAAGGGAATGATTCCTAGATCACAACTCTGAAATTTCAGCTCTCTAGGTGGTCTAGATCAACAAATAATGGAGTTCAAAAATTGCCCTCTTGGTGAAAACTTTTGACTATCTAGGACGCGTATTAAGCGAGATATTCGCTTTTAAAGTTTAAAAATGCATTTTTGCCCGTAACTTTTTGTAAAATTGGTTTTACTCAAAGATAGGCACAGCAATGGAAAGGGAATGATTCCTAGATCACAACTCTGAAATTTCAGCCCTCCAGGTGGTCTAGATCAAGAAATAATGGAGTTCAAAAATTGCCCTCTAGGTGGAAACATTTGACTATCTTGGACGCGTATTAAGCGAGATATTCGCATTTAAAGTTTGAAAATGCATTTTTGCCCATAACTTTTTTTAAAATTGGTCTTACTCAAAGATAGGCACAGCAATGGAAAGGGAACATGCATTTTTGCCCATAACATAACTACTCAAAGATAGGCACAGCAATGGAAAGGGAATGATTCCTAGATCACAACTCTGAAATTTCAGCCCTCTAGGTGGTCTAGATCAAGAAATAATGGAGTTCAAAAATTGCCCTCTAGGTGGAAACATTTGACTATCTTGGACGCGTATTAAGCGAGATATTCGCATTTAAAGTTTGAAAATGCATTTTTGCCCATAACTTTTTTTAAAATTGGTCTTACTCAAAGATAGGCACAGCAATGGAAAGGGAACATGCATTTTTGCCCATAACTTTTTGTAAAATTGGTTTTACTCAAAAATAGGCACAGCAATGGAAAGGGAATGATTCCTAGATCACAACTCTGAAATTTCAGCCCTCTAGGTGGTCTAGATCAAGAAATAATGGAGTTCAAAAATTGCCCTCTAGGTGAAAACTTTTGACTATTTAGGACGCGTATTAAGCGAGATATTCGCATTTTAAGTTTGAACATGCATTTTTGCCCATAACTTTTTGTAAAATTGGTCTTAATCAAAGATAGGCACAGCAATGGAAAGGGAATGATTCCTAGATCACAACTGTAAAATTTCAGCCCTCTAGGTGGTCTAGATAAAGAAATAATGGAGTTCAAAAATTGCCCTCTGGGTGAAAATTTTTGGCTATCTAGGACGCGTATTAAGTGAGATATTCGCATTTAAAGTTTCAACATGCATTTTTGCCCATAACTTTTTGTAAAATTGGTCTTACTCAAAGATAGGCACAGCAATGGAAAGGGAATGATTCCTAGATCACAACTCTGAAATTTCAGCCCTCTAGGTGGTCTAGATCAACAAATAATGGAGTTCAAAAATTGCCCTCTTGGTGAAAACTTTTGACTATCTAGGACGCGTATTAAGCGAGATATTCGCTTTTAAAGTTTAAAAATGCATTTTTGCCCGTAACTTTTTGTAAAATTGGTTTTACTCAAAGATAGGCACAGCAATGGAAAGGGAATGATTCCTAGATCACAACTCTGAAATTTCAGCCCTCTAGGTGGTCTAGATCAAGAAATAATGGAGTTCAAAAATTGCCCTCTAGGTGGAAACATTTGACTATCTTGGACGCGTATTAAGCGAGATATTCGCATTTAAAGTTTGAAAATGCATTTTTGCCCATAACTTTTTTTAAAATTGGTCTTACTCAAAGATAGGCACAGCAATGGAAAGGGAACATGCATTTTTGCCCATAACTTTTTGTAAAATTGGTCTTACTCAAAAATAGGCACAGCAATGGAAAGGGAATGATTCCTAGATCACAACTCTGAAATTTCAGCCCTCTAGGTGGTCTAGATCAACAAATAATGGAGTTCAAAAATTGCCCTCTAGGTGAAAACTTTTGACTATCTAGGACGCGTATTAAGCGAGATATTCGCATTTTAAGTTTGAACATGCATTTTTGCCCATAACTTTTTGTAAAATTGGTCTTAATCAAAGATAGGCACAGCAATGGAAAGGGAATGATTCCTAGATCACAACTCTGAAATTTCAGCCCTCTAGGTGGTCTAGATCAAGAAATAATGGAGTTCAAAAATTGCCCTCTAGGTGAAAATTTTTGGCTATCTAGGACGCGTATTAAATGAGATATTCGCATTTAAAGTTTCAACATGCATTTTTGCCCATAACTTTTTGTAAAATTGGTCTTACTCAAAGATAGGCACAGCAATGGAAAGGGAATGATTCCTAGATCACAACTCTGAAATTTCAGCCCTCTAGGTGGTCTAGATCAACAAATAATGGAGTTCAAGAATTGCCCTCTTGGTGAAAACTTTTGACTATCTAGGACGCGTATTAAGCGAGATATTCGCTTTTAAAGTTTAAAAATGCATTTTTGCCCGTAACTTTTTGTAAAATTGGTTTTACTCAAAGATAGGCACAGCAATGGAAAGGGAATGATTCCTAGATCACAACTCTGAAATTTCAGCCCTCTAGGTGGTCTAGATCAAGAAATAATGGAGTTCAAAAATTGCCCTCTAGGTGAAAACTTTTGACTATCTAGGACGCGTATTAAGCGAGATATTCGCATTTTAAGTTTGAACATGCATTTTTGCCCATAACTTTTTGTAAAATTGGTCTTAATCAAAGATAGGCACAGCAATGGAAAGGGAATGATTCCTAGATCACAACTGCCAAATTTCAGCCCTCTAGGTGGTCTAGATCAAGAAATAATGGAGTTCAAAAATTGCCCTCTAGGTGAAAACTTTTGACTATCTAGGACGCGTATTAAGCGAGATATTCGCATTTTAAGTTTGAACATGCATTTTTGCCCATAACTTTTTGTAAAATTGGTCTTAATCAAAGATAGGCACAGCAATGGAAAGGGAATGATTCCTAGATCACAACTGCCAAATTTCAGCCCTCTAGGTGGTCTAGATAAAGAAATAATGGAGTTCAAAAATTGCCCTCTGGGTGAAAATTTTTGGCTATCTAGGACGCGTATTAAGTGAGATATTCGCATTTAAAGTTTCAACATGCATTTTTGCCCATAACTTTTTGTAAAATTGGTCTTACTCAAAGATAGGCACAGCAATGGAAAGGGAATGATTCCTAGATCACAACTCTGAAATTTCAGCCCTCTAGGTGTTTTAGATCAACAAATAATGGAGTTCAAAAATTGCCCTCTTGGTGAAAACTTTTGACTATCTAGGACGCGTATTAAGCGAGATATTCGCTTTTAAAGTTTAAAAATGCATTTTTGCCCGTAACTTTTTGTAAAATTGGTTTTACTCAAAGATAGGCACAGCAATGGAAAGGGAATGATTCCTAGATCACAACTCTGAAATTTCAGCCCTCTAGGTGGTCTAGATCAAGAAATAATGGAGTTCAAAAATTGCCCTCTAGGTGGAAACATTTGACTATCTTGGACGCGTATTAAGCGAGATATTCGCATTTAAAGTTTGAAAATGCATTTTTGCCCATAACTTTTTTTAAAATTGGTCTTACTCAAAGATAGGCACAGCATTGGAAAGGGAACATGCATTTTTGCCCATAACTTTTTGTAAAATTGGTCTTACTCAAAGATAGGCACAGCAATGGAAAGGGAATGATTCCTAGATCACAACTCTGAAATTTCAGCCCTCTAGGTGGTCTAGATCAACAAATAATGAAGTTCAAAAATTGCCCTCTTGGTGAAAACTTTTGACTATCTAGGACGCGTATTAAGCGAGATATTCGCTTTTAAAGTTTAAAAATGCATTTTTGCCCGTAACTTTTTGTAAAATTGGTTTTACTCAAAGATAGGCACAGCAATGGAAAGGGAATGATTCCTAGATCACAACTCTGAAATTTCAGCCCTCTAGGTGGTCTAGATCAAGAAATAATGGAGTTCAAAAATTGCCCTCTAGGTGGAAACATTTGACTATCTTGGACGCGTATTAAGCGAGATATTCGCATTTAAAGTTTGAAAATGCATTTTTGCCCATAACTTTTTTTAAAATTGGTCTTACTCAAAGATAGGCACAGCATTGGAAAGGGAACATGCATTTTTGCCCATAACTTTTTGTAAAATTGGTCTTACTCAAAGATAGGCACAGCAATGGAAAGGGAATGATTCCTAGATCACAACTCTGAAATTTCAGCCCTCTAGGTGGTCTAGATCAACAAATAATGGAGTTCAAAAATTGCCCTCTTGGTGAAAACTGTTCACTATCTAGGACGCGTATTAAGCGAGATATTCGCTTTTAAAGTTTAAAAATGCATTTTTGCCCGTAACTTTTTGTAAAATTGGTTTTACTCAAAGATAGGCACAGCAATGGAAAGGGAATGATTCCTAGATCACAACTCTGAAATTTCAGCCCTCTAGGTGGTCTAGATCAAGAAATAATGGAGTTCAAAAATTGCCCTCTAGGTGGAAACGTTTGACTATCTTGGACGCGTATTAAGCGAGATATTCGCATTTAAAGTTTGAAAATGCATTTTTGCCCATAACTTTTTTTAAAATTGGTCTTACTCAAAGATAGGCACAGCAATGGAAAGGGAACATGCATTTTTGCCCATAACTTTTTGTAAAATTGGTCTTACTCAAAGATAGGCACAGCAATGGAAAGGCAATGATTCCTAGATCACAACTCTGAAATTTCAGCCCTCTAGGTGGTCTAGATCAAGAAATAATGGAGTTCAAAAATTGCCCTCTTGGTGAAAACTTTTGACTATCTAGGACGCGTATTAAGCGAGATATTCGCTTTTAAAGTTTAAAAATGCATTTTTGCCCGTAACTTTTTGTAAAATTGGTTTTACTCAAAAATAGGCACAGCAATGGAAAGGGAATGATTCCTAGATCACAACTCTGAAATTTCAGCCCTCTAGGTGGTCTAGATCAAGAAATAATGGAGTTCAAAAATTGCCCTCTAGGTGGAAACATTTGACTATCTTGGACGCGTATTAAGCGAGATATTCGCATTTAAAGTTTGAAAATGCATTTTTGCCCATAACTTTTTTTAAAATTGGTCTTACTCAAAGATAGGCACAGCATTGGAAAGGGAACATGCATTTTTGCCCATAACTTTTTGTTAAATTGGTCTTACTCAAAGAAAGGCACAGCAATGGAAAGGGAATGATTCCTAGATCACAACTCTGAAATTTCAGCCCTCTAGGTGGTCTAGATCAAGAAATAATGGAGTTCAAAAATTGCCCTCTAGGTGGAAACATTTGACTATCTTGGACGCGTATTAAGCGAGATATTCGCATTTAAAGTTTGAAAATGCATTTTTGCCCATAACTTTTTTTAAAATTGGTCTTACTCAAAGATAGGCACAGCAATGGAAAGGGAACATGCATTTTTGCCCATAACTTTTTGTAAAATTGGTCTTACTCAAAGATAGGCACAGCAATGGAAAGGCAATGATTCCTAGATCACAACTCTGAAATTTCAGCCCTCTAGGTGGTCTAGATCAAGAAATAATGGAGTTCAAAAATTGCCCTCTTGGTGAAAACTTTTGACTATCTAGGACGCGTATTAAGCGAGATATTCGCTTTTAAAGTTTAAAAATGCATTTTTGCCCGTAACTTTTTGTAAAATTGGTTTTACTCAAAGATAGGCACAGCAATGGAAAGGGAATGATTCCTAGATCACAACTCTGAAATTTCAGCCCTCTAGGTGGTCTAGATCAAGAAATAATGGAGTTCAAAAATTGCCCTCTAGGTGGAAACATTTGACTATCTTGGACGCGTATTAAGCGAGATATTCGCATTTAAAGTTTGAAAATGCATTTTTGCCCATAACTTTTTTTAAAATTGGTCTTACTCAAAGATAGGCACAGCATTGGAAAGGGAACATGCATTTTTGCCCATAACTTTTTGTAAAATTGGTCTTACTCAAAGAAAGGCACAGCAATGGAAAGGGAATGATTCCTAGATCACAACTCTGAAATTTCAGCCCTCTAGGTGGTCTAGATCAACAAATAATGAAGTTCAAAAATTGCCCTCTTGGTGAAAACTTTTGACTATCTAGGACGCGTATTAAGCGAGATATTCGCTTTTAAAGTTTAAAAATGCATTTTTGCCCGTAACTTTTTGTAAAATTGGTTTTACTCAAAGATAGGCACAGCAATGGAAAGGGAATGATTCCTAGATCACAACTCTGAAATTTCAGCGAGATATTCGCTTTTAAAGTTTAAAAATGCATTTTTGCCCGTAACTTTTTGTAAAATTGGTTTTACTCAAAGATAGGCACAGCAATGGAAAGGGAATGATTCCTAGATCACAACTCTGAAATTTCAGCCCTCTAGGTGGTCTAGATCAAGAAATAATGGAGTTCAAAAATTGCCCTCTAGGTGGAAACATTTGACTATCTTGGACGCGTATTAAGCGAGATATTCGCATTTAAAGTTTGAAAATGCATTTTTGCCCATAACTATTTTTAAAATTGGTCTTACTCAAAGATAGGCACAGCAATGGAAAGGGAACATGCATTTTTGCCCATAACTTTTTGTAAAATTGGTCTTACTCAAAGATAGGCACAGCAATGGAAAGGCAATGATTCCTAGATCACAACTCTGAAATTTCAGCCCTCTAGGTGGTCTAGATCAAGAAATAATGGAGTTCAAAAATTGCCCTCTGGGTGAAAACTTTTGGCTGTCTAGGACGCGTATTAAGCGATATATTCGCATTTAAAGTTTGAACATGCATTTTTGCCCATAACTTTTTGTTAAATTGGTCTTACTCAAAGATAGGCACAGCAATGGAAAGGGAATGATTCCTAGATCACAACTCTGATATTTCAGCCCTCTAGGTGGTCTAGATCAAGAAATAATGGAGTTCAAAAATTGCCCTCTAGGTGGAAACATTTGACTATCTTGGACGCGTATTAAGCGAGATATTCGCATTTAAAGTTTGAAAATGCATTTTTGCCCATAACTTTTTTTAAAATTGGTCTTACTCAAAGATAGGCACAGCAATGGAAAGGGAACATGCATTTTTGCCCATAACTTTTTGTAAAATTGGTCTTACTCAAAGATAGGCACAGCAATGGAAAGGGAATGATTCCTAGATCACAACTCTGAAATTTCAGCCCTCTAGGTGGTCTAGATCAACAAATAATGAAGTTCAAAAATTGCCCTCTTGGTGAAAACTTTTGACTATCTAGGACGCGTATTAAGCGAGATATTCGCATTTAAAGTTTGAAAATGCATTTTTGCCCATAACTTTTTTTAAAATTGGTCTTACTCAAAGATAGGCACAGCAATGGAAAGGGAACATGCATTTTTGCCCATAACTTTTTGTAAAATTGGTCTTACTCAAAGATAGGCACAGCAATGGAAAGGCAATGATTCCTAGATCACAACTCTGAAATTTCAGCCCTCTAGGTGGTCTAGATCAAGAAATAATGGAGTTCAAAAATTGCCCTCTTGGTGAAAACTTTTGACTATCTAGGACGCGTATTAAGCGAGATATTCGCTTTTAAAGTTTAAAAATGCATTTTTGCCCGTAACTTTTTGTAAAATTGGTTTTACTCAAAGATAGGCACAGCAATGGAAAGGGAATGATTCCTAGATCACAACTCTGAAATTTCAGCCCTCTAGGTGGTCTAGATCAAGAAATAATGGAGTTCAAAAATTGCCCTCTAGGTGGAAACATTTGACTATCTTGGACGCGTATTAAGCGAGATATTCGCATTTAAAGTTTGAAAATGCATTTTTGCCCATAACTTTTTTTAAAATTGGTCTTACTCAAAGATAGGCACAGCATTGGAAAGGGAACATGCATTTTTGCCCATAACTTTTTGTAAAATTGGTCTTACTCAAAGAAAGGCACAGCAATGGAAAGGGAATGATTCCTAGATCACAACTCTGAAATTTCAGCCCTCTAGGTGGTCTAGATCAACAAATAATGAAGTTCAAAAATTGCCCTCTTGGTGAAAACTTTTGACTATCTAGGACGCGTATTAAGCGAGATATTCGCTTTTAAAGTTTAAAAATGCATTTTTGCCCGTAACTTTTTGTAAAATTGGGTTTACTCAAAGATAGGCACAGCAATGGAAAGGGAATGATTCCTAGATCACAACTCTGAAATTTCAGCGAGATATTCGCTTTTAAAGTTTAAAAATGCATTTTTGCCCGTAACTTTTTGTAAAATTGGTTTTACTCAAAGATAGGCACAGCAATGGAAAGGGAATGATTCCTAGATCACAACTCTGAAATTTCAGCCCTCTAGGTGGTCTAGATCAAGAAATAATGGAGTTCAAAAATTGCCCTCTAGGTGGAAACATTTGACTATCTTGGACGCGTATTAAGCGAGATATTCGCATTTAAAGTTTGAAAATGCATTTTTGCCCATAACTATTTTTAAAATTGGTCTTACTCAAAGATAGGCACAGCAATGGAAAGGGAACATGCATTTTTGCCCATAACTTTTTGTAAAATTGGTCTTACTCAAAGATAGGCACAGCAATGGAAAGGCAATGATTCCTAGATCACAACTCTGAAATTTCAGCCCTCTAGGTGGTCTAGATCAAGAAATAATGGAGTTCAAAAATTGCCCTCTGGGTGAAAACTTTTGGCTGTCTAGGACGCGTATTAAGCGATATATTCGCATTTAAAGTTTCAACATGCATTTTTGCCCATAACTTTTTGTTAAATTGGTCTTACTCAAAGATAGGCACAGCAATGGAAAGGGAATGATTCCTAGATCACAACTCTGATATTTCAGCCCTCTAGGTGGTCTAGATCAAGAAATAATGGAGTTCAAAAATTGCCCTCTAGGTGGAAACATTTGACTATCTTGGACGCGTATTAAGCGAGATATTCGCATTTAAAGTTTGAAAATGCATTTTTGCCCATAACTTTTTTTAAAATTGGTCTTACTCAAAGATAGGCACAGCAATGGAAAGGGAACATGCATTTTTGCCCATAACTTTTTGTAAAATTGGTCTTACTCAAAGATAGGCACAGCAATGGAAAGGGAATGATTCCTAGATCACAACTCTGAAATTTCAGCCCTCTAGGTGGTCTAGATCAACAAATAATGAAGTTCAAAAATTGCCCTCTTGGTGAAAACTTTTGACTATCTAGGACGCGTATTAAGCGAGATATTCGCATTTAAAGTTTGAAAATGCATTTTTGCCCATAACTTTTTTTAAAATTGGTCTTACTCAAAGATAGGCACAGCAATGGAAAGGGAACATGCATTTTTGCCCATAACTTTTTGTAAAATTGGTCTTACTCAAAGATAGGCACAGCAATGGAAAGGCAATGATTCCTAGATCACAACTCTGAAATTTCAGCCCTCTAGGTGGTCTAGATCAAGAAATAATGGAGTTCAAAAATTGCCCTCTGGATGAAAACTTTTGGCTGTCTAGGACGCGTATTAAGCGATATATTCGCATTTAAGGTTTGAACATGCATTTTTGCCCATAACTTTTTGTAAAATTGGTCTTACTCAAAGATAGGCACAGCAATGGAAAGGGAATGATTCCTAGATCACAACTCTGATATTTCAGCCCTCTAGGTGGTCTAGATCAAGAAATAATGGAGTTCAAAAATTGCCCTCTGGGTGAAAATTTTTGGCTATCTAGGACGCGTATTAAGAGAGATATTCGCTTTTAAAGTTTGAACATGCATTTTTGCCCATAACTTTTTGTAAAATTGGTCTTACTCAAAGATAGGCACAGCAATGGAAAGGGAATGATTCCTAGATCACAACTCTGATATTTCAGCCCTCTAGGTGGTCTAGATCAAGAAATAATGGAGTTCAAAAATTGCCCTCTGGGTGAAAACTTTTGGCTATCTAGGACGCGTATTAAGCGAGATATTCGCATTTAAAGTTTGAAAATGCATTTTTGTAAAATTGGTCTTACTCAAAGATAGGCACAGCAATGGAAAGGGAACATGCATTTTTGCCCATAACTTTTTGTAAAATTGGTCTTACTCAAAGATAGGCACAGCAATGGAAGGGGAATGATTCCTAGATCACAACTGACAAATTTCAGCCCTCTAGGTGGTCTAGATCAAGAAATAATGGAGTTCAAACGTATTAAGCGAGATATTCGCTTTTAAAGTTTAAAAATGCATTTTTGCCCGTAACTTTTTGTAAAATTGGTCTTACTCAAAGATAGGCACAGCAATGGAAAGGCAATGATTCCTAGATCACAACTCTGAAATTTCAGCCCTCTAGGTGGTCTAGATCAAGAAATAATGGAGTTCAAAAATTGCCCTCTGGGTGAAAACTTTTGGCTGTCTAGGACGCGTATTAAGCGATATATTCGCATTTAAAGTTTGAACATGCATTTTTGCCCATAACTTTTTGTAAAATTGGTCTTACTCAAAGATAGGCACAGCAATGGAAAGGCAATGATTCCTAGATCACAACTCTGATATTTCAGCCCTCTAGGTGGTCTAGATCAAGAAATAATGGAGTTCAAAAATTGCCCTCTGGGTGAAAACTTTTGGCTATCTAGGACGCGTATTAAGCGAGATATTCGCATTTAAAGTTTGAAAATGCATTTTTGCCTATAACTTTTTGTAAAATTGGTCTTACTCAAAGATAGGTACAGCAATGGAAAGGGAACATGCATTTTTGCCCATAACTTTTTGTAAAATTGGTCTTACTCAAAGATAGGCACAGCAATGGAAGGGGAATGATTTTTGGCTATCTAGGACGCGTATTAAGTGAGGTATTCGCATTTAAAGTTTCAACATGCATTTTTGCCCATAACTTTTTGTAAAATTGGTCTTACTCAAAGATAGGCACATCAATGGAAAGGGAATGATTCCTAGATCACAACTGACAAATTTCAGCCCTCTAGGTGGTCTAGATCAAGAAATAATGGAGTTCAAAAATTGCCCTCTTGGTGAACACTTTTGGTTATCTAGGACGCGTATTAAGCGAGATATTCGCATTTAAAGTTTGAACATGCATTTTTGCCCATAACTTTTTGTAAAATTGGTTTTACTCAAAGATAGGCACAGCAATGGAAAGGGAATGATTCCTAGATCACAACTCTGAAATTTCAGCCCCCTAGGTGGTCTAGATCAAGAAATAATGGAGTTCAAAAATTGCCCTCTAGGTGGAAACATTTGACTATCTTGGACGCGTATTAAGCGAGATATTCGCATTTAAAGTTTGAAAATGCATTTTTGCCCATAACTTTTTTTAAAATTGGTCTTACTCAAAGATAGGCACAGCAATGGAAAGGGAACATGCATTTTTGCCCATAACTTTTTGTAAAATTGGTCTTACTCAAAGATAGGCATAGCAATGGAAAGGCAATGATTCCTAGATCACAACTCTGAAATTTCAGCCCTCTAGGTGGTCTAGATCAAGAAATAATGGAGTTCAAAAATTGCCCTCTAGGTGGAAACATTTGACTATCTTGGACGCGTATTAAGCGAGATATTCGCATTTAAAGTTTGAAAATGCATTTTTGCCCATAACTTTTTTTAAAATTGGTCTTACTCAAAGATAGGCACAGCAATGGAAAGGGAACATGCATTTTTGCCCATAACTTTTTGTAAAATTGGTCTTACTCAAAGATAGGCACAGCAATGGAAAGGGAATGATTCTTAGATCACAACTCTGAAATTTCAGCCCTCTAGGTGGTCTAGATCAACAAATAATGAAGTTCAAAAATTGCCCTCTTGGTGAAAACTTTTGACTATCTAGGACGCGTATTAAGCCTGATATTCGCTTTTAAAGTTTAAAAATGCATTTTTGCCCGTAACTTTTTGAAAAATTGGTTTTACTCAAAGATAGGCACAGCAATGGAAATGGAATGATTCCTAGATCACAACTCTGAAATTTCAGCCCTCTAGGTGGTCTAGATCAAGAAATAATGGAGTTCAAAAATTGTCCTCTAGGTGGAAACATTTGACTATCTTGGACGCGTATTAAGCGAGATATTCGCATTTAAAGTTTGAAAATGCATTTTTGCCCATAACTTTTTTTAAAATTGGTCTTACTCAAAGATAGGCACAGCAATGGAAAGGGAACATGCATTTTTGCCCATAACTTTTTGTAAAATTGGTCTTACTCAAAGATAGGCACAGCAATGGAAAGGCAATGATTCCTAGATCAAAAAAATCATTCCCTTTCCATTGCTGTGCCTATTTTTGAGTAAGACCAATTTTACAAAAAGTTATGGGCAAAAATGCATTTTCAAACTTTAAATGCGAATATCTCGCTTAATACGCGTCCCAGATAGTCAAAAGTTTTCACCGAGAGGGCAATTTTTGAACTCCATTATTTCTTGATCTAGACCACCAAGAGGGCTGAAATTTGTCAGTTGTGATCTAGGAATCATTCCCTTTCCATTGCTGTGCCTATCTTTGAGTGAGACCAATTTTACAAAAAGTTATGGGCAAAAATGCATGTTCAAACTTTAAATGCGAATATCTCGCTTAATACGCGTCCTAGATAACCAAAAGTGTTCAACAAGAGGGCAATTTTTGAACTCCATTATTTCTTGATCTAGACCACCTAGAGGTCTAGATCACAACTGCCAAATTTCAGCCCTCTAGGTGGTCTAGATCAAGAAATAATGGAGTTCAAAAATTGCCCTCTCGGTGAAAACTTTTGACTATCTGGGACGCGTATTAAGCGAGATATTCGCATTTAAAGTTTGAACATGCATTTTTGCCCATAACTTTTTGTAAAATTGGTCTTACTCAAAGATAGGCACAGCAATGGAAAGGGAACATGCATTTTTGCCCATAACTTTTTGTAAAATTGGTCTTACTCAAAGATAGGCACAGCAATGGAAAGGCAATGATTCCTAGATCACAACTCTGAAATTTCAGCCCTCTAGGTGGTCTAGATCAAGAAATAATGGAGTTAAGAAATTGCCCTCTGGGTGAAAACTTTTGGCTGTCTAGGACGCGTATTAAGCGAGATATTCGCATTTTAAGTTTGAACATGCATTTTTGCCCATAACTTTTTGTAAAATTGGTCTTACTCAAAGATAGGCACAGCAATGGAAAGGGAATGATTCCTAGATCACAACTGACAAATTTCAGCCCTCTAGGTGGTCTAGATCAAGAAATAATGGAGTTCAAAAATTGCCCTCTCGGTGAAAACTTTTGACTATCTGGGACGCGTATTAAGCGAGATATTCGCATTTAAAGTTTGAACATGCATTTTTGCCCATAACTTTTTGTAAAATTGGTCTTACCCAAAAATAGGCACAGCAATGGAAAGGGAATGATTCCTAGATCACAACTCTGAAATTTCAGCCCTCTAGGTGGTCTAGATCAAGAAATAATGGAGTTCAAAAATTGCCCTCTTGGTGAAAACTTTTGACTATCTAGGACGCGTATTAAGCGAGATATTCGCTTTTAAAGTTTAAAAATGCATTTTTGCCCGTAACTTTTTGTAAAATTGGTTTTACTCAGAGATAGGCACAGCAATGGAAAGGGAATGATTCCTAGATCACAAATCACATGCAAAAATGCATGTTTTCAGCCCTCTAGGTGGTCTAGATCAAGTAATAATGGAGTTCAAAAACTGCCCTCTGGGTGAAAACTTTTGGCTGTCTAGGACGCGTATTAAGCGATATATTCGCATTTAAAGTTTGAACATGCATTTTTGCCCATAACTTTTTGTAAAATTGGTCTTACTCAAAGATAGGCACAGCAATGCAAAGGGAATGATTCCTAGATCACAACTCTGAAATTTCAGCCCTCTAGGTGGTCTAGATCAAGAAATAATGGAGTTCAAAAATTGCCCTCTTGGTGAACACTTTTGGTTATCTAGGACGCGTATTAAGCGAGATATTCGCAATTAAAGTTTGAACATGCATTTTTGCCCATAACTTTTTGTAAAATTGGTCTCACTCAAAGATAGGCACAGCAATGGAAAGGGAATGATTCCTAGATCACAACTGACAAATTTCAGCCCTCTTGGTGGTCTAGATCAAGAAATAATGGAGTTCAAAAATTGCCCTCTCGGTGAAAACTTTTGACTATCTGGGACGCGTATTAAGCGAGATATTCGCATTTAAAGTTTGAACATGCATTTTTGCCCATAACTTTTTGTAAAATTGGTCTTACTCAAAGATAGGCACAGCAATGGAAAGGGAATGATTCCTAGATCACAACTCTGAAATTTCAGCCCTCTAGGTGGTCTAGATCAAGAAATAATGGAGTTTAAAAATTGCCCTCTAGGTGAAAACTTTTGACTATCTAGGACGCGTATTAAGCGAGATATTCGCATTTAAAGTTTGAACATGCATTTTTGCCCATAACTTTTTGTAAAATTGGTCTCACTCAAAGATAGGCACAGCAATGGAAAGGGAATGATTCCTAGATCACAACTCTGAAATTTCAGCCCTCTAGGTGGTCTAGATCAAGAAATAATGGAGTTCAAAAATTGCCCTCTCGGTGAAAACTTTTGACTATCTGGGACGCGTATTAAGCGAGATATTCGCATTTAAAGTTTGAACATGCATTTTTGCCCATAACTTTTTGTAAAATTGGTCTTACTCAAAGATAGGCACAGCAATGGAAAGGGAATGATTCCTAGATCACAACTCTGAAATTTCAGCCCTCTAGCTGGTCTAGATCAAGAAATAATGGAGTTCAAAAATTGCCCTCTGGGTGAAAACTTTTGGCTGTCTAGGACGCGTATTAAGCGAGATATTCGCATTTAAAGTTTGAACATGCATTTTTGCCCATAACTTTTTGTAAAATTGGTCTTACTCAAAGATAGGCACAGCAATGGAAAGGGAATGATTCCTAGATCACAACTCTGAAATTTCAGCCCTCTAGCTGGTCTAGATCAAGAAATAATGGAGTTCAAAAATTGCCCTCTCGGTGAAAACTTTTGACTATCTGGGACGCGTATTAAGCGAGATATTCGCATTTAAAGTTTGAACATGCATTTTTGCCCATAACTTTTTGTAAAATTGGTCTTACTCAAAGATAGGCACAGCAATGGAAAGGGAATGATTCCTAGATCACAACTCTGAAATTTCAGCCCTCTAGGTGGTCTAGATCAAGAAATAATGGAGTTCAAAAATTGCCCTCTCGGTGAAAACTTTTGACTATCTGGGACGCGTATTAAGCGAGATATTCGCATTTAAAGTTTGAACATGCATTTTTGCCCATAACTTTTTGTAAAATTGGTCTTACTCAAAGATAGGCACAGCAATGGAAAGGGAATGATTCCTAGATCACAACTCTGAAATTTCAGCCCTCTAGCTGGTCTAGATCAAGAAATAATGGAGTTTAAAAATTGCCCTCTAGGTGAAAACTTTTGACTATCTAGGACGCGTATTAAGCGAGATATTCGCATTTAAAGTTTGAACATGCATTTTTGCCCATAACTTTTTGTAAAATTGGTCTCACTCAAAGATAGGCACAGCAATGGAAAGGGAATGATTCCTAGATCACAACTCTGAAATTTCAGCCCTCTAGGTGGTCTAGATCAAGAAATAATGGAGTTCAAAAATTGCCCTCTCGGTGAAAACTTTTGACTATCTGGGACGCGTATTAAGCGAGATATTCGCATTTAAAGTTTGAACATGCATTTTTGCCCATAACTTTTTGTAAAATTGGTCTTACTCAAAGATAGGCACAGCAATGGAAAGGGAATGATTCCTAGATCACAACTCTGAAATTTCAGCCCTCTAGCTGGTCTAGATCAAGAAATAATGGAGTTCAAAAATTGCCCTCTGGGTGAAAACTTTTGGCTGTCTAGGACGCGTATTAAAAGAGATATTCGCATTTTAAGTTTAAAAATGCATTTTTGCCCGTAACTTTTTGTAAAATTGGTTTTACTCAGAGATAGGCACAGCAATGGAAAGGGAATGATTCCTAGATCACAACTGACAAATTTCAGCCCTCTAGGTGGTCTAGATCAAGAAATAATGGAGTTCAAAAATTGCCCTCTCGGTGAAAACTTTTGACTATCTGGGACGCGTATTAAGCGAGATATTCGCATTTAAAGTTTGAACATGCATTTTTGCCCATAACTTTTTGTAAAATTGGTCTTACTCAAAGATAGGCACAGCAATGGAAAGGGAATGATTCCTAGATCACAACTCTGAAATTTCAGCCCTCTAGGTGGTCTAGATCAAGAAATAATGGAGTTCAAAAATTGCCCTCTCGGTGAAAACTTTTGACTATCTGGGACGCGTATTAAGCGAGATATTCGCATTTAAAGTTTGAACATGCATTTTTGCCCATAACTTTTTGTAAAATTGGTCTTACTCAAAGATAGGCACAGCAATGGAAAGGGAATGATTCCTAGATCACAACTCTGAAATTTCAGCCCTCTAGCTGGTCTAGATCAAGAAATAATGGAGTTCAAAAATTGCCCTCTGGGTGAAAACTTTTGGCTGTCTAGGACGCGTATTAAGCGAGATATTCGCATTTTAAGTTTGAACATGCATTTTTGCCCATAACTTTTTGTAAAATTGGTCTTACTCAAAAATAGGCACAGCAATGGAAAGGGAATGATTCCTAGATCACAACTCTGAAATTTCAGCCCTCTAGGTGGTCTAGATCAAGAAATAATGGAGTTCAAAAATTGCCCTCTAGGTGAAAACTTTTGGCTGTCTAGGACGCGTATTAAGCGAGATATTCGCATTTAAAGTTTGAACATGCATTTTTGCCCATAAGTTTTTGTAAAATTGGTCTCACTCAAAGATAGGCACAGCAATGGAAAGGGAATGATTCCTAGATCACAACTGACAAATTTCAGCCCTCTAGGTGGTCTAGATCAAGAAATAATGGAGTTCAAAAATTGCCCTCTTGGTGAACACTTTTGGTTATCTAGGACGCGTATTAAGCGAGATATTCGCATTTAAAGTTTGAACATGCATTTTTGCCCATAACTTTTTGTAAAATTGGTCTCACTCAAAGATAGGCACAGCAATGGAAAGGGAATGATTCCTAGATCACAACTCTGAAATTTCAGCCCTCTAGGTGGTCTAGATCAAGAAATAATGGAGTTCAAAAATTGCCCTCTCGGTGAAAACTTTTGACTATCTGGGACGCGTATTAAGCGAGATATTCGCATTTAAAGTTTGAACATGCATTTTTGCCCATAACTTTTTGTAAAATTGGTCTTACTCAAAGATAGGCACAGCAATGGAAAGGGAATGATTCCTAGATCACAACTCTGAAATTTCAGCCCTCTAGGTGGTCTAGATCAACAAATAATGGAGTTCAAAAATTGCCCTCTTGGTGAAAACTTTTGACTATCTAGGACGCGTATTAAGCGAGATATTCGCTTTTAAAGTTTAAAAATGCATTTTTGCCCGTAACTTTTTGTAAAATTGGTTTTACTCAGAGATAGGCACAGCAATGGAAAGGGAATGATTCCTAGATCACAACTCTGAAATTTCAGCCCTCTAGGTGGTCTAGATCAAGAAATAATGGAGTTCAAAAATTGCCCTCTTGGTGAAAACTTTTGACTATCTAGGACGCGTATTAAGCGAGATATTCGCATTTAAAGTTTGAACATGCATTTTTGCCCATAACTTTTTGTAAAATTGGTGTTACTCAAAGATAGGCACAGCAATGGAAAGGGAATGATTCCTAGATCACAACTCTGAAATTTCAGCCCTCTAGGTGGTCTAGATCAACAAATAATGGAGTTCAAAAATTGCCCTCTTGGTGAAAACTTTTGACTATCTAGGACGCGTATTAAGCGAGATATTCGCTTTTAAAGTTTAAAAATGCATTTTTGCCCGTAACTTTTTGTAAAATTGGTTTTACTCAGAGATAGGCACAGCAATGGAAAGGGAATGATTCCTAGATCACAAATCACATGCAAAAATGCATGTTTTCAGCCCTCTAGGTGGTCTAGATCAAGTAATAATGGAGTTCAAAAACTGCCCTCTGGGTGAAAACTTTTGGCTGTCTAGGACGCGTATTAAGCGATATATTCGCATTTAAAGTTTGAACATGCATTTTTGCCCATAACTTTTTGTAAAATTGGTCTTACTCAAAGATAGGCACAGCAATGGAAAGGCAATGATTCCTAGATCACAACTCTGAAATTTCAGCCCTCTAGGTGGTCTAGATCAAGAAATAATGGAGTTCAAAAATTTCCCTCTTGGTGAACACTTTTGGTTATCTAGGACGCGTATTAAGCGAGATATTCGCATTTAAAGTTTGAACATGCATTTTTGCCCATAACTTTTTGTAAAATTGGTCTCACTCAAAGATAGGCACAGCAATGGAAAGGGAATGATTCCTAGATCACAACTGACAAATTTCAGCCCTCTTGGTGGTCTAGATCAAGAAATAATGGAGTTCAAAAATTGCCCTCTCGGTGAAAACTTTTGACTATCTGGGACGCGTATTAAGCGAGATATTCGCATTTAAAGTTTGAACATGCATTTTTGCCCATAACTTTTTGTAAAATTGGTCTTACTCAAAGATAGGCACAGCAATGGAAAGGGAATGATTCCTAGATCACAACTCTGAAATTTCAGCCCTCTAGGTGGTCTAGATCAAGAAATAATGGAGTTCAAAAATTGCCCTCTAGGTGAAAACTTTTGACTATCTAGGACGCGTATTAAGCGAGATATTCGCATTTAAAGTTTGAACATGCATTTTTGCCCATAACTTTTTGTAAAATTGGTCTCACTCAAAGATAGGCACAGCAATGGAAAGGGAATGATTCCTAGATCACAACTGACAAATTTCAGCCCTCTAGGTGGTCTAGATCAAGAAATAATGGAGTTCAAAAATTGCCCTCTTGGTGAACACTTTTGGTTATCTAGGACGCGTATTAAGCGAGATATTCGCATTTAAAGTTTGAACATGCATTTTTGCCCATAACTTTTTGTAAAATTGGTCTCACTCAAAGATAGGCACAGCAATGGAAAGGGAATGATTCCTAGATCACAACTGACAAATTTCAGCCCTCTAGGTGGTCTAGATCAAGAAATAATGGAGTTCAAAAATTGCCCTCTCGGTGAAAACTTTTGACTATCTGGGACGCGTATTAAGCGAGATATTCGCATTTAAAGTTTGAACATGCATTTTTGCCCATAACTTTTTGTAAAATTGGTCTTACTCAAAAATAGGCACAGCAATGGAAAGGTAATGATTCCTGGATCACAACTCTGAAATTTCAGCCCTCTAGGTGGTCTAGATCAAGAAATAATGGAGTTCAAAAATTGCCCTCTAGGTGAAAACTTTTGGCTAGCTAGGACGCGTATTAAGCGATATATTCGCATTTAAAGTTTGAAAATGCATTTTTGCCCATAACTTTTTTTAAAATTGGTCTTACTCAAAGATAGGCACAGCAATGGAAAGGGAACATGCATTTTTGCCCATAACTTTTTGTAAAATTGGTCTTACTCAAAGATAGGCACAGCAATGGAAAGGCAATGATTGCTAGATCACAACTCTGAAATTTCAGC
Source organism: Eupeodes luniger (assembly GCA_951509635.1). Classification (NCBI taxonomy): domain Eukaryota; kingdom Metazoa; phylum Arthropoda; class Insecta; order Diptera; family Syrphidae; genus Eupeodes; species Eupeodes luniger. Next base: position 98,178,421 of record OX608073.1, on the reverse strand, counting down.
CCTCTAGGTGGTCTAGATCAAGAAATAATGGAGTTCAAAAATTGTCCTCTGGGTGAAAACTTTTGGCTGTCTAGGACGCGTATTAAGCGAGATATTCGCATTTAAAGTTTGAACATGCATTTTTGCCCATAACTTTTTGTAAAATTGGTCTTACTCAAAGCAATGCAAAGGGAATGATTCCTAGATCACAACTCTGAAATTTCAGCCTTCTAGCTGGTCTAGATCAAGAAATAATGGAGTTCAAAAATTGCCCTCTGGGTGAAAAGTTTTGGCTATCTAGGACGCGTATTAAGCGAGATATTCGCATTTAAAGTTTGAACATGCATTTTTGCCCATAACTTTTTGTAAAATTGGTCTTACTCAAAGATAGGCACAGCAATGGAAAGGCAATGATTCCTAGATCACAACTCTGAAATTTCAGCCCTCTAGCTGGTCTAGATCAAGAAATAATGGAGTTCAAAAATTGCCCTCTCGGTGAAAACTTTTGACTATCTGGGACGCGTATTAAGCGAGATATTCGCATTTAAAGTTTGAACATGCATTTTTGCCCATTACTTTTTGTAAAATTGGTCTTACTCAAAGATAGGCACAGCAATGGAAAGGGAATGATTCCTAGATCACAACTCTGAAATTTCAGCCCTCTAGCTGGTCTAGATCAAGAAATAATGGAGTTCAAAAATTGCCCTCTGGGTGAAAAATTTTGGCTGTCTAGGACGCGTATTAAGCGAGATATTCGAATTTTAAGTTTGAACATGCATTTTTGCCCATAACTTTTTGTAAAATTGGTCTTACTCAAAAATAGGCACAGCAATGGAAAGGGAATGATTCCTAGATCACAACTCTGAAATTTCAGCCCTCTAGGTGGTCTAGATCAAGAAATAATGGAGTTCAAAAATTGCCCTCTAGGTGAAAACTTTTGGCTGTCTAGGACGCGTATTAAGCGAGATATTCGCATTTAAAGTTTGAACATGCATTTTTGCCCATAACTTTTTGTAAAATTGGTCTCACTCAAAGATAGGCACAGCAATGGAAAGCGAATGATTCCTAGATCACAACTGACAAATTTCAGCCCTCTAGGTGGTCTAGATCAAGAAATAATGGAGTTCAAAAATTGCCCTCTTGGTGAACACTTTTGGTTATCTAGGACGCGTATTAAGCGAGATATTCGCATTTAAAGTTTGAACATGCATTTTTGCCCATAACTTTTTGTAAAATTGGTCTCACTCAAAGATAGGCACAGCAATGGAAAGGGAATGATTCCTAGATCACAACTGACAAATTTCAGCCCTCTAGGTGGTCTAGATCAAGAAATAATGGAGTTCAAAAATTGCCCTCTCGGTGAAAACTTTTGACTATCTGGGACGCGCATTAAGCGAGATATTCGCATTTAAAGTTTGAACATGCATTTTTGCCCATAACTTTTTGTAAAATTGGTCTTACCCAAAAATAGGCACAGCAATGGAAAGGGAATGATTCCTAGATCACAACTCTGAAATTTCAGCCCTCTAGGTGGTCTAGATCAAGAAATAATGGAGTTCAAAAATTGCCCTCTTGGTGAAAACTTTTGACTATCTTGGACGCGTGCTAAGCGAGATATTCGCATTTAAAGTTTGAACATGCATTTTTGCCCATAACTTTTTGTAAAATTGGTCTCACTCAAAGATAGGCACAGCAATGGAAAGGGAATGATTCCTAGATCACAACTGACAAATTTCAGCCCTCTAGGTGGTCTAGATCAAGAAATAATGGAGTTCAAAAATTGCCCTCTCGGTGAAAACTTTTGACTATCTGGGACGCGTATTAAGCGAGATATTCGCATTTAAAGTTTGAACATGCATTTTTGCCCATAACTTTTTGTAAAATTGGTCTTACTCAAAAATAGGCACAGCAATGGAAAGGTAATGATTCCTGGATCACAACTCTGAAATTTCAGCCCTCTAGGTGGTCTAGATCAAGAAATAATGGAGTTCAAAAATTGCCCTCTAGGTGAAAACTTTTGGCTAGCTAGGACGCGTATTAAGCGATATATTCGCATTTAAAGTTTGAAAATGCATTTTTGCCCATAACTTTTTTTAAAATTGGTCTTACTCAAAGATAGGCACAGCAATGGAAAGGGAACATGCATTTTTGCCCATAACTTTTTGTAAAATTGGTCTTACTCAAAGATAGGCACAGCAATGGAAAGGCAATGATTGCTAGATCACAACTCTGAAATTTCAGCCCTCTAGGTGGTCTAGATCAAGAAATAATGGAGTTCAAAAATTGTCCTCTGGGTGAAAACTTTTGGCTGTCTAGGACGCGTATTAAGCGAGATATTCGCATTTAAAGTTTGAACATGCATTTTTGCCCATAACTTTTTGTAAAATTGGTCTTACTCAAAGCAATGCAAAGGGAATGATTCCTAGATCACAACTCTGAAATTTCAGCCTTCTAGCTGGTCTAGATCAAGAAATAATGGAGTTCAAAAATTGCCCTCTGGGTGAAAAGTTTTGGCTATCTAGGACGCGTATTAAGCGAGATATTCGCATTTAAAGTTTGAACATGCATTTTTGCCCATAACTTTTTGTAAAATTGGTCTTACTCAAAGATAGGCACAGCAATGGAAAGGCAATGATTCCTAGATCACAACTCTGAAATTTCAGCCCTCTAGCTGGTCTAGATCAAGAAATAATGGAGTTCAAAAATTGCCCTCTCGGTGAAAACTTTTGACTATCTGGGACGCGTATTAAGCGAGATATTCGCATTTAAAGTTTGAACATGCATTTTTGCCCATTACTTTTTGTAAAATTGGTCTTACTCAAAGATAGGCACAGCAATGGAAAGGGAATGATTCCTAGATCACAACTCTGAAATTTCAGCCCTCTAGCTGGTCTAGATCAAGAAATAATGGAGTTCAAAAATTGCCCTCTGGGTGAAAAATTTTGGCTGTCTAGGACGCGTATTAAGCGAGATATTCGAATTTTAAGTTTGAACATGCATTTTTGCCCATAACTTTTTGTAAAATTGGTCTTACTCAAAAATAGGCACAGCAATGGAAAGGGAATGATTCCTAGATCACAACTCTGAAATTTCAGCCCTCTAGGTGGTCTAGATCAAGAAATAATGGAGTTCAAAAATTGCCCTCTAGGTGAAAACTTTTGGCTGTCTAGGACGCGTATTAAGCGAGATATTCGCATTTAAAGTTTGAACATGCATTTTTGCCCATAACTTTTTGTAAAATTGGTCTCACTCAAAGATAGGCACAGCAATGGAAAGGGAATGATTCCTAGATCACAACTGACAAATTTCAGCCCTCTAGGTGGTCTAGATCAAGAAATAATGGAGTTCAAAAATTGCCCTCTTGGTGAACACTTTTGGTTATCTAGGACGCGTATTAAGCGAGATATTCGCATTTAAAGTTTGAACATGCATTTTTGCCCATAACTTTTTGTAAAATTGGTCTCACTCAAAGATAGGCACAGCAATGGAAAGGGAATGATTCCTAGATCACAACTGACAAATTTCAGCCCTCTAGGTGGTCTAGATCAAGAAATAATGGAGTTCAAAAATTGCCCTCTCGGTGAAAACTTTTGACTATCTGGGACGCGCATTAAGCGAGATATTCGCATTTAAAGTTTGAACATGCATTTTTGCCCATAACTTTTTGTAAAATTGGTCTTACCCAAAAATAGGCACAGCAATGGAAAGGGAATGATTCCTAGATCACAACTCTGAAATTTCAGCCCTCTAGGTGGTCTAGATCAAGAAATAATGGAGTTCAAAAATTGCCCTCTTGGTGAAAACTTTTGACTATCTTGGACGCGTGCTAAGCGAGATATTCGCATTTAAAGTTTGAACATGCATTTTTGCCCATAACTTTTTGTAAAATTGGTCTTACTCAAAGATAGGCACAGCAATGGAAAGGGAATGATTCCTAGATCACAACTCTGAAATTTCAGCCCTCTAGGTGGTCTAGATCAACAAATAATGGAGTTCAAAAATTGCCCTCTTGGTGAAAACTTTTGACTATCTAGGACGCGTATTAAGCGAGATATTCGCTTTTAAAGTTTAAAAATGCATTTTTGCCCGTAACTTTTTGTAAAATTGGTTTTACTCAGAGATAGGCACAGCAATGGAAAGGGAATGATTCCTAGATCACAAATCACATGCAAAAATGCATGTTTTCAGCCCTCTAGGTGGTCTAGATCAAGTAATAATGGAGTTCAAAAATTGCCCTCTGGGTGAAAACTTTTGGCTGTCTAGGACGCGTATTAAGCGATATATTCGCATTTAAAGTTTGAACATGCATTTTTGCCTATAACTTTTTGTAAAATTGGTCTTACTCAAAGATAGGCACAGCAATGGAAAGGCAATGATTCCTAGATCACAACTCTGAAATTTCAGCCCTCTATGTGGTCTAGATCAAGAAATAATGGAGTTCAAAAATTGCCCTCTTGGTGAACACTTTTGGTTATCTAGGACGCGTATTAAGCGAGATATTCGCATTTAAAGTTTGAACATGCATTTTTGCCCATAACTTTTTGTAAAATTGGTCTCACTCAAAGATAGGCACAGCAATGGAAAGGGAATGATTCCTAGATCACAACTGACAAATTTCAGCCCTCTTGGTGGTCTAGATCAAGAAATAATGGAGTTCAAAAATTGCCCTCTCGGTGAAAACTTTTGACTATCTGGGACGCGTATTAAGCGAGATATTCGCATTTAAAGTTTGAACATGCATTTTTGCCCATAACTTTTTGTAAAATTGGTCTTACTCAAAGATAGGCACAGCAATGGAAAGGGAATGATTCCTAGATCACAACTCTGAAATTTCAGCCCTCTAGGTGGTCTAGATCAAGAAATAATGGAGTTCAAAAATTGCCCTCTAGGTGAAAACTTTTGACTATCTAGGACGCGTATTAAGCGAGATATTCGCATTTAAAGTTTGAACATGCATTTTTGCCCATAACTTTTTGTAAAATTGGTCTCACTCAAAGATAGGCACAGCAATGGAAAGGGAATGATTCCTAGATCACAACTGACAAATTTCAGCCCTCTAGGTGGTCTAGATCAAGAAATAATGGAGTTCAAAAATTGCCCTCTTGGTGAACACTTTTGGTTATCTAGGACGCGTATTAAGCGAGATATTCGCATTTAAAGTTTGAACATGCATTTTTGCCCATAACTTTTTGTAAAATTGGTCTCACTCAAAGATAGGCACAGCAATGGAAAGGGAATGATTCCTAGATCACAACTGACAAATTTCAGCCCTCTAGGTGGTCTAGATCAAGAAATAATGGAGTTCAAAAATTGCCCTCTCGGTGAAAACTTTTGACTATCTGGGACGCGTATTAAGCGAGATATTCGCATTTAAAGTTTGAACATGCATTTTTGCCCATAACTTTTTGTAAAATTGGTCTTACTCAAAAATAGGCACAGCAATGGAAAGGGAATGATTCCTAGATCACAACTCTGAAATTTCAGCCCTCTAGGTGGTCTAGATCAAGAAATAATGGAGTTCAAAAATTGCCCTCTAGGTGAAAACTTTTGGCTAGCTAGGACGCGTATTAAGCGATATATTCGCATTTAAAGTTTGAAAATGCATTTTTGCCCATAACTTTTTTTAAAATTGGTCTTACTCAAAGATAGGCACAGCAATGGAAAGGGAACATGCATTTTTGCCCATAACTTTTTGTAAAATTGGTCTTACTCAAAGATAGGCACAGCAATGGAAAGGCAATGATTGCTAGATCACAACTCTGAAATTTCAGCCCTCTAGATGGTCTAGATCAAGAAATAATGGAGTTCAAAAATTGCCCTCTGGGTGAAAACTTTTGGCTGTCTAGGACGCGTATTAAGCGAGATATTCGCATTTAAAGTTTGAACATGCATTTTTGCCCATAACTTTTTGTTAAATTGGTCTTACTCAAAGCAATGCAAAGGGAATGATTCCTAGATCACAACTCTGAAATTTCAGCCCTCTAGCTGGTCTAGATCAAGAAATAATGGAGTTCAAAAATTGCCCTCTGGGTGAAAAGTTTTGGCTATCTAGGACGCGTATTAAGCGAGATATTCGCATTTAAAGTTTGAACATGCATTTTTGCCCATAACTTTTTGTAAAATTGGTCTTACTCAAAGATAGGCACAGCAATGGAAAGGCAATGATTCCTAGATCACAACTCTGAAATTTCAGCCCTCTAGGTGGTCTAGATCAAGAAATAATGGAGTTCAAAAATTGCCCTCTAGGTGAAAACTTTTGACTATCTAGGACGCGTATTAAGCGAGATATTCGCATTTAAAGTTTGAACATGCATTTTTGCCCATAACTTTTTGTAAAATTGGTCTTACTCAAAGATAGGCACAGCAATGGAAAGGCAATGATTCCTAGATCACAACTCTGAAATTTCAGCCCTCTAGGTGGTCTAGATCAAGAAATAATAGAGTTCAAAAATTGCCCTCTGGGTGAAAGCTTTTGGCTATCTAGGACGCGTATTAAGCGAGATATTCGCATTTAAAGTTTGAAAATGCATTTTTGCCTATAACTTTTTGTAAAATTGGTCTTACTCAAAGATAGGCACAGCAATGGAAAGGGAATGATTCCTAGATCACAAATCACATGCAAAAATGCATGTTTTCAGCCCTCTAGGTGGTCTAGATCAAGTAATAATGGAGTTCAAAAATTGCCCTCTGGGTGAAAACTTTTGGCTGTCTAGGACGCGTATTAAGCGATATATTCGCATTTAAAGTTTGAACATGCATTTTTGCCCATAACTTTTTGTAAAATTGGTCTTACTCAAAGATAGGCACAGCAATGGAAAGGGAATGATTCCTAGATCACAACTCTGAAATTTCAGCCCTCTAGGTGGTCTAGATCATGAAATAATGTAGTTCAAAAATTGCCCTCTTGGTGAACACTTTTGGTTATCTAGGACGCGTATTAAGCGAGATATTCGCATTTAAAGTTTGAACATGCATTTTTGCCCATAACTTTTTGTAAAATTGGTCTCACTCAAAGATAGGCACAGCAATGGAAAGGGAATGATTTCTAGATCACAACTGACAAATTTCAGCCCTCTAGATGGTCTAGATCAAGAAATAATGGAGTTCAAAAATTGCCCTCTCGGTGAAAACTTTTGACTATCTGGGACGCGTATTAAGCGAGATATTCGCATTTAAAGTTTGAACATGCATTTTTGCCCATAACTTTTTGTAAAATTGGTCTTACTCAAAGATAGGCACAGAAATGGAAAGGGAATGATTCCTAGATCACAACTCTGAAATTTCAGCCCTCTAGGTGGTCTAGATCAAGAAATAATGGAGTTCAAAAATTGCCCTCTAGGTGAAAACTTTTGGCTGTCTAGGACGCGTATTAAGCGAGATATTCGCATTTAAAGTTTGAACATGCATTTTTGCCCATAACTTTTTGTAAAATTGGTCTCACTCAAAGATAGGCACAGCAATGGAAAGGGAATGATTCCTAGATCACAACTGACAAATTTCAGCCCTCTAGGTGGTCTAGATCAAGAAATAATGGAGTTCAAAAATTGCCCTCTCGGTGAAAACTTTTGAATATCTGGGACGCGCATTAAGCGAGATATTCGCATTTAAAGTTTGAACATGCATTTTTGCCCATAACTTTTTGTAAAATTGGTCTTACTCAAAGATAGGCACAGCAATGGAAAGGCAATGATTCCTAGATCACAACTCTGAAATTTCAGCCCTCTAGGTGGTCTAGATCAAGAAATAATGGAGTTCAAAAATTGCCCTCTAGGTGAAAACTTTTGACTATCTAGGACGCGTATTAAGCGAGATATTCGCATTTAAAGTTTGAACATGCATTTTTGCCCATAACTTTTTGTAAAATTGGTCTTACTCAAAGATAGGCACAGCAATGGAAAGGCAATGATTCCTAGATCACAACTCTGAAATTTCAGCCCTCTAGGTGGTCTAGATCAAGAAATAATAGAGTTCAAAAATTGCCCTCTGGGTGAAAACTTTTGGCTATCTAGGACGCGTATTAAGCGAGATATTCGCATTTAAAGTTTGAAAATGCATTTTTGCCTATAACTTTTTGTAAAATTGGTCTTACTCAAAGATAGGCACAGCAATGGAAAGGGAATGATTCCTAGATCACAAATCACATGCAAAAATGCATGTTTTCAGCCCTCTAGGTGGTCTAGATCAAGTAATAATGGAGTTCAAAAATTGCCCTCTGGGTGAAAACTTTTGGCTGTCTAGGACGCGTATTAAGCGATATATTCGCATTTAAAGTTTGAACATGCATTTTTGCCCATAACTTTTTGTAAAATTGGTCTTACTCAAAGATAGGCACAGCAATGGAAGGGAATGATTCCTAGATCACAACTCTGAAATTTCAGCCCTCTAGGTGGTCTAGATCATGAAATAATGTTCAAAAATTGCCCTCTTGGTGAACACTTTTGGTTATCTAGGACGCGTATTAAGCGAGATATTCGCATTTAAAGTTTGAACATGCATTTTTGCCCATAACTTTTTGTAAAATTGGTCTCACTCAAAGATAGGCACAGCAATGGAAAGGGAATGATTTCTAGATCACAACTGACAAATTTCAGCCCTCTAGATGGTCTAGATCAAGAAATAATAGAGTTCAAAAATTGCCCTCTCGGTGAAAACTTTTGACTATCTGGGACGCGTATTAAGCGAGATATTCGCATTTAAAGTTTGAACATGCATTTTTGCCCATAACTTTTTGTAAAATTGGTCTTACTCAAAGATAGGCACAGCAATGGAAAGGGAATGATTCCTAGATCACAACTCTGAAATTTCAGCCCTCTAGGTGGTCTAGATCAAGAAATAATGGAGTTCAAAAATTGCCCTCTAGGTGAAAACTTTTGGCTGTCTAGGACGCGTATTAAGCGAGATATTCGCATTTAAAGTTTGAAAATGCATTTTTGCCTATAACTTTTTGTAAAATTGGTCTTACTCAAAGATAGGCACAGCAATGGAAAGGGAATGATTCCTAGATCACAAATCACATGCAAAAATGCATGTTTTCAGCCCTCTAGGTGGTCTAGATCAAGTAATAATGGAGTTCAAAAATTGCCCTCTGGGTGAAAACTTTTGGCTGTCTAGGACGCGTATTAAGCGATATATTCGCATTTAAAGTTTGAACATGCATTTTTGCCCATAACTTTTTGTAAAATTGGTCTTACTCAAAGATAGGCACAGCAATGGAAAGGGAATGATTCCTAGATCACAACTCTGAAATTTCAGCCCTCTAGGTGGTCTAGATCATGAAATAATGTAGTTCAAAAATTGCCCTCTTGGTGAACACTTTTGGTTATCTAGGACGCGTATTAAGCGAGATATTCGCATTTAAAGTTTGAACATGCATTTTTGCCCATAACTTTTTGTAAAATTGGTCTCACTCAAAGATAGGCACAGCAATGGAAAGGGAATGATTTCTAGATCACAACTGACAAATTTCAGCCCTCTAGATGGTCTAGATCAAGAAATAATGGAGTTCAAAAATTGCCCTCTCGGTGAAAACTTTTGACTATCTGGGACGCGTATTAAGCGAGATATTCGCATTTAAAGTTTGAACATGCATTTTTGCCCATAACTTTTTGTAAAATTGGTCTTACTCAAAGATAGGCACAGAAATGGAAAGGGAATGATTCCTAGATCACAACTCTGAAATTTCAGCCCTCTAGGTGGTCTAGATCAAGAAATAATGGAGTTCAAAAATTGCCCTCTAGGTGAAAACTTTTGGCTGTCTAGGACGCGTATTAAGCGAGATATTCGCATTTAAAGTTTGAACATGCATTTTTGCCCATAACTTTTTGTAAAATTGGTCTCACTCAAAGATAGGCACAGCAATGGAAAGGGAATGATTCCTAGATCACAACTGACAAATTTCAGCCCTCTAGGTGGTCTAGATCAAGAAATAATGGAGTTCAAAAATTGCCCTCTCGGTGAAAACTTTTGACTATCTGGGACGCGCATTAAGCGAGATATTCGCATTTAAAGTTTGAACATGCATTTTTGCCCATAACTTTTTGTAAAATTGGTCTTACTCAAAGATAGGCACAGCAATGGAAAGGCAATGATTCCTAGATCACAACTCTGAAATTTCAGCCCTCTAGGTGGTCTAGATCAAGAAATAATGGAGTTCAAAAATTGCCCTCTAGGTGAAAACTTTTGACTATCTAGGACGCGTATTAAGCGAGATATTCGCATTTAAAGTTTGAACATGCATTTTTGCCCATAACTTTTTGTAAAATTGGTCTTACTCAAAGATAGGCACAGCAATGGAAAGGCAATGATTCCTAGATCACAACTCTGAAATTTCAGCCCTCTAGGTGGTCTAGATCAAGAAATAATAGAGTTCAAAAATTGCCCTCTGGGTGAAAACTTTTGGCTATCTAGGACGCGTATTAAGCGAGATATTCGCATTTAAAGTTTGAAAATGCATTTTTGCCTATAACTTTTTGTAAAATTGGTCTTACTCAAAGATAGGCACAGCAATGGAAAGGGAATGATTCCTAGATCACAAATCACATGCAAAAATGCATGTTTTCAGCCCTCTAGGTGGTCTAGATCAAGTAATAATGGAGTTCAAAAATTGCCCTCTGGGTGAAAACTTTTGGCTGTCTAGGACGCGTATTAAGCGATATATTCGCATTTAAAGTTTGAACATGCATTTTTGCCCATAACTTTTTGTAAAATTGGTCTTACTCAAAGATAGGCACAGCAATGGAAAGGGAATGATTCCTAGATCACAACTCTGAAATTTCAGCCCTCTAGGTGGTCTAGATCATGAAATAATGTTCAAAAATTGCCCTCTTGGTGAACACTTTTGGTTATCTAGGACGCGTATTAAGCGAGATATTCGCATTTAAAGTTTGAACATGCATTTTTGCCCATAACTTTTTGTAAAATTGGTCTCACTCAAAGATAGGCACAGCAATGGAAAGGGAATGATTTCTAGATCACAACTGACAAATTTCAGCCCTCTAGATGGTCTAGATCAAGAAATAATGGAGTTCAAAAATTGCCCTCTCGGTGAAAACTTTTGACTATCTGGGACGCGTATTAAGCGAGATATTCGCATTTAAAGTTTGAACATGCATTTTTGCCCATAACTTTTTGTAAAATTGGTCTTACTCAAAGATAGGCACAGCAATGGAAAGGCAATGATTCCTAGATCACAACTCTGAAATTTCAGCCCTCTAGGTGGTCTAGATCAAGAAATAATGGAGTTCAAAAATTGCCCTCTAGGTGAAAACTTTTGACTATCTAGGACGCGTATTAAGCGAGATATTCGCATTTAAAGTTTGAACATGCATTTTTGCCCATAACTTTTTGTAAAATTGGTCTTACTCAAAGATAGGCACAGCAATGGAAAGGCAATGATTCCTAGATCACAACTCTGAAATTTCAGCCCTCTAGGTGGTCTAGATCAAGAAATAATAGAGTTCAAAAATTGCCCTCTGGGTGAAAACTTTTGGCTATCTAGGACGCGTATTAAGCGAGATATTCGCATTTAAAGTTTGAAAATGCATTTTTGCCTATAACTTTTTGTAAAATTGGTCTTACTCAAAGATAGGCACAGCAATGGAAAGGGAATGATTCCTAGATCACAAATCACATGCAAAAATGCATGTTTTCAGCCCTCTAGGTGGTCTAGATCAAGTAATAATGGAGTTCAAAAATTGCCCTCTGGGTGAAAACTTTTGGCTGTCTAGGACGCGTATTAAGCGATATATTCGCATTTAAAGTTTGAACATGCATTTTTGCCCATAACTTTTTGTAAAATTGGTCTTACTCAAAGATAGGCACAGCAATGGAAAGGGAATGATTCCTAGATCACAACTCTGAAATTTCAGCCCTCTAGGTGGTCTAGATCATGAAATAATGTAGTTCAAAAATTGCCCTCTTGGTGAACACTTTTGGTTATCTAGGACGCGTATTAAGCGAGATATTCGCATTTAAAGTTTGAACATGCATTTTTGCCCATAACTGTTTGTAAAATTGGTCTCACTCAAAGATAGGCACAGCAATGGAAAGGGAATGATTTCTAGATCACAACTGACAAATTTCAGCCCTCTAGATGGTCTAGATCAAGAAATAATGGAGTTCAAAAATTGCCCTCTCGGTGAAAACTTTTGACTATCTGGGACGCGTATTAAGCGAGATATTCGCATTTAAAGTTTGAACATGCATTTTTGCCCATAACTTTTTGTAAAATTGGTCTTACTCAAAGATAGGCACAGCAATGGAAAGGGAATGATTCCTAGATCACAACTCTGAAATTTCAGCCCTCTAGGTGGTCTAGATCAAGAAATAATGGAGTTCAAAAATTGCCCTCTAGGTGAAAACTTTTGGCTGTCTAGGACGCGTATTAAGCGAGATATTCGCATTTAAAGTTTGAACATGCATTTTTGCCCATAACTTTTTGTAAAATTGGTCTCACTCAAAGATAGGCACAGCAATGGAAAGGGAATGATTCCTAGATCACAACTGACAAATTTCAGCCCTCTAGGTGGTCTAGATCAAGAAATAATGGAGTTCAAAAATTGCCCTCTCGGTGAAAACTTTTGACTATCTGGGACGCGCATTAAGCGAGATATTCGTATTTAAAGTTTGAACATGCATTTTTGCCCATAACTTTTTGTAAAATTGGTCTTACCCAAAAATAGGCACAGCAATGGAAAGGGAATGATTCCTAGATCACAACTCTGAAATTTCAGCCCTCTAGGTGGTCTAGATCAAGAAATAATGGAGTTCAAAAATTGCCCTCTTGGTGAAAACTTTTGACTATCTAGGACGCGTATTAAGCGAGATATTCGCATTTAAAGTTTGAACATGCATTTTTGCCCATAACTTTTTGTAAAATTGGTCTTACTCAAAGATAGGCACAGCAATGGAAAGGGAATGATTCCTAGATCACAACTCTGAAATTTCAGCCCTCTAGGTGGTCTAGATCAACAAATAATGGAGTTCAAAAATTGCCCTCTTGGTGAAAACTTTTGACTATCTAGGACGCGTATTAAGCGAGATATTCGCTTTTAAAGTTTAAAAATGCATTTTTGCCCGTAACTTTTTGTAAAATTGGTTTTACTCAGAGATAGGCACAGCAATGGAAAGGGAATGATTCCTAGATCACAAATCACATGCAAAAATGCATGTTTTCAGCCCTCTAGGTGGTCTAGATCAAGTAATAATGGAGTTCAAAAATTGCCCTCTGGGTGAAAACTTTTGGCTGTCTAGGACGCGTATTAAGCGATATATTCGCATTTAAAGTTTGAACATGCATATTTGCCCATAACTTTTTGTAAAATTGGTCTTACTCAAAGATAGGCACAGCAATGGAAAGGCAATGATTCCTAGATCACAACTCTGAAATTTCAGCCCTCTATGTGGTCTAGATCAAGAAATAATGGAGTTCAAAAATTGCCCTCTTGGTGAACACTTTTGGTTATCTAGGACGCGTATTAAGCGAGATATTCGCATTTAAAGTTTGAACATGCATTTTTGCCCATAACTTTTTGTAAAATTGGTCTCACTCAAAGATAGGCACAGCAATGGAAAGGGAATGATTCCTAGATCACAACTGACAAATTTCAGCCCTCTAGGTGGTCTAGATCAAGAAATAATGGAGTTCAAAAATTGCCCTCTCGGTGAAAACTTTTGACTATCTGGGACGCGTATTAAGCGAGATATTCGCATTTAAAGTTTGAACATGCATTTTTGCCCATAACTTTTTGTAAAATTGGTCTTACTCAAAAATAGGCACAGCAATGGAAAGGGAATGATTCCTAGATCACAACTCTGAAATTTCAGCCCTCTAGGTGGTCTAGATCAAGAAATAATGGAGTTCAAAAATTGCCCTCTAGGTGAAAACTTTTGACTATCTAGGACGCGTATTAAGCGAGATATTCGCATTTAAAGTTTGAACATGCATTTTTGCCCATAACTTTTTGTAAAATTGGTCTCACTCAAAGATAGGCACAGCAATGGAAAGGGAATGATTCCTAGATCACAACTGACAAATTTCAGCCCTCTAGGTGGTCTAGATCAAGAAATAATGGAGTTCAAAAATTGCCCTCTTGGTGAACACTTTTGGTTATCTAGGACGCGTATTAAGCGAGATATTCGCATTTAAAGTTTGAACATGCATTTTTGCCCATAACTTTTTGTAAAATTGGTCTCACTCAAAGATAGGCACAGCAATGGAAAGGGAATGATTCCTAGATCACAACTGACAAATTTCAGCCCTCTAGGTGGTCTAGATCAAGAAATAATGGAGTTCAAAAATTGCCCTCTCGGTGAAAACTTTTGACTATCTGGGACGCGTATTAAGCGAGATATTCGCATTTAAAGTTTGAACATGCATTTTTGCCCATAACTTTTTGTAAAATTGGTCTTACTCAAAAATAGGCACAGCAATGGAAAGGGAATGATTCCTAGATCACAACTCTGAAATTTCAGCCCTCTAGGTGGTCTAGATCAAGAAATAATGGAGTTCAAAAATTGCCCTCTAGGTGAAAACTTTTGGCTAGCTAGGACGCGTATTAAGCGATATATTCGCATTTAAAGTTTGAAAATGCATTTTTGCCCATAACTTTTTTTAAAATTGGTCTTACTCAAAGATAGGCACAGCAATGGAAAGGGAACATGCATTTTTGCCCATAACTTTTTGTAAAATTGGTCTTACTCAAAGATAGGCACAGCAATGGAAAGGGAATGATTCCTAGATCACAACTCTGAAATTTCAGCCCTCTAGGTGGTCTAGATCAAGAAATAATGGAGTTCAAAAATTGCCCTCTAGGTGAAAACTTTTGACTATCTAGGACGCGTATTAAGCGAGATATTCGCTTTTAAAGTTTAAAAATGCATTTTTGCCCGTAACTTTTTGTAAAATTGGTTTTACTCAGAGATAGGCACAGCAATGGAAAGGGAATGATTCCTAGATCACAAATCACATGCAAAAATGCATGTTTTCAGCCCTCTAGGTGGTCTAGATCAAGTAATAATGGAGTTCAAAAATTGCCCTCTGGGTGAAAACTTTTGGCTGTCTAGGACGCGTATTAAGCGATATATTCGCATTTAAAGTTTGAACATGCATATTTGCCCATAACTTTTTGTAAAATTGGTCTTACTCAAAGATAGGCACAGCAATGGAAAGGCAATGATTCCTAGATCACAACTCTGAAATTTCAGCCCTCTATGTGGTCTAGATCAAGAAATAATGGAGTTCAAAAATTGCCCTCTTGGTGAACACTTTTGGTTATCTAGGACGCGTATTAAGCGAGATATTCGCATTTAAAGTTTGAACATGCATTTTTGCCCATAACTTTTTGTAAAATTGGTCTCACTCAAAGATAGGCACAGCAATGGAAAGGGAATGATTCCTAGATCACAACTGACAAATTTCAGCCCTCTTGGTGGTCTAGATCAAGAAATAATGGAGTTCAAAAATTGCCCTCTCGGTGAAAACTTTTGACTATCTGGGACGCGTATTAAGCGAGATATTCGCATTTAAAGTTTGAACATGCATTTTTGCCCATAACTTTTTGTAAAATTGGTCTTACTCAAAGATAGGCACAGCAATGGAAAGGGAATGATTCCTAGATCACAACTCTGAAATTTCAGCCCTCTAGGTGGTCTAGATCAAGAAATAATGGAGTTCAAAAATTGCCCTCTAGGTGAAAACTTTTGACTATCTAGGACGCGTATTAAGCGAGATATTCGCATTTAAAGTTTGAACATGCATTTTTGCCCATAACTTTTTGTAAAATTGGTCTCACTCAAAGATAGGCACAGCAATGGAAAGGGAATGATTCCTAGATCACAACTGACAAATTTCAGCCCTCTAGGTGGTCTAGATCAAGAAATAATGGAGTTCAAAAATTGCCCTCTTGGTGAACACTTTTGGTTATCTAGGACGCGTATTAAGCGAGATATTCGCATTTAAAGTTTGAACATGCATTTTTGCCCATAACTTTTTGTAAAATTGGTCTCACTCAAAGATAGGCACAGCAATGGAAAGGGAATGATTCCTAGATCACAACTGACAAATTTCAGCCCTCTAGGTGGTCTAGATCAAGAAATAATGGAGTTCAAAAATTGCCCTCTCGGTGAAAACTTTTGACTATCTGGGACGCGTATTAAGCGAGATATTCGCATTTAAAGTTTGAACATGCATTTTTGCCCATAACTTTTTGTAAAATTGGTCTTACTCAAAAATAGGCACAGCAATGGAAAGGGAATGATTCCTAGATCACAACTCTGAAATTTCAGCCCTCTAGGTGGTCTAGATCAAGAAATAATGGAGTTCAAAAATTGCCCTCTAGGTGAAAACTTTTGGCTAGCTAGGACGCGTATTAAGCGATATATTCGCATTTAAAGTTTGAAAATGCATTTTTGCCCATAACTTTTTTTAAAATTGGTCTTACTCAAAGATAGGCACAGCAATGGAAAGGGAACATGCATTTTTGCCCATAACTTTTTGTAAAATTGGTCTTACTCAAAGATAGGCACAGCAATGGAAAGGGAATGATTCCTAGATCACAACTCTGAAATTTCAGCCCTCTAGGTGGTCTAGATCAAGAAATAATGGAGTTCAAAAATTGCCCTCTAGGTGAAAACTTTTGACTATCTAGGACGCGTATTAAGCGAGATATTCGCATTTAAAGTTTGAACATGCATTTTTGCCCATAACTTTTTGTAAAATTGGTCTCACTCAAAGATAGGCACAGCAATGGAAAGCGAATGATTCCTAGATCACAACTGACAAATTTCAGACCTCTAGGTGGTCTAGATCAAGAAATAATGGAGTTCAAAAATTGCCCTCTTGGTGAACACTTTTGGTTATCTAGGACGCGTATTAAGCGAGATATTCGCATTTAAAGTTTGAACATGCATTTTTGCCCATAACTTTTTGTAAAATTGGTCTCACTCAAAGATAGGCACAGCAATGGAAAGGGAATGATTCCTAGATCACAACTGACAAATTTCAGCCCTCTAGGTGGTCTAGATCAAGAAATAATGGAGTTCAAAAATTGCCCTCTCGGTGAAAACTTTTGACTATCTGGGACGCGTATTAAGCGAGATATTCGCATTTAAAGTTTGAACATGCATTTTTGCCCATAACTTTTTGTAAAATTGGTCTTACTCAAAAATAGGCACAGCAATGGAAAGGGAATGATTCCTAGATCACAACTCTGAAATTTCAGCCCTCTAGGTGGTCTAGATCAAGAAATAATGGAGTTCAAAAATTGCCCTCTAGGTGAAAACTTTTGGCTAGCTAGAACGCGTATTAAGCGATATATTCGCATTTAAAGTTTGAAAATGCATTTTTGCCCATAACTTTTTTTAAAATTGGTCTTACTCAAAGATAGGCACAGCAATGGAAAGGGAACATGCATTTTTGCCCATAACTTTTTGTAAAATTGGTCTTACTCAAAGATAGGCACAGCAATGGAAAGGCAATGATTGCTAGATCACAACTCTGAAATTTCAGCCCTCTAGATGGTCTAGATCAAGAAATAATGGAGTTCAAAAATTGCCCTCTGGGTGAAAACTTTTGGCTGTCTAGGACGCGTATTAAGCGAGATATTCGCATTTAAAGTTTGAACATGCATTTTTGCCCATAACTTTTTGTTAAATTGGTCTTACTCAAAGCAATGCAAAGGGAATGATTCCTAGATCACAACTCTGAAATTTCAGCCCTCTAGCTGGTCTAGATCAAGAAATAATGGAGTTCAAAAATTGCCCTCTGGGTGAAAAGTTTTGGCTACCTAGGACGCGTATTAAGCGAGATATTCGCATTTAAAGTTTGAACATGCATTTTTGCCCATAACTTTTTGTAAAATTGGTCTTACTCAAAGATAGGCACAGCAATGGAAAGGCAATGATTCCTAGATCACAACTCTGAAATTTCAGCCCTCTAGGTGGTCTAGATCAAGAAATAATGGAGTTCAAAAATTGCCCTCTAGGTGAAAACTTTTGACTATCTAGGACGCGTATTAAGCGAGATATTCGCATTTAAAGTTTGAACATGCATTTTTGCCCATAACTTTTTGTAAAATTGGTCTTACTCAAAGATAGGCACAGCAATGGAAAGGCAATGATTCCTAGATCACAACTCTGAAATTTCAGCCCTCTAGGTGGTCTAGATCAAGAAATAATGGAGTTCAAAAATTGCCCTCTGGGTGAAAACTTTTGGCTATCTAGGACGCGTATTAAGCGAGATATTCGCATTTAAAGTTTGAAAATGCATTTTTGCCTATAACTTTTTGTAAAATTGGTCTTACTCAAAGATAGGCACAGCAATGGAAAGGGAATGATTCCTAGATCACAAATCACATGCAAAAATGCATGTTTTCAGCCCTCTAAGTGGTCTAGATCAAGTAATAATGGAGTTCAAAAATTGCCCTCTGGGTGAAAACTTTTGGCTGTCTAGGACGCGTATTAAGCGAGATATTCGCATTTAAAGTTTGAACATGCATTTTTGCCCATAACTTTTTGTAAAATTGGTCTTACTCAAAGATAGGCACAGCAATGGAAAGGGAATGATTCCTAAATCACAACTCTGAAATTTCAGCCCTCTACGTGGTCTAGATCAAGAAATAATGGAGTTCAAAAATTGCCCTCTTGGTGAACACTTTTGGTTATCTAGGACGCGTATTAAGCGAGATATTCGCATTTAAAGTTTGAACATGCATTTTTGCCCATAACTTTTTGTAAAATTGGTCTCACTCAAAGATAGGCACAGCAATGGAAAGGGAATGATTTCTAGATCACAACTGACAAATTTCAGCCCTCTTGGTGGTCTAGATCAAGAAATAATGGAGTTCAAAAATTGCCCTCTCGGTGAAAACTTTTGACTATCTGGGACGCGTATTAAGCGAGATATTCGCATTTAAAGTTTGAACATGCATTTTTGCCCATAACTTTTTGTAAAATTGGTCTTACTCAAAGATAGGCACAGCAATGCAAAGGGAATGATTCCTAGATCACAACTCTGAAATTTCAGCCCTCTAGCTGGTCTAGATCAAGAAATAATGGAGTTCAAAAATTGCCCTCTGGGTGAAAATTTTTGGCTATCTAGCACGCGTATTAAGCGAGATATTCGCATTTAAAGTTTGAACATGCATTTTTGCCCATAACTTTTTGTAAAATTGGTCTTACTCAAAGATAGGCACAGCAATGGAAAGGGAATGATTCCTAGATCACAAATCACATGCAAAAATGCATGTTTTCAGCCCTCTAGGTGGTCTAGATCAAGAAATAATGGAGTTCAAATATTGCCCTCTGGGTGAAAATTTTTGGCTATCTGGGACGCGTATTAAGCGAGATATTCGCATTTAAAGTTTGAACATGCATTTTTGCCCATAACTTTTTGTAAAATTGGTCTTACTCAAAGATAGGCACAGCAATGGAAAGGGAATGATTCCTAGATCACAACTCTGAAATTTCAGCCCTCTAGGTGGTCTAGATCAAGAAATAATGGAGTTCAAAAATTGCCCTCTGGGTGAAAACTTTTGGCTATCTAGGACGCGTATTAAGCGAGATATTCGCATTTAAAGTTTGAAAATGCAATTTTGCCTATAACTTTTTGCAAAATTGGTCTTACTCAAAGATAGGCACAGCAATGGAAAGGGAACATGCATTTTTGCCCATAACTTTTTGTAAAATTGGTCTTACTCAAAGATAGGCACAGCAATGGAAAGGGAATGATTCCTAGATCACAACTGACAAATTTCAGCCCCCTAGGTGGTCTAGATCAAGAAATAATGGAGTTCAAAAATTGCCCTCTTTGTGAAAATTTTTGACTATCTAAGACGCGTATTTAGCGAGATATTCGCATTTAAAGTTTGAACATGCATTTTTGCCCATAACTTTTTGTCAAAGATAGGCACAGCAATGGAAAGGGAATGATTCCTAGATCACAACTGCCAAATTTCAGCCATCTAGGTGGTCTAGATAAAGAAATAATGGAGTTCAAAAATTGCCCTCTGGGTGAAAATTTTTGGCTATCTAGGACGCGTATTAAGTGAGATAATCGCATTTAAAGTTTCAACATGCATTTTTGCCCATAACTTTTTGTAAAATTGGTCTTACTCAAAGATAGGCACAGCAATGGAAAGGCAATGATTCCTAGATCACAACTCTGAAATTTCAGCCCTCTAGGTGGTCTAGATCAACAAATAATGGAGTTCAAAAATTGCCCTCTTGGTGAAAACTTTTGACTATCTAGGACGCGTATTAAGCGAGATATTCGCTTTTAAAGTTTAAAATTGCATTTTTGCCCGTAACTTTTTGTAAAATTGGTTTTACACAATGGAAAGGGAATGATTCCTAGATCACAACTCTGAAATTTCAGCCCTCTAGGGGGTCTAGATCAAGAAATAATGGAGTTCAAAAATTGCCCTCTAGGTGGAAACATTTGACTATCTTGGACGCGTATTAAGCGAGATATTCGCATTTAAAGTCTGAACATGCATTTTTGCCCATAACTTTTTGTAAAATTGGTCTTACACAAAGATAGGCACAGCAATGGAAAGGGAATGATTCCTAGATCACAACTGACAAATTTCAGCCCTCTAGGTGGTCTAGATCAAGAAATAATGGAGTTCAAAAATTGCCCTCTTGGTGAACACTTTTGGTTATCTAGGACGCGTATTAAGCGAGATATTCGCATTTAAAGTTTGAACATGCATTTTTGCCCATAACTTTTTGTAAAATTGGTCTTACTCAAAAATAGGCACAGCAATGGAAAGGGAATGATTCCTAGATCACAACTATGAAATTTCAGCCCTCTAGGTGGTCTAGATCAAGAAATAATGGAGTTCAAAAATTGCCCTCTAGGTGAAAACTTTTGACTATTTAGGACGCGTATTAAGCGAGATATTCGCATTTAAAGTTTGAACATGCATTTTTGCCCATAACTTTTTGTAAAATTGGTCTTACTCAAAGATAGGCACAGCAATGGAAAGGGAATGATTCCTAGATCACAACCCTGAAATTTCAGCCCTCTAGGGGGGAATGATTCCTAGATCACAACTCTGAAATTAAAGCCCTCTAGGTGGTCTAGGTCAAGAAATAACGGAGTTCAAAAATTGCCCTCTATTTGAAAACTTTTGACTATCTAGGACGCGTATTAAGCGAGATATTCGCATTTAAAGTTTGAACATGCATTTTTGCCCATCTGAAATTTCAGCCATCTAGGTGGTCTAGGTCAAGAAATAATGGAGTTCAAAAATTGCCCTCTAGGTGAAAACTTTTGACTATCTAGGACGCGTATTAAGCGAGATATTCGCATTTAAAGTTTGAACATGCATTTTTGCCCATAACTTTTTGCAAAATTGGTCTTACTCAAAGTTAGACACAGCAATGGAAAGGGAATGATTCCTAGATCACAACTCTGAAATTTTAGCCCTCTAGGTGGTCTAGATCAAGAAATAACGGAGTTCAAAAATTGCCCTCTAGGTGAAAGCTTTTGACTATCTAGGACGCGTATTAAGCGAGATATTCGCATTTAAAGTTTGAACATGCATTTTTGCCCATCTGAAATTTCAGCCATCTAGGTGGTCTAGGTCAAGAAATAATGGAGTTCAAAAATTTCCCTCTAGGTGAAAACTTTTGACTATCTACGACGCGTATTAAGCGAGATATTCGCATTTAAAGTTTGAACATGCATTTTTGCCCATAACTTTTTGTAAAATTGGTCTTACTCAAAGATAGGCACAGCAATGGAAAGGGAATGATTCCTAGATCACAACTCTGATATTTCAGCCACCTAGGGGGTGTAGGGCAAGAAATAACGGAGTTCAAAAATTGCCCTCTCGGTGAAAACTTTTGACTATCAAGGACGCGTATTAAGCGAGATATTCGCATTTAAAGTTTGAACATGCATTTTTGCCCATAACTTTTTGCAAAATTGGTCTTACTCAAAGTTAGGCACAGCAATGGAAAGGGAATGATTCCTAGATCACAACTCTGAAATTTCAGCCCTCTAAATAGTCTACATCAAGAAATAATGGAGTTCAAAAATTGCCCTCTAGGTGAAAACTTTTGGCTATCTAGGACGCGTATTAAGCGAGATATTCGCATTTAAAGTTTGAACATTCATTTTTGCCCATAACTTTTTGTAAAATTGGTCTTACTCAAAGATAGGCACAGCAATGGAAAGCGAATGATCCCTAGATCACAACTCTGAAATTACAGCCCTCTAGGTGGTCTAGATCAAGAAATAATATAGTTCAAAAATTGCCCTCTAGGTGAAAACTTTTGGCTATCTAGGACGCGTATTAAGCGAGATATTCGTATTTAAAGTTTGAGCATGCATTTTTGCCCATAACTTTTTGTAAAATTGGTCTTACTCAAAGATAGGCACAGCAATGGAAAGCGAATGATCCCTAGATCACAACTCTGAAATTACAGCCCTCTAGGTGGTCTAGATAAAGAAATAATATAGTTCAAAAATTGCCCTCTAGGTGAAAACTTTTGGCTATCTAGGACGCGTATTAAGCGAGATATTCGCATTTAAAGTTTGAACATGCATTTTTGCCCATAACTTTTTGTAAAATTGGTCTTACTCAAAGATAGGCACAGCAATGGAAAGGGAATGATTCCAAGATCACAACTCTGAAATTTCATCCATCCAGGTGGTCTAGGTCAAGAAATAACGGAGTTCGAAAATTGCCCTCTAGGTGAAAACTTTTGACTATCTAGGACGCGTATTAAGCGAGATATTCGCATTTAAAGTTTGAACATGCATATTTGCCCATAACTTTTTGTAAAATTGGTCTTACTCAAAGATAGGCACAGCAATGGAAAGCGAATGATCCCTAGATCACAACTCTGAAATTACAGCCCTCTAGGTGGTCTAGATCAAGAAATAATATAGTTCAACAATTGCCCTCTAGGTGAAAACTTTTGGCTATCTAGGACGCGTATTAAGCGAGATATTCGCATTTAGAGTTTGAACATGCATTTTTGCCCATAACTTTTTGCAAAATTGGTCTTATGCAAAGTTAGGCACAGCAATGCAAAGGGAATGATTCCTAGATCACAACTCTGAAATTTCAGCGATCTAGGTGGTCTAGGTCAAGACATAACGGAGTTCAAAAATTGCCCTCTAGGTGAAAACTTTTGACTATCTAGGACGCGTATTAAGCGAGATATTCGCATTTAAAGTTTGAACATCCTTTTTTACCCATAACTTTTTGTAAACTTGGTCTTACTCAAAGATAGGCACAGCAATGGAAAGGGCGTGATTCCTAGATCACAACTCTGAAATTACAGCCCTCTAGGTGGTCTAGATTAAGAAATAATGGAGTTCAAAAATTGCCCTCTAGGCGAAAACTTTTGACTATCTAGGACGCGTATTAAGCGAGATATTTGCATTTAAAGTTTGAACATGCATTTTTGCCCATAACTTTTTGCCAAATTGGTCTTACTCAAAGTTAGGCACAGCAATGGAAAGGGAATGATTCCTAGATCACAACTCTGAAATTTCAGCCCTCTATGGGGTCTAGATCAAGAAATAATGGAGTTCAAAAATTGTCCTCTAAGTGAAAACTTTTGGCTATCTAGGACGCGTATTAAGCGAGATATTCGCATTTAAAGTTTGAACATGCATTTTTGCCCATAACTTTTTGTAAAATTGGTATTACTCAAAGATAGGCACAGCAATGGAAAGGGAATGATTCCTAGATCACAACTCTGAAATTACAGCCCTCTAGGTGGTCTAGATCAAGAAATAATGGAGTTAAAAAATTGCCCTCTAGGTGAAAACTTTTGACTATCCAGGACGCGTATTGAGCGAGATATTCGCATTTAAAGTTTGAACATGCATTTTTGCCCATAACTTTTTGTAAAATTGGTCTTACTCAAAGTTAGGCACAGCAATGGAAAGGGAATGATTCCTAGATCACAACTCTGAAATTTTCGCCCTCTAGGTGGTCTAGATCAAGAAATAATGGAGTTCAAAAATTGCCCTCTTGGTGAAAACTTTTCACTATCTAGGACGCGTATTAAGAGAGATATTCGCATTTAAAGTTTGAACATGCATTTTTGCCCATACTAAAGTTAGTCTTACTCAAAGATAGGCACAGCAATGGAAAGGGAATGATTCCTAGATCACAACTCTGAAATTTCAGCCCTCTAGGGGGGAATGATTCCTAGATCACAACTCTGAAATTTCAGCCCTCTAGGGGGTCTAGGTCAAGAAATAACGGAGTTCAAAAATTGCCCTCTATTTGAAAACTTTTGACTATCTAGGACGCGTATTAAGCGAGATATTCGCATTTAAAGTTTGAACATGCATTTTTGCCCATCTGAAATTTCAGCCATCTAGGTGGTCTAGGTCAAGAAATAATGGAGTTCAAAAATTGCCCTCTAGGTGAACATTTTTGACTATCTAGGACGCGTATTAAGCGAGATATTCGCATTTAAAGTTTGAACATGCATTTTTGCCCATAACTTTTTGTAAAATTGGTCTTACTCAAAGATAGGCACAGCAATGGAAAGGGAATGATTCCTAGATCACAACTCTGAAATTTCAGCCCTCTATGGGGTCTAGATCAAGAAATAATGGAGTTCAAAAATTGTCCTCTAGGTGAAAACTTTTGACTATCTAGGACTCGTTTAAAGCGAGATATTCGCATTTAAAGTTTGAACATGCATTTTTGCCCATAACCTTTTATAAAAATTGGTCTTAATCACAGATAGGCACAGCAATGCAAAGAGAATGATTTCTAGATCACAACTCTGAAATTTTAGCCCTCTAGGTGGTCTAGATCAAGAAATAATAGAGTTTAAAAATTTCCCTCTTGGTGAAAACTTTTGACTATCTAGGACGCGTATTAAGAGAGATATTCGCATTTAAAGTTTGAACATGCATTTTTGCCCATCTGAAATTTCAGCCATCTAGGTGGTCTAGGTCAAGAAATAATGGAGCTCAAAAATTGCCCTCTAGGTGAAAACTTTTGACTATCTACGACGCGTATTAAGCGAGATATTCGCATTTAAAGTTTGAACATGCATTTTTGCCCATCTGAAATTTCAGCCATCTAGGTGGTCTAGGTCAAGAAATAATGGAGTTCAAAAATTGCCCTCTAGGCGAAAACTTTTGACTATCTAGGACGCGTATTAAGCGAGATATTCGCATTTAAAGTTTGAACATGCATTTTTGCCCATAACTTTTTGTAAAATTGGTCTTACTCAAAGTTAGGCACAGCAATGGAAAGGGAATGATTCCTAGATCACAACTCTGAAATTTCAGCCCTCTATGGGGTCTAGATCAAGAAATAATGGAGTTCAAAAATTGTCCTCTAAGTGAAAACTTTTGGCTATCTAGGACGCGTATTAAGCGAGATATTCGCATTTAAAGTTTGAACATGCATTTTTGCCCATAACTTTTTGTAAAATTGGTATTACTCAAAGATAGGCACAGCAATGGAAAGGGAATGATTCCTAGATCACAACTCTGAAATTACAGCCCTCTAGGTGGTCTAGATCAAGAAATAATGGAGTTAAAAAATTGCCCTCTAGGTGAAAACTTTTGACTATCCAGGACGCGTATTGAGCGAGATATTCGCATTTAAAGTTTGAACATGCATTTTTGCCCATAACTTTTTGTAAAATTGGTCTTACTCAAAGTTAGGCACAGCAATGGAAAGGGAATGATTCCTAGATCACAACTCTGAAATTTTCGCCCTCTAGGTGGTCTAGATCAAGAAATAATGGAGTTCAAAAATTGCCCTCTTGGTGAAAACTTTTCACTATCTAGGACGCGTATTAAGAGAGATATTCGCATTTAAAGTTTGAACATGCATTTTTGCCCATACTAAAGTTAGTCTTACTCAAAGATAGGCACAGCAATGGAAAGGGAATGATTCCTAGATCACAACTCTGAAATTTCAGCCCTCTAGGGGGGAATGATTCCTAGATCACAACTCTGAAATTTCAGCCCTCTAGGGGGTCTAGGTCAAGAAATAACGGAGTTCAAAAATTGCCCTCTATTTGAAAACTTTTGACTATCTAGGACGCGTATTAAGCGAGATATTCGCATTTAAAGTTTGAACATGCATTTTTGCCCATCTGAAATTTCAGCCATCTAGGTGGTCTAGGTCAAGAAATAATGGAGTTCAAAAATTGCCCTCTAGGTGAACATTTTTGACTATCTAGGACGCGTATTAAGCGAGATATTCGCATTTAAAGTTTGAACATGCATTTTTGCCCATAACTTTTTGTAAAATTGGTCTTACTCAAAGATAGGCACAGCAATGGAAAGGGAATGATTCCTAGATCACAACTCTGAAATTTCAGCCCTCTATGGGGTCTAGATCAAGAAATAATGGAGTTCAAAAATTGTCCTCTAGGTGAAAACTTTTGACTATCTAGGACTCGTTTAAAGCGAGATATTCGCATTTAAAGTTTGAACATGCATTTTTGCCCATAACCTTTTATAAAAATTGGTCTTAATCACAGATAGGCACAGCAATGCAAAGAGAATGATTTCTAGATCACAACTCTGAAATTTTAGCCCTCTAGGTGGTCTAGATCAAGAAATAATAGAGTTTAAAAATTTCCCTCTTGGTGAAAACTTTTGACTATCTAGGACGCGTATTAAGAGAGATATTCGCATTTAAAGTTTGAACATGCATTTTTGCCCATCTGAAATTTCAGCCATCTAGGTGGTCTAGGTCAAGAAATAATGGAGCTCAAAAATTGCCCTCTAGGTGAAAACTTTTGACTATCTAGGACGCGTATTAAGCGAGATATTCGCATTTAAAGTATGAACATGCATTTTTGTCCATATCTTTTTGTAAAATTGGTCTTACTCAAAGATAGGCACAGCACTGGAAAGGGAATGATTCCTAGATCACAACTCTGAAATTTCAGCCACCTAGGGGGTGTAGGTCAAGAAATAACGGAGTTCAAAAATTGCCCTCTTGGTGAAAACTATTGACTATCTAGGACGCGTATTAAGAGAGATATTCGCATTTAAAGTTTGAACATGCATTTTTGCCCATACTAAAGTTAGTCTTACTCAAAGATAGGCACAGCAATGGAAAGGGAATGATTCCTAGATCACAACTCTGAAATTTCAGCGATCTAGGGGGTCTAGATCAAGAAATAATGGAGTTAAAAAATTGGCCTCTAGGTGAAAACTTTTGACTATCTAGGACGCGTATTAAGCGAGATATTCGCATTTAAAGTTTGAACATGCATTTTTGCCCATAACTTTTTGCAAAATTCGTCTTACTCAAAGTTAGGCACAGCAATGGAAAGGGAATGATTCCTAGATCACAACTCTGAAATTTCAGCCCTCTAGGGGGTCTAGATCAAGAAATAATGGAGTTAAGAAATTGCCCTCTAGGTGAAAACTTTTGACTATCTAGGACGCGTATTAAGCGAGATATTCGCATTTAAAGTTTGAACATGCATTTTTGCCCATAACTTTTTGCAAAATTGGTCTTACTCAAAGTTAGGCACAGCAATGCAAAGGGAATGATTCCTAGATCACAACTCTGAAATTTCAGCCCTCTAGGGGGTCTAGATCAAGAAATAATGGAGTTCAAAAATTGCCCTCTAGGTGAAAACTTTTGACTATCTAGGACTCGTGTTAAGCGAGATATTCGCATTTAAAGTTTGAACATGCATTTTTGCCCATAACCTTTTATAAAAATTGGTCTTAATCACAGATAGGCACAGCAATGCAGAGAATGATTTCTAGATCACAACTCTGAAATTTTAGCCCTCTAGGTGGTCTAGATCAAGAAATAATAGAGTTCAAAAATTGCCCTCTTGGTGAAAACTTTTGACTATCTAGGACGCGTATTAAGAGAGATATTCGCATTTAAAGTTTGAACATGCATTTTTGCCCATCTGAAATTTCAGCCATCTAGGTGGTCTAGGTCAAGAAATAATGGAGTTCAAAAATTGCCCTCTAGGTGAAAACTTTTGACTATCTAGGACGCGTATTAAGCGAGATATTCGCATTTAAAGTTTGAACATGCATTTTTGCCCCTACTAAAGTTAGTCTTACTCAAAGATAGGCACAGCAATGGAAAGGGAATGATTCCTAGATCACAACTCTGAAATTTCAGCGATCTAGGGGGTCTAGATCAAGAAATAATGGAGTTAAAAAATTGCCCTCTAGGTGAAAACTTTTGACTATCTAGGACGCGTATTAAGCGAGATATTCGCATTTAAAGTTTGAACATGCATTTTTGCCCATAACTTTTGCAAAATTGGTCTTACTCAAAGTTAGGCACAGCAATGGAAAGGGAATGATTCCTAGATCACAACTCTGAAATTTCAGCCCTCTAGGGGGTCTAGATCAAGAAATAATGGAGTTCAAAAATTGCCCTCTAGGTGAAAACTTTTGACTATCTAGGACGCGTATTAAGCGAGATATTCGAATTTAAAGTTTCAACATGCATTTTTGCCCATAACTTTTTGCAAAATTGGTCTTACTCAAAGTTAGGCACACCAATGGAAAGGGAATGATTCCTAGATCACAACTCTGAAATTTCAGCCCTCTAGGGGGTCTAGATCAAGACATAACGGAGTTCAAAAATTGCCCTCTCGGTGAAAACTTTTGACTATCAAGGACGCGTATTAAGCGAGATATTCGCATTTAAAGTTTGAACATGCATTTTTGCCCATAACTTTTTGCAAAATTGGTCTTACTCAAAGTTAGGCACAGCAATGGAAAGGGAATGATTCCTAGATCACAACTCTGAAATTTCAGCCCTCTAAGTAATCTACATCAAGAAATAATGGAGTTCAAAAATTGCCCTCTAGGTGAAAACTTTTGGCTATCTAGGACGCGTATTAAGCGAGATATTCGCATTTAAAGTTTGAACATTCATTTTTGCCCATAACTTTTTGTAAAATTGGTCTTACTCAAAGATAGGCACAGCAATGGAAAGCGAATGATCCCTAGATCACAACTCTGAAATTACAGCCCTCTAGGTGGTCTAGATCAAGAAATAATATAGTTCAAAAATTGCCCTCTAGGTGAAAACTTTTGGCTATCTAGGACGCGTATTAAGCGAGATATTCGTATTTAAAGTTTGAGCATGCATTTTTGCCCATAACTTTTTGTAAAATTGGTCTTACTCAAAGATAGGCACAGCAATGGAAAGCGAATGATCCCTAGATCACAACTCTGAAATTACAGCCCTCTAGGTGGTCTAGATAAAGAAATAATATAGTTCAAAAATTGCCCTCTAGGTGAAAACTTTTGGCTATCTAGGACGCGTATTAAGCGAGATATTCGCATTTAAAGTTTGAACATGCATTTTTGCCCATAACTTTTTGTAAAATTGGTCTTACTCAAAGATAGGCACAGCAATGGAAAGGAAATGATTCCAAGATCACAACTCTGAAATTTCATCCATCTAGGTGGTCTAGGTCAAGAAATAACGGAGTTCGAAAATTGCCCTCTAGGTGAAAACTTTTGACTATCTAGGACGCGTATTAAGCGAGATATTCGCATTTAAAGTTTGAACATGCATTTTTGCCCATAACTTTTTGCAAAATTGGTCTTACTCAAAGTTAGGCACAGCAATGGAATCAAAAATTGCCCTCTAGGTGAAAACTTTTGGCTATCTAGGACGCGTATTAAGCGAGATATTCGCATTTAAAGTTTGAACATTCATTTTTGCCCATAACTTTTTGTAAAATTGGTCTTACTCAAAGATAGGCACAGCAATGGAAAGCGAATGATCCCTAGATCACAACTCTGAAATTACAGCCCTCTAGGTGGTCTAGATCAAGAAATAATATAGTTCAAAAATTGCCCTCTAGGTGAAAACTTTTGGCTATCTAGGACGCGTATTAAGCGAGATATTCGTATTTAAAGTTTGAGCATGCATTTTTGCCCATAACTTTTTGTAAAATTGGTCTTACTCAAAGATAGGCACAGCAATGGAAAG
Source organism: Eupeodes luniger (assembly GCA_951509635.1). NCBI lineage: Eukaryota > Metazoa > Arthropoda > Insecta > Diptera > Syrphidae > Eupeodes > Eupeodes luniger. The sequence continues at coordinate 98,148,500 of OX608073.1, read as the reverse complement.
CGAATGATCCCTAGATCACAACTCTGAAATTACAGCCCTCTAGGTGGTCTAGATAAAGAAATAATATAGTTCAAAAATTGCCCTCTAGGTGAAAACTTTTGGCTATCTAGGACGCGTATTAAGCGAGATATTCGCATTTAAAGTTTGAACATGCATTTTTGCCCATAACTTTTTGTAAAATTGGTCTTACTCAAAGATAGGCACAGCAATGGAAAGGGAATGATTCCAAGATCACAACTCTGAAATTTCATCCATCTAGGTGGTCTAGGTCAAGAAATAACGGAGTTCGAAAATTGCCCTCTAGGTGAAAACTTTTGACTATCTAGGACGCGTATTAAGCGAGATATTCGCATTTAAAGTTTGAACATGCATTTTTGCCCATAACTTTTTGCAAAATTGGTCTTACTCAAAGTTAGGCACAGCAATGGAATCAAAAATTGCCCTCTAGGTGAAAACTTTTGGCTATCTAGGACGCGTATTAAGCGAGATATTCGCATTTAAAGTTTGAACATTCATTTTTGCCCATAACTTTTTGTAAAATTGGTCTTACTCAAAGATAGGCACAGCAATGGAAAGCGAATGATCCCTAGATCACAACTCTGAAATTACAGCCCTCTAGGTGGTCTAGATCAAGAAATAATATAGTTCAAAAATTGCCCTCTAGGTGAAAACTTTTGGCTATCTAGGACGCGTATTAAGCGAGATATTCGTATTTAAAGTTTGAGCATGCATTTTTGCCCATAACTTTTTGTAAAATTGGTCTTACTCAAAGATAGGCACAGCAATGGAAAGCGAATGATCCCTAGATCACAACTCTGAAATTACAGCCCTCTAGGTGGTCTAGATAAAGAAATAATATAGTTCAAAAATTGCCCTCTAGGTGAAAACTTTTGGCTATCTAGGACGCGTATTAAGCGAGATATTCGCATTTAAAGTTTGAACATGCATTTTTGCCCATAACTTTTTGTAAAATTGGTCTTACTCAAAGATAGGCACAGCAATGGAAAGGGAATGATTCCAAGATCACAACTCTGAAATTTCATCCATCTAGGTGGTCTAGGTCAAGAAATAACGGAGTTCGAAAATTGCCCTCTAGGTGAAAACTTTTGACTATCTAGGACGCGTATTAAGCGAGATATTCGCATTTAAAGTTTGAACATGCATTTTTGCCCATAACTTTTTGTAAAATTGGTCTTACTCAAAGATAGGCACAGCAATGGAAAGCGAATGATCCCTAGATCACAACTCTGAAATTACAGCCCTCTAGGTGGTCTAGATCAAGAAATAATGGAGTTAGAAAATTGCCCTCTAGGTGAAAACTTTTGGCTATCTAGGACGCGTATTAAGCGAGATATTCGCATTTAGAGTTTGAACATGCATTTTTGCCCATAACTTTTTGCAAAATTGGTCTTATGCAAAGTTAGGCACAGCAATGCAAAGGGAATGATTCCTAGATCACAACTCTGAAATTTCAGCGATCTAGGTGGTCTAGGTCAAGACATAACGGAGTTCAAAAATTGCCCTCTAGGTGAAAACTTTTGACTATCTAGGACGCGTATTAAGCGAGATATTCGCATTTAAAGTTTGAACATCCTTTTTTACCCATAACTTTTTGTAAACTTGGTCTTACTCAAAGATAGGCACAGCAATGGAAAGGGCGTGATTCCTAGATCACAACTCTGAAATTACAGCCCTCTAGGTGGTCTAGATTAAGAAATAATGGAGTTCAAAAATTGCCCTCTAGGCGAAAACTTTTGACTATCTAGGACGCGTATTAAGCGAGATATTTGCATTTAAAGTTTGAACATGCATTTTTGCCCATAACTTTTTGCCAAATTGGTCTTACTCAAAGTTAGGCACAGCAATGGAAAGGGAATGATTCCTAGATCACAACTCTGAAATTTCAGCCCTCTATGGGGTCTAGATCAAGAAATAATGGAGTTCAAAAATTGTCCTCTAAGTGAAAACTTTTGGCTATCTAGGACGCGTATTAAGCGAGATATTCGCATTTAAAGTTTGAACATGCATTTTTGCCCATAACTTTTTGTAAAATTGGTATTACTCAAAGATAGGCACAGCAATGGAAAGGGAATGATTCCTAGATCACAACTCTGAAATTACAGCCCTCTAGGTGGTCTAGATCAAGAAATAATGGAGTTAAAAAATTGCCCTCTTGGTGAAAACTTTTGACTATCCAGGACGCGTATTGAGCGAGATATTCGCATTTAAAGTTTGAACATGCATTTTTGCCCATAACTTTTTGTAAAATTGGTCTTACTCAAAGTTAGGCACAGCAATGGAAAGGGAATGATTCCTAGATCACAACTCTGAAATTTTCGCCCTCTAGGTGGTCTAGATCAAGAAATAATGGAGTTCAAAAATTGCCCTCTTGGTGAAAACTTTTGACTATCTAGGACGCGTATTAAGAGAGATATTCGCATTTAAAGTTTGAACATGCATTTTTGCCCATACTAAAGTTAGTCTTACTCAAAGATAGGCACAGCAATGGAAAGGGAATGATTCCTAGATCACAACTCTGAAATTTCAGCCCTCTAGGGGGGAATGATTCCTAGATCACAACTCTGAAATTTCAGCCCTCTAGGGGGTCTAGGTCAAGAAATAACGGAGTTCAAAAATTGCCCTCTATTTGAAAACTTTTGACTATCTAGGACGCGTATTAAGCGAGATATTCGCATTTAAAGTTTGAACATGCATTTTTGCCCATCTGAAATTTCAGCCATCTAGGTGGTCTAGGTCAAGAAATAATGGAGTTCAAAAATTGCCCTCTAGGTGAAAATTTTTGACTATCTAGGACGCGTATTAAGCGAGATATTCGCATTTAAAGTTTGAACATGCATTTTTGCCCATAACTTTTTGTAAAATTGGTCTTACTCAAAGATAGGCACAGCAATGGAAAGGGAATGATTCCTAGATCACAACTCTGAAATTTCAGCCCTCTATGGGGTCTAGATCAAGAAATAATGGAGTTCAAAAATTGTCCTCTAGGTGAAAACTTTTGACTATCTAGGACTCGTTTAAAGCGAGATATTCGCATTTAAAGTTTGAACATGCATTTTTGCCCATAACCTTTTATAAAAATTGGTCTTAATCACAGATAGGCACAGCAATGCAAAGAGAATGATTTCTAGATCACAACTCTGAAATTTTAGCCCTCTAGGTGGTCTAGATCAAGAAATAATAGAGTTTAAAAATTTCCCTCTTGGTGAAAACTTTTGACTATCTAGGACGCGTATTAAGAGAGATATTCGCATTTAAAGTTTGAACATGCATTTTTGCCCATCTGAAATTTCAGCCATCTAGGTGGTCTAGGTCAAGAAATAATGGAGCTCAAAAATTGCCCTCTAGGTGAAAACTTTTGACTATCTAGGACGCGTATTAAGCGAGATATTCGCATTTAAAGTATGAACATGCATTTTTGTCCATATCTTTTTGTAAAATTGGTCTTACTCAAAGATAGGCACAGCACTGGAAAGGGAATGATTCCTAGATCACAACTCTGAAATTTCAGCCACCTAGGGGTTGTAGGTCAAGAAATAACGGAGTTCAAAAATTGCCCTCTTGGTGAAAACTATTGACTATCTAGGACGCGTATTAAGAGAGATATTCGCATTTAAAGTTTGAACATGCATTTTTGCCCATACTAAAGTTAGTCTTACTCAAAGATAGGCACAGCAATGGAAAGGGAATGATTCCTAGATCACAACTCTGAAATTTCAGCCCTCTAGGGGGTCGAGATCAAGAAATAATGGAGTTCAAAAATAGGTGAAAACTTTTGACTATCTAGGACGCGTATTAAGCGAGATATTTGCATTTAAAGTTTGAACATGCATTTTTGCCCATAACTTTTTGTAAAATTGGTCTTACTCAAAGATAGGCACAGCAATGGTAAGTTAATGATTCCTAGATCACAACTCTGAAATTACAGCCCTCTAGGTGGTCTAGATCAAGAAATAGTGGAGTTCAAAAATTGCCCTCTAGGCGAAAACTTTTGACTATCTAGGACGCGTATTAAGCGAGATATTCGCATTTAAAGTTTGAACATGCATTTTTGCCCATAATTTTTTGTAAAATTGGTCTTACTCAAAGATAGGCACAGCAATGGAAAGGGAATGATTCCTAGATCACAACTCTGAAATGTCAGCCCTCTAGGTGGTCTAGATGAAAAAATAATGGAGTTCAAAAATAGGTGAAAACTTTTGACTATCGTCGACGCGTATTAAGCGAGATATTCGCATTTAAAGTTTGAACATGCATTTTTGCCCATAACTTTTTGTAAAATTGGTCTTACTCAAAGATAGGCACAGTAATGGAAAGGGAATGATTCCTAGATCACAACTCTGAAATTACAGCCCTCTAGGTGGTCTAGATCAAGAAATAATGGAGTTAAAAAATTGCCCTCTAGGTGAAAACTTTTGACTATCTAGGACGCGTATTAAGCGAGATATTCGCATTTAAAGTTTTAACATGCATTTTTGCCCATAACTTTTTGCAAAATTGGTCTTACTCAAAGTTAGGCACATTAATGGAAAGGGAATGATTTCTAGAGCACAACTCCGAAATTTCAGCCCTCTAGGTGGTCTAGATCAAGAAATAATGGAGTTCAAAAATTGCCCTCTTGGTGAAAACTTTTGACTATCTAGGACGCGTATTGAGCGAGATATTCGCATTTAAAGTTTGAACATGCATTTTTGCCCATAACTTTTTGTAAAATTGGTCTTACTCAAAGATAGACACAGCAATGGAAAGGGAATGATTCCTAGATCACAACTCTGAAATTTCAGCCCTCTAGGTATGGTCTAGATCAATAAATAATGGAGTTCAAAAATTGCCCTCTAGGTGAAAACTTTTGACTATCTAGGATGCGTATTGAGCGAGATATTCGCATTTAAAGTTTGAACGTGCATTTTTGCCCATAATAAAATTAGTCTTACTCAAAGATAGGCACAGCAATGGAAAGGGAATGATTCCTAGATCACAACTCTGAAATTTCTGAAACAATATTTTTTAAGAGATAAAATTAGTTTGAAGCCAATATCTCAAAGTTATGAAAAGATATTTAAGTCGAAAATCTATTTTTAACAACATTTTTTAATTTTTTTTTAGGTTTTTAATTTTTGTAAAAAAACTGTCAAATCGATTTTTCTCAAAATGTTACTGAATATCGACAACAATAGTTTTTAAAGGATAAAATTAGTTGGAAGCCATAATCTCAAATTTTTGAAAAGATATTTGAGTCGAAAATCAATTTTTACCAACTTTGAGTAATGTTTATTTTAAGGTTTTTATTTAAAAAAAAAAATTGTTAATTCGATTTTTATCAAAATTTTACCAGATGTTAAAAACGTTATTCTTCGTTGCACAAAACAGTTTTGAAGATAAAATCTTTTTTTTGTTTATAAAATATTCGAGGTGATAAATATTTGTGTTCAGTTTTTTTTTTGATTTATAAAAAAACCGTTAATTGGAATTTTTTCCAGAAATATATTTGTTTCGTATCGCGTTACAATATATAATATAAAATGTAATTCAATTCCCAAGCGTTATTGGTTCGTGAGATATTTTGGGTTAACCAAAACCACGAGCTCAATTTGTTTGAGAGTCCTTTCTGCATCTTTCTGCTTTATTATCTGTATAACAAAATTTATTTCAAGTCGATATCTCTACAGGTTCTTGAACTATATATGAACGTACGTACACACGCACACACATACATCTCTCTAGTAAAATATTTTATTTCGACTCTAGGGACCTTGAAACGTCGAGAAATGTCAAAATTTGCAATTCAACAAATCGGACCGATTACAATAACTTCCTATGGGAAATTAAATAAGTAAAAAGACTTGTATTTAATAAAATACCTTGAAATAAAAATATGGTTCACTCAGGATAGGAAAGGTCCACTCCAAATATGAATGGGGTTCTAGTTTTAAGGACATATGATTGCTGATTTCAAAATTGTAAGTCTAAGACTCTTAGGTGATTTCTATACCTACACATTTTAAATTGAAGTAATAAATAATTGCATTCAAAAACATTTACATTGCCTTGCAAGACTGACTTGGTTTATCCGTAAATAACCGTAAAAAACCGTTTGCTAGAACATCTCGTTTGTTCTTCAATATACAAATTCAGTTCAAGATGTGATATAAATGTTTGTAAGAAATTATGAAGGTTCATAGGTATCTCAAATAAAATCAATATCGAAAGAAAATTAAATTCAATGCTCTAGTTTTCATACGTAGGAAGTTAAAAGTCAACTTTTACGAAACAAAGTGAAAATATCTTCAAATTGAAACATTGACAAAATTTGAAGCGATTAGATAAAGATAAACTTGCTTTTGTTGCTTTGTGGAGATCAAATTGATTTCGAAAAATTAAAATTGTCAATTAAATAATGCAATATAATTCAAACACCTCTTCCTTATTCCATTAAATTTTCAATCGTCTTCTACCTATTTTTAATTTTGTTGTTGAAAATCAAAACATAAATTATATAAATTACATGGCTACATTAAATGGTATCGCTTCCAAAAACACAAACTTAATTTCAAATATTGTATTATAAAATTACATACCTTCCATTATTCAACATGCTATTCCCCTTCATCAATAACGGTTTCAAAAATATTTGCATGTACATATACTTTGATGATTTATTTTCTTCTTCTTCTTGCACTACACTAGACCGACTGCAAATTATTTGTTTCTGGAACAAAAAGGAACAAAAACACTTGAAACTTATTGAATCGTCTATTATTTTTTTGAAACTTTAAAGTTTATCACTAATGTATGTAATGTAGTTAAGATTTTTAAATTTTTTTCAATCGCGCATTTTAATTTAATATTTTTAACGATCCGAACGAAGCGAACTCACTTTATGAACTAGAGAAAGATCATGTTTAATCATGCAAAACTGCAAAACACTATTACATATCCACCTGTTTGATTCTGTGACCAAAAACACTGTACATATGTACATATATACTCGTATATTATAGTGTTTTTGGCTGTGAACTGTGAATGTGTCTTGCTTTTCATTTTTGCATCAGAAACACTATACCTATATGTTTGTCTTTTGCATTCTCACTGTGATTCATTTTTCTTATTGATGAAGTACATAACAATTATCGGTTAACACTTTCTTTCTTTTCCAAAATTTTGAGTGAAGGAGAAGATAATGCTTATTGGGGTTAGTGTCATGTGGGTAATAAAATTAGATGTAGGTTATTCCGTTTGAGTGTGGGCTCGAGGAAACTCATCTATTTGTTTCTTTTTTAAACCAATACCCACCAAATAAGTTTCGGCGGGAATATTCAAATTCTTATTCAAATTCAAATTATGTTCATATTAAAATTGAATATAAAATGTTTTTGGTAACATGAACTCTGAAGGATACATAAAGCATAATGAGCGTTTATTTATGTATCTCGGAATAATTGTGGTAGGAAAAATTACACACCCAACTGCCACCCTCTGCTAGGGCACACTTTATTATTTGAATTGGTGTAAGATTGCGTAATGAAGAAATGTTGTTATCCTAAGGTTGCACTTTTAAAATTTACAGACATAAAAACGTAATGCATTATAAAAAATTAAAATTCCAGGCACTAAAACTTTTCAACGTTCGGTTAGGAATTAATAGGGCTTTTAAATTAGAGTTAATTTAGAACTTTATTTTACAACTTCGAAGCAAATTTCTCTTTTGTTAAAATCTTTTTATTTTTAATTGCTAAAATGTATTTTCTATCTAGATTTTTTAAAAAGCTTTTTCTTTTTACTTGAGACATATAGGAACTATGTATGTACATATGTACATATGTATGTACAGCTGTCAACAAAATAATAGCAGCGCTACTTTTTTCTCATTTCTTTTTATTATATCTTCTTTGTTATTGCTTTTTTCTCTGTAACTTAAGGTTTTTCTGAAAGCTCCTATTCTAAGCTTTCATTATCACCATCAATCATATCAATATTCATTATATCAATAAAATAACGGCACTTTGTTTAAAAAATTGCAAATTTTGGACACACAAAATAATAGCAGCGTTAATGCAAAAAACAGTTAAAATCAATAAAATAAAGTATAATTCAACTAAAATAGCCAACAAACAGTGAGTTTGTTCTGCAAATATCATTTTTTGTTATTTTGCATGTTTTTTTGTTAAATTTATTAAACAGTGGGACGAGGAAAACATTTCTTTCAAGAGCTACGCCAAATCATACGCCAAATGAGGAGCGCCGGACAATCGTACAGGCAAATCCAAAAAAATTTGAACGTTTCTGCAAAGCTGATCCATAATGCCATCAATTTTGTGGAAAAAGTGGAAACCAGAGGTCGAAAACGCAAATTGGAGGACGGGGACCATAGGCAAATAGTCAAAATGTTAAAGAAAGACCCCTTTAAATCAGCTGTGGAGGTAAACAAAGAGCTCGAGCTCAATGTGAGCGATGAGACAGTGCGTCGCACTCTTCGCACAGCTAATTTGAAGGCATGCCACCCAAGAAGAAAGCCACTCCTCTCCAAACGTCATCTGGTTCAACGCCTTGCTTTTGCAAAAAAGTATAGTGGTTGGACACGAGAGAAGTGGCGGAACGTCTTGTTTTCAGACGAAAGCAAAATCGTTCTTTTTGGTGGCACTGGGTCTAGAAATTTTGTTTGGCGTCCACCGAACACAGAGTTCCAGCCAAAATACACCATGAAAACAGTCAAGCATGGATGCAGCAAAATAATGGCAAAAGCGAGGCGTTGAACCAGGTGACGTTTGGAGAGCAGTGGCTTTCTTCGTGGGTGACATGTCTTCAAATTAGCTGTGCGAAGAGTGCGACGCACTGTCTCATCGCTCACATTGAGCTCGAGCTCTTTGTTTATCTCTACAGCTGATTTAAAGGGGTCTTTCTTTAACATTTTGGCTATTTGCCTATGGTCCCCGTCCTCCAATTTGCGTTTTCGACCTCTGGTTTCCACTTTTTCCACAAAATTGATGGCATTATGGATCAGCTTTGCAGAAACGTTCAAATTTTTTTGGATTTGCCTGTACGATTGTCCGGCGCTCCTCATTTGGCGTATGATTTGGCGTAGCTCTTGAAAGAAATGTTTTCCTCGTCCCACTGTTTAATAAATTTAACAAAAAAACATGCAAAATAACAAAAAATGATATTTGCAGAACAAACTCACTGTTTGTTGGCTATTTTAGTTGAATTATACTTTATTTTATTGATTTTAACTGTTTTTTGCATTAACGCTGCTATTATTTTGTGTGTCCAAAATTTGCAATTTTTTAAACAAAGTGCCGTTATTTTATTGATATAATGAATATTGATATGATTGATGGTGATAATGAAAGCTTAGAATAGGAGCTTTCAGAAAAACCTTAAGTTACAGAGAAAAAAGCAATAACAAAGAAGATATAATAAAAAGAAATGAGAAAAAAGTAGCGCTGCTATTATTTTGTTGACAGCTGTATATGGCAAGCTTTGCATTCGTGCAAAATTTCGAACTCGAGATTTTAATCAAACATGATATTACGATGGTAGAAAAGTCGAAAAAAGTGGGTCCCGCGATTCCGTCCGGTCTGTTTTGTCTGTCTGTCCACGATCCTACAGCTTAAACTATTGGGTCGATTGAGTTCAAACTTGGAAGTTATGGTTTTCAGCAGATTCACGTTAGGCGTTTTTTTTATTTTTTTTTTTTAAGATCAAAACTAACAGTGGCCCCCATACAATTTTTTTGGTCCAAAAACGAAAATTCTAATTTTCTCAAAAACAAACCGATAGTTTTTTTTTAATTTTCTCTAAAATTTTATTTTTTAACTTGGCTTCTTTTAATAAGAAAAACATATTTTTGTATTGCTCAGGAAAGGTACCGCTCATAGTACCGTTATTTTGTTTTTTAATTTTCTCAGCAACTTATGAAGCGATTTCACACATTTTTTTTGAACGAGCTCTTATATTGCTTTAACAATATTTGATTATCAAAAGTGCAATTTTTTTTTGTTTGGATTTTTAAAAAAAATATTGATTTCTTTTTTTTCAAAATTCTATATCTCAAAAACAGGTCAACATTTTTATACGAAATTCAAATGTAGAGCATATATTTTTAATCACTAAACAACTGCATACCAAAAATATTTTTAGAACAAAACTGAAAAATTTTATATATAAAAAATTATTTTAAAAAAAACCGCTCTAACGATTTTCAAAAAAAAAAAATTAAGGGTTTTTTGATTTATTAAATGGCATTTAAATTTTTGAAGACAAACTTATTTTTCAGGTAAAATTTTGAATCTTAAAATAGTTTTTTTTTTAATTATTTTAACTGTATTAAATGTAACCCCCTCCCATTTCTCCAGATCAAATACTATGTTAAGTAAAAAATTTGAAAAAAAAATAATATTAGCTCCAAAATAATTTTCTAAATCGAAAAATAACGTTTTTTCATAATGGTAAATTTTTTATAAAAATCAGTTTGAACATGCATTTTTGCCCATAACTTTTTGTAAAATTGGTCTTACTCAAAGATAGACACAGCAATGGAAAGGGAATGATTCCTAGATCACAACTCTGAAATTTCAGCCCTCTAGGTATGGTCTAGATCAATAAATAATGGAGTTCAAAAATTGCCCTCTAGGTGAAAACTTTTGACTATCTAGGAGGCGTATTGAGCGAGATATTCGCATTTAAAGTTTGAACGTGCATTTTTGCCCATAATAAAATTAGTCTTACTCAAAGATAGGCACAGCAATGGAAAGGGAATGATTCCTAGATCACAACTCTGAAATTTCTGAAACAATATTTTTTAAGAGATAAAATTAGTTTGAAGCCAATATCTCAAAGTTATGAAAAGATATTTAAGTCGAAAATCTATTTTTACCAACATTTTTTAATTTTTTTTTAGGTTTTTAATTTTTGTAAAAAAACTGTCAAATCGATTTTTCTCAAAATGTTACTGAATATCGACAACAATAGTTTTTAAAGGATAAAATTAGTTGGAAGCCATAATCTCAAATTTTTGAAAAGATATTTGAGTCGAAAATCAATTTTTACCAACTTTGAGTAATGTTTATTTTAAGGTTTTTATTTAAAAAAAAAAATTGTTAATTCGATTTTTATCAAAATTTTACCAGATGTTAAAAACGTTATTCTTCGTTGCACAAAACAGTTTTGAAGATAAAATCTTTTTTTTGTTTATAAAATATTCGAGGTGATAAATATTTTTGTTCAGTTTTTTTTTTGATTTATAAAAAAACCGTTAATTGGAATTTTTTCCAGAAATATATTTGTTTCGTATCGCGTTACAATATATAATATAAAATGTAATTCAATTCCCAAGCGTTATTGGTTCGTGAGATATTTTGGGTTAACCAAAACCACGAGCTCAATTTGTTTGAGAGTCCTTTCTGCATCTTTCTGCTTTATTATCTGTATAACAAAATTTTTTTCAAGTCGATATCTCTACAGGTTCTTGAACTATATATGAACGTACGTACACACGCACACACATACATCTCTCTAGTAAAATATTTTATTTCGACTCTAGGGACCTTGAAACGTCGAGAAATGTCAAAATTTGCAATTCAACAAATCGGACCGATTACAATAACTTCCTATGGGAAATTAAATAAGTAAAAAGACTTGTATTTAATAAAATACCTTGAAATAAAAATATGGTTCACTCAGGATAGGAAAGGTCCACTCCAAATATGAATGGGGTTCTAGTTTTAAGGACATATGATTGCTGATTTCCAAATTGTAAGTCTAAGACTCTTAGGTGATTTCTATACCTACACATTTTAAATTGAAGTAATAAATGATTGCATTCAAAAACATTTACATTGCCTTGCAAGACTGACTTGGTTTATCCGTAAATAACCGTAAAAAACCGTTTGCTAGAACATCTCGTTTGTTCTTCAATATAAAAACTCAGTTCAAGATGTGATATAAATGTTTGTAAGAAATTATGAAGGTTCATAGGTATCTCAAATAAAATCAATATCGAAAGAAAATTAAATTCAATGCACTAGTTTTCATACGTAAGAAGTTAAAAGTAAACTTTTACGAAACAAAGTGAAAATATCTTCAAATTGAAACATTGACAAAATTTGAAGCGATTAGATAAAGATAAACTTGCTTTTGTTGCTTTGTGGAGATCAAATTGATTTCGAAAAATTAAAATTGTCAATTAAATAATGCAATATAATTCAAACACCTCTTCCTTATTCCATTAAATTTTCAATCGTCTTCTACCTATTTTTAATTTTGTTGTTGAAAATCAAAACATAAATTATATAAATTACATGGCTACATTAAATGGTATCGCTTCCAAAAACACGAACTTAATTTCAAATATTGTATTATAAAATTACATACCTTCCATTATTCAACATGCTATTCCCCTTCTTCAATAACGGTTTCAAAAATATTTGCATGTACATATACTTTGATGATTTATTTTCTTCTTCTTCTTGCACTACACTAGACCGACTGCAAATTATTTGTTTCTGGAACAAAAAGGAACAAAAACACTTGAAACTTATTGAATCGTCTATTATTTTTTTGAAACTTTAAAGTTTATCACTAATGTATGTAATGTAGTTAAGATTTTTAAATTTTTTTCAATCGCGCATTTTAATTTAATATTTTTAACGATCCGAACGAAGCGAACTCACTTTATGAACTAGAGAAAGATCATGTTTAATCATGCAAAACTGCAAAACACTATTACATATCCACCTGTTTGATTCTGTGACCAAAAACACTGTACATATGTACATATATACTCGTATATTATAGTGTTTTTGGCTGTGAACTGTGAATGTGTCTTGCTTTTCATTTTTGCATCAGAAACACTATACCTATATGTTTGTCTTTTGCATTCTCACTGTGATTCATTTTTCTTATTGATGAAGTACATAACAATTATCGGTTAACACTTTCTTTCTTTTCCAAAATTTTGAGTGAAGGAGAAGATAATGCTTATTGGGGTTAGTGTCATGTGGGTAATAAAATTAGATGTAGGTTATTCCGTTTGAGTGTGGGCTCTAGGAAACTCATCTATTTGTTTCTTTTTTAAACCAATACCCACCAAATAATTTTCGGCGGGAATATTCAAATTCTTATTCTAATTCAAATTATGTTCATATTAAAATTGAATATAAAATGTTTTTGATAACATGAACTCTGAAGGATACATAAAGCATAATGAGCGTTTATTTATGTATCTCGGAATAATTGTGGTAGGAAAAATTACACACCCAACTGCCACCCTCTGCTAGGGCACACTTTATTATTTGAATTGGTGTGAGATTGCGTAATGAAGAAATGTTGTTATCCTAAGGTTGCACTTTTAAAATTTACAGACATAAAAACGTAATGCATTATAAAAAATTAAAATCACAGGCACTAAAACTTTTCAACGGTCGGTTAGGAATTAATAGGGCTTTTAAATTAGAGTTAATTTAGAACTTTATTTTACAACTTCCAAGCAAATTTATCTTTTGTTAAAATCTTTTTATTTTTAATTGCTAAAATGTATTTTCTATCTAGATTTTTAAAAAAGCTTTTTCTTTTTATTTGCAATATATAGGAACTATGTACATACATACATATGTACATTAGGGTGATTCAAAAAAAAATGTCTGGCAAACAAGCTTAAAAGTTTATATTCAATGTAAAAAGATGCCAGTTAAAAGTTGAGCCCTTAATATTAATATTAAAACTGTCCGCATCGCGTTTTTCTATTTCCCGTAAGAATTATATGGAAAAATTATTCTCTGCACTTTTTGAATTTTATTGCTAGTCTGTCATGTATTATAAAAAAGAGACTTTTACTTATTTTGGTAGGGAATCGAACGCTCTACAAAAAAGGTCTCATATAATTTTTTGATAAACCTAATAGTTTACAAGTTATTTAAGGCCAAAGTTAAATTTATCGAAAATTTTAAGGTTTTTGATGCATTCTAGCAATTTTTATGGTTTTATTGGAACAAATCACTCAAAAAATTCATGTTTATTTTAAATTTAGTTTCTTAGACAATCATTGTTAACAAAATAATTCTCGGTAGTGATCCAAAGAAAAATCGAATAGTCTAAACATTTATTATAAATTTTGGGTATGAATAAAAATTATGTTAAATTGTTTATCTGTTCATCCAATAACTGCTCATTTAAATTCCCAAAATTATAGGTGAAAAATTAATTCATTATTGATTGACCGACCAGAAAGTCTAAGAAAGACTAAGTAATTTTAAAAATAATTCTTGAAAAAGTGAATAAATTTTTTTATTCAAACAAAACCAATTGTTAGTTAATATATTCCTTCTGTGAGTATTTCAAATGATAAAACAAAATCTTTTGTGTTTAGATTAAACAAAAAAGATGGACTATGATTTCGAAGCTAATCGATGCTAAAAATATTTTCAAAAGTTTCACTAGTCGCATTATTGCAAACAGTTATTAGCAATGATTGTCTAAGAAACTAAATTTAAGAAAAATATGAATTTTTTGAGTGATTTGTTCCAATAAAATCATCAAAATTGCTAGAATGCATCAAAAACCTTAAAATTTTCGATAAATTTAACTTTGGCCTTTAAATAACTTGTAAACTATTAGGTTTATCAAAAAATTATATGAGACCTTTTTTGTAGAGCGTTCGATTCCCTATCAAAATAAGTAAAAGTCTCTTTTTTATAATACATGACAGACTAGCAATAAAATTCAAAAAGTGCAGAGAATAATTTTTCCATATAATTCTTACGGGAAATAGAAAAACGCGATGCGGACAGTCTTAATATTAATATTAAGGGCTCAACTTTTAACTGGCATCTTTTTACATTGAATTTAAACTTTTAAGCTTGTTTGTAAGAAAAAAAAAAAAAAAAAAAGTTTTGAATCACCCTAATGTACATATGTATATGGCAAGTTTTGCATTCGTGCAAAATTTCGAACTCGAGATTTTAATCAAACATGATATTACGATGGTAGAAAAGTCGAAAAAAGTGGGTCCCGCGATTCCGTCCGGTCTGTTTTGTCTGTCTGTCCACGCTCCTACAGCCTAAACTATTGGGTCGATTGAGTTCAAACTTGGAAATTATGGTTTTCTGCAGATTCACGTTAGGCGTTTTTTTTTATTTTTTTTTTAAGATCAAAACTAACAGTGGCCCCCATACAATTTTTTTGGTCCAAAAACGAAAATTCTAATTTTCTCAAAAACAAACCGATAGTTTTTTTTTAATTTTCTCTAAAATTTTATTTTTTAACTTGGCTTCTTTTAATAAGAAAAACATATTTTTGTATTGCTCAGGAAAGGTACCGCTCATAGCACCGTTATTTTGTTTTTTAATTTTCCCAGCAACTTATGAAGCGATTTCACACATTTTTTTTGAACGAGCTCTTATATTGCTTTAAAAATATTGATTTCTTTTTTTTCAAAATTCTATATCTCAAAAACAGGTGAACATTTTTTTACGCAATTCAAATGTAGAGCGTATATTTTTAATCACTAAACAACTGCATACCAAAAATATTTTTAGAACAAAATTGAAAAATTTTATATATAAAAAATTATTTAAAAAAAAAACCCTCTAACGATTTTCAAAAAAAAAATTAAGGGTTTTTTGATTTATTAAATGGCATTTAAATTTTTGAAGACAAACTTATTTTTCAGATAAAATTTTGAATCTTAAAATAGTTTTTTTTTTAAATTATTTTAACTGTATTAAATGTAACCCCCTCCCATTTCACCATATCAAATACTATGTTAAGTAAAAAATTTGAAAAAAAATAATATTAGCTCCAAAATAATTTTCTAAATCGAAAAATAACGTTTTTTCATAATGGTAATTTTTTTATAAAAATCAAAGTGACAATGTTTTTTTACAAAAAATAAAAACTGAAGAAATGCTTTTATGTATAAAAGTTGGTAAAAATTATTTTTTGACTCAAATATCTTGACAATAATTGAAGATATTGCCTTCAGACTAATTTAATCTGATAACAAAACATTGCTTTTCACATCTGTATAAAAGTTTGAAAAATACAATTTTATTTTTATAAAAATAAAAATAAAAACCTACAAAAACTACTTTGCAAAATTGGCGAAAACTGATTTTCGACCTGAATATCTCGAGAATAAATGACAGTATTGACTGTAAAAATGTTTCATTCTATACAAATATTGTTGTTAACATAAGGTAATTTTCTTAGAAAATTACAATTATCCTTATTTTTATAAGGAATAAAAAAACCTTTAAGATCTGCTGCAATACAAAACAGATATTGAAATCAAACTTTTTTTGCCATATGATGTCGGGCACTAATGGAAGAGAATTGTGTGTCGCATTCCAGCCTCTTTATTAACTTCTGGGAATAGTAGCATCGAAAGCAATAAGAAATTTTATAATATTATTTTATTTTTATTACTTCAAGTTAAGCCGAAAGTTTTAAAATAACAATAAAAACGTCACTTTATTATTTATACCAGAAACATGACATTTGATTACTAAAAACCCTGCGAAGTTTCTATACTTGTTATTTTTTCAAAATTATTTGAGGAAATACTTTGTCTTCAAGGTACGACACGCTATTTCGAATACGAATAAATAAACTTACAGCCAACAAATTAACAGGCGCGAATTTCCCTGTTTTCGTTAAGTTTTCTTCAGTATTTAACCTGAATTTTGTGAATGAAAGTCAGTAACAGAACGGCGAATAGTTTGAAAAATTTCAAAACCTATTTAACTAAACAAAATTGAAAAGTGTTCCATAAGATTTGCAAAGTGAATTAGTACTTCTTAGATTGAGATTAAATTGATTGCAAGCAAATTTTAGGTTGCAAAGTGAAAACTGTTTGGTGAAATAGACCCCTGGTTATCAACATAACGATCATTAAATATCAAAAAAAATCTCAGAAGTTTACTCCTGTGTTTAGTTAAAAAATGCAACACTAGAAAAAAAAATAAGAAAAGAGTTTTTTTTTTCAATATAAAACAATTATTAATCGATATGTAGAACCGCATATTTTTAAACATTTTTGTAAGATTTTTTTGTGTAAATTTTCGATTTTGAATTACAGTTTATTAAAATGCTGTTGCAGTTCTTTAAATTGCAACATTATAATTTGAGTTAAAATGAATGCTGCAAAACAAAAACAACTGTTTTAAGAGGATTATACAAAATACGGCCTGGCCTGGCTGTCTGTTGTTATAATTTTTTATTATAGGAGTGGGGGACTAAATAATTACATACTAAAAGTGATTTTTTTAAACTTTAAAACCATTATTATGTCTTGGCGCCAAAGTTATCGTATTCTCCCCATAACCATTACAAAGATTCTTTTCAAAGTCAAGTGAATGCATATATAAAAACCATTTGTTATATTAACTCTAAGTTACTTCTAAGGACATTGAGTTTGGAATGGATCAAAGTTACATTACTGATATATGACCTTTTTACTTGCGACATATAGGAACTATATGGCAAGTTTTGCATTCGTGCAGAATTTTGTCTGTCTGTCCACGCTCCTACAGCCTATACCATTGGGTCGATTGAGTTCAAACTTGGAAGTTAAGGTTTTGAGCAGATTCGCGTTAGGCGTTTTTTTCATTTTTTTTTTAAGATCAAAACTAACAGTGGCCCCCATACAATTTTTTTGGTCAAAAAACGAAAATTCGAATTTTCTCAAAAACAAACCGATAGATTTTTTTAAAATTTTCTCTAAAATTTTATTTTTTAACTTGGTTTCTTTTAATAAGAAAAACATATTTTTGTATTGCTCAGGAAAGGTACCGCTCATAGAACCGTTTTTTTGTTTTTTAATTTTCTCAGAAACTTTTGAACCGATTTCAATAACGAGCTCTTATATTGCCTTAACAATATTTGATTATCAAAAGTGCAATTTTGTATTGTTTGGATTTTTAAAAAAATATTGAATTTTTTTTTCAAAATTCTATATCTCAAAAACGGGTGAACATTTTTTTACGAAATTGAAATATAGAGCGTATATTTACAATCACTAAACAACTGCATACCAAAAATATTTTTAGAACAAAATTGAAAAATTTTATATATAAAAAATTAATTTAAAAAAAAACCGCTCTAACGATTTTCAAAAAAAAAATTTGAAAAATCAAGGGTTTTTTTATTTATAAAATGGCATTTAAATTTTTGAAGACAAACTTATTTTTCAGGTAAAATTTTGAATCTTAAATTAGTTTTTTTTTTTAATTATTTTAACTGTATTAAATGTAAATGTAAAAATGGAGGTTTTTTCGACAAATCGAATGGCATATATATCTTTGAAGACAAACTTATTTTACAGGTACAATTTTAAATATTATATAGATACTTTTTTAAACAGACTCTTTGCATACAGGAGCAAGTTCGTGCGACCCAGTCGTGCACTTTATTTTCTACTGCAGGGCAATGTCTATTTTTCTCTTACTAAAACGTTAGTAATCGAGAAATTAACGTATTTTTCTTTCATGAACTCTTAACCTTCCTAATATCAAACATCGAAACTTCCATTAACCTCTATACGTTTTATGATCTAAAGTTCAATTTGAATTAAACAATTTTTCCGCATGACCTTAAATTTTTCTTTAATTTTAATTACCAGGGAAAAAAATCATAACAGTTTTCCACATCCATAGGCAGTCTACGTGTAACTTTAAGACTAATTTGTGTGTCAAGAGTCAAGTGCAAAACAAACAAACTAATTTCTACTAAAATTGTTGAAAACATTATGAAATCGATAGGGCATCATTCGTGCTTTTCTCTTATTCTTTTTCATCACACAGAAAACTAAATTAGTGAAAAATGAAACAGTTCTTGTAACTCCCGGCACACTGTTACCATCATCGTGTTATGCCCTACAGTCCTTCGTATACCTACATAAACTACAGTAAATTCAACGAAAAACATAACAATATTCAAGCAAAAGGATATATGGGCTGAGGGCCATGAGGAAGAATAATTTTGTAGCTAAAACTAGGTCAAACTTTTTAACATTTCGAGTGTGTACTATAATCTCTCCATGTCTCATTCTATCCTATATTCTCGCGCACTTTCAAGTCACCGCAATTTTGGTTTTAAAACTAGAACGTGTGGGGAGTAGGTATAGTAGGTTGGGAATGGATGTGCACTACGTGAGGATAGATCCCAATTTACACAATGGGTATATGTGGCGAAACAATCAATTACGTTCCCTATTGTGCAACAGAAATGGGACCAACGAGGGTAAACATAAACAACAACACAAAATTCAGCCCTTTTTCGAGTCGTGCGAGTACTTGAACGCTCCTTTTCTGTAGAACCACCCACACCTATTGTGATGGAAGTCTCATTCCTTCCTCGTTTTTTGTTCGGTTTAAGTTCAAACCACAACAAACTTGCCGAGGATGAATACGCGTTTACCCAGCAAATAAGTGAAAGGCCCAAAACGAGACCGTGGTATGTAGGTGGGATACGACACACTGTTTGTCGTAGAACGTAACAGATTACCTTCAAAAAGTGGATGAAGAAAAAAAGAAGGTACAGGGAGATTCATTATCCATGCTACTTTTATTCTTTTAAATTCTAAAGTGAAGAGTACTGGTTATCTTCTGGTGTAGTGGATTTCACAATCAACCTTTGTACCCGGTTTTTACTTGGTTCCTCAAAAAATGTATCAAATAAAAAAACACACCAATACCTTATAAAATATTGACACGTATAGTTGGGGTGATGAATTTTGTTTTAAAAGGTATTTTGAAAGAGTTTAGAGTTTGAGTTTGCTGTAATAACGAGATCGAGGATATTTTTGTCCTGACATCCATATATCGCTATGCGTAAAGAGAGCAACAGCAGCAGCAGCAGCTGAACATCATAGCACCATTAAATTGCTTAATTAAGCAAATTATGTTTATGGAGACAAAAAATACTTACATACTTTTTAGAGCACATATGTACATCAGAAAACAACACATCACAATCCTTATGGAAAGCTTGATGGAGGGAAGATACATATTTGTAGGTTGTCATTTAGGACGTCAAGAGGAATGCCTTATTGTGGTTCAAAGTACCTAGATTCCTGGCATCAAGTACTGAAGGTTACCCATGTTTATTGTGGATTCTGTTTAGTAGATTTCTTATATTTAGTTATACTTTTTATGTGTTTATCTTGACAGGTGTATGTGTATGTGTTTATCTTGACAGGTGTACTAACAGGTCATTGCGCCATTGGCACAATGGCTAACAGAATAGGTGCATTTGCACCCGATTTTTGTAGGAGCTGTCAGGATGAGGAGGAAATGGAAACCATTAAACACCTGCTCTGCGACTGTCCGAACCTCCAAACCAGCCGACTCCGTCATTTCGGAAACAGGTTTGTTGAAGAACTGGATGATCTAGCACAGGTTTCAATGGCAAGCATGAGGAAATTTATAGATAGCACAGGCTGGTTCGTTAACGAGCCAGTCTACGCTAATCGACAGAATTGAGGAGCATCGATGCTAAAAAATTTTTACTTTTACAGGGGATCACAATTGACCAATAGGCCCCCGTGTACGCAACAGCTTCATGCTGTGCACACCCCTTGCAACCTAACCTAACCTAACCATGTGTTTACATATAAAGCGCGTTAGCACCTTAATTTGCATTAAGGAATGTGTTGATCACACGAACTTGCTCATGCATCCAAAGAGCAGGTTTAAAAATATTTCCTGATTTTAACATTCAAAAATTTACCTGCAAAATTTAGATGCCATTTCTTACTTAGTTATACTTACTTAAGGGAGCGCTACAGTCCGGGCGGACCTGGGCCCCCAATCAACATGCGTCTCCAGCCAGCTCGGTCCCTAGCTAGCTGTCTTCAGTTTGACACGTAAAGTTGGTTGAGGTGTTCTACCACCTGCTGCGTGAGCCACCTGAGCCGCGGTCTTCCTCTACTGCACCGTCCCTCGGGATTGGATTCGAAGACCTTCTGGGCTGAAGCGTTGATGTCCATTCGTTTTACATGACCCAGCCATCTAAGTCGTTGGACTTTAATTCTGTTAACCAGATCAGAGTCGTGCAGTTCGTCGTTATATCTTCTCCTCCATTCTCCATTTATGCAAAACGGGAAAAAAATTACCCGAAGAATTTTTCGCCCGAAGCATCCTAAGATGCTCTCATCTTTCTTTGACAGGGTCCAGACCTTAGCGCCATAAATGAGAACCGGGATGATGAGTGTCTTATAGATGGTGATTTTAGATGATCGAGAGAGGACTTTACTACTCAAAGAAGTAGCGATTTGTAAGAGTTATTCTTCGTTTGATTTCAGCGCTGGTGTCGTTGTCTGTGTTACTAGCGGTGCCTAGGTAGACAAAGTCCTTAACTACATCAAAGTTATAGCTGTCCATGGTGACGTTTTGTCCAAGACGTCGTCGTTCAATGTCCTTATTTGATGACAGCATATACTTGGTCTTGCCCTCATTGACCACTAAACCCATCTTCTTCGCTTCCGTCGCAATGCTCAAAAACGCTCCACTGACATCACGCTTTGAACTTACAATTATGTCAATATCAACGGCCTATCCGAGTAATTGGATGGACCTTTGGAAGATCTAGTGTTGACGGTTGAGTTTTGCACAATTCTTTCCAGAACGATGTTGAAGAAGTCGCATGACAGTGCATCGCCTTGTCTAAAACCTTATTTGACATCAAATGCATCGGTGAGATCTTTTCCGATCTTGATAGAGCAGCGTGCATTCTCCATCGTCATTCTGCACAAACGGATAAGTTTGACAGGAATGCCAAAACTAGACATTTCTCTGTAGAGCTCTTCCCTAGAGATGCTATCATACCCGGCTTGAAAATCGATAAAGAGATGGTGGGTATCGATTTGAAGTTCCTGGGTTTTTTCCAAGATCTGCCACAGTGTGACCTATCAGGTTGTTGACGAACTGCTTCAGACGTTCACATAATACGGCAATAGGACTGATCCCTCTGTAATTGGCGCAATTAAGAGGGTTTCTTTCTTATGTATTGGCAAACTATGCTGAGATTCCACTCATCGGGCATGCTTTCTTCCGATCATATTTTGCAGATGAGTTGTTGCATGCTCCCTACCAAGTCATCGTCTGCTGCTTTGAATAGTGCGGCAGCGATGCCGTCCAGCAGCATTGTTTGACTTAAGTTTAGATATAGCTATCTTCACTTCGTCGAGGTCGGGTAGGTGGAATTGTTGATCTGCGTCGCCTAGGTTTAGTGGTTCTATCTTCCTTACAGTGGTTCGTTTCGTCATCTTCGTTATATAATTTGGAGAAGTGGTCTTTCCATGTTCTCAACATCTCTGATGGCTGCAAGGCAATGTTGCCACTGGTTTTCAATGCTTTATGCAGGCAGCATAGGACTTCTTAAGACGTTATTAAAGACTCGATCGGAAAAGGACATGATTGTAGCCGTCTAACGTCGAATCTTCTCACAGTACTTCCTTGTTTTGGCTTGGATCGGGATATCCGTAGCTGTACCTTGGCTACAAACTAGGTAGTGGTCCGAGTAAATGTTGTCCCCTCGAATTTTCCAACATCCTGTATACTGGAGAAGTGTCGTGCGTCGATCGCAATGTGGTCAATCTGGTTGACAGTTGATTGATCAGGAGGTTTCCATGTCCCCTTGTGGATATCAAGATGTGTAAAAAGCCATTTCATTTCTCAAAAAAAACTTAATTTTTCACAATTTGTATTTAAAAATCGTATGAATTTTTTTTTAATTGAATATTTATATTTATTTTTTTACTTTGAGTTAAAAAATAATGTTAGTTTGCGGTTACTTAGAGCTTATCAATATACGTTTTATATTTGATTTTCATTAAAAATTGGTGACCCTTTTCGAGACATCGAACAACAAAAAAATTTGTTTATATTTTTTTTTTAGAAATTAGAAAAAAAACAATGACATTTTTTATCAAGTCAATACCTTACAATAACGATTGCCAGTTCCTTACTACACGAATGGTGAAAAATAAACTCTTGCGATAACGCAGAACTATCCTTTAGTAGCCCATGGTGATGTATCATTTTTAAAGCCGCTTTGGTTTAGGAATACATGTCTCCACTCGATTGGTTCTTAGTTTATTTGTTCGTATAAAACAAAACATTAAAGCTCCCCTTCAATTCTATATATTAAATGAAAGGTTTGATTTTGATCACAAAAAAATATATATTGTATGCTTCTTTAGACTGAAGCTGACAAGCTCACATAAAAAGATACAATCAAATCAAAACGTTTCATTGCTTTTGATCTCTAGTGTGTACATCATTATTGCATTACATAAGTTCATATACGATCATGTGTACTTAAAACTTTAGCTCTATATTATAAATACAAAGAAACAACAAAATAGAGAAAACCCAAACCAAGAAAATCAAAATTTAGACAAGGTTTTCAAAGTGGTATCCTTTTTCTAAACTTTTCTTATACCTACAAACATGTACAACTTGGGGAAGAAAATTTAATAATTTCCTCAAATATTTGCCAATTTCTTGATGGCCCCAAGCTAACTAGCAGACATCACATCATCGTAGAAGAAAAATGTATTCAATATGCACATATGACCATCATGAAAGTTGACGGAAATGTGCAACAAATTCCTTTTGCATGAGATTTTGATGATTCTAGTACAGTATGTCCTTCAAAATTCAAGATGATTCTGTGTAATCCATATTATCTTCTTCTTGTTGCATGTTAATTCCAAAATTTAAATTTAAATCATCATGTGTTTATGAATGTGTGTACTCATGATTATAACTGATTGAGTTCGCTTTGACAGAAAAATAAAAAATAACATACCTACCTATGTTCATAACGAGTAGGCCCTTTTGGTTGCCAACAACAACAAAGTCAAGAATATATTCCATAAGTAAGGTATACATAGGTTTAAAAGCATAACGTGCAGAGTAAATATGAAAACAAAAGCGTTTGAACTTTTTTTGTATGAGGAAGGAACACGCAACGCATGTGAAATTAGGGGCATTTCACGTGAAGCGGACAGGGAAAAAAAAGTGACATCTTGGATTTCGCTCATATTTAGGTCAATTACAGTATTTGAGAATATAAAAAAGTAATTTCATTTTTTTTATTCTACGGCACTTAGTTTAGGAATTACGGACTTGTTACATTTGGAAAATGTGGCTTTATTACAAACTTAATCTTGCCGTGGGTGTCGGTAAGGTAATCGAGGTATGAATTATGTATAAAGTACCTGGCATAGTTGCCAGGGTGTTTTATTTTATTCTTATTAGGCGGTGGTTTTGCTCAGACCTTAAAAGCATACATACATACATATATGCAGTCTGTAACATTTGAATAGCCTCAAAGGCAAGGTAAGAGAATTTTAAAGAATTTTTCAAAGTTAACGGAATTCGTAAAGCCAATTTCGTTTATATTCACAAAAAAAAAGTATTTTGTGTGTAACATCACTTCACTTTGCTACGCCGCAAAAGCGAAACTTGTAAGTTTAAGCATTGATAAGCTATCGAGAAGTGATAAACAGTTTTGTTTCTTAACTAACATTTTTTTTATTGTTTAAATAGGTCGAAAAAATACATAAAGTGAAACGGAAATTGCTTAAATAGAGGCTTATCAAGAGCAAAGGACTTTCTTATTACTTTGTAGCTCGGAAAATTAAAAGAAGCCCAAAGGAAATGAAATGCCTCCAATATTACACAAATTTAAATTCTGAATACAAAATGTTGTTTAGCTCGAAAATCTAATAAATAAAATTTTCCTGTCACAATTTCATTAAAATTTCGCATATACATTCGGTAAGTCTGAGAATAGGTTTTATCTATTTTTTATATTCTTAAGTGCTATGGTTTAATTGCATCAACATTGTACATGGTGCAACGATCTTACGAATTACGATAGTATTCAGTGACTCTATGTACAGTGAAGCATTGATTGCTATTGAATTGAGGGTCTTTGCATTATCATTGCCAACTTACCACTCAGTCATTTCGGTATGCATTCACCAAATCGAAATGCATCTGATTTAATAGACACTGAATTGAATCGTGAACTACAATACAATACTGTAGAAATGGCAGCGATTGTCGCTCGCAATGTCCCACTAATGAATGAAGAACAAAACCATTTATGACCACATCATGCTCGCAGTTTCCACAGGACAAGGTAGATTTTTTTTTATGCACCAGGTGGAACTGGCAAAACATTCCTTATTTCGCTAATTCTTGCTTAAATATGATCAAATAATGGTATCGTATAGATTGTTGCATCTTCTGGCATTGCGGCAACTTTATTGGATGGAAGCAGAACAGCGCCTTAGTATTTAAACTGCCACTAAATATTCAAAATAACCCAGACGCGGTGTGCAATATATGAAAACAATCATCCATGGCTAGTGGCCACAGTGCTGAAACAGTGTTAAATTATCATCTTGGATGAATGCACTATGGCACACAAACATTCGCTTGAGGCGTTGAAGAGGACATTGAAAGATATTAAAAACAACGAAACACTATTTGGCAGCACTCTGTTACTCTTTTCAGGTGATTTCAGACAAACACATCCCGTTATTCCGTGTTCCACGTGCGCTGATAAGATCAACGCGTGCTAACAATCATCACCACTGCGGCTTAATGTTGGAAAAGTACAACTGAAAGTAAATATGCGTGTTCAAATGGTTCTCAAAACAACTGTTAGATATAAGCGACGGAAAAGTTACTACAGATGAAACTGTATGCATAAAATTACCGGTCGATTTCTGCACGATTATTGATTCACAAGATGCTCTCATTGACCAGATATTTCTCGATGTACACAGACAACATACAAATCATGAGTGGCTGTCAGAAAGAGCAATTTTAGCAGCAAGAAAAGCGGATGTCAACGAATTAAATCTCAAGATACAACATTTGTTACCAGGAGACTTGATGTCATACAAATCTATTGATACAGTTTGTGATGCCACCGAAGCTGTAAATTATCCAACTGAGTTTTTTACCTCATTTGATTTACCTGGCATGCTACCGCATAATTTATAACTGAAGGTTGGATCTCCGGTAATTTTGCCTATCCAAGCACCAACGAGAACTTTTGTTGTATTTAAGACTGTCTGATACCTCGAGTGCTCTTGTGGGAGAAAGCTCTAAGGACTCCTGCATCATAAAACCAGTTTCGGAATACGAGTCATCAACTTTTCTTGCCACTTCATCATTAGATCGGCAATTACTTGCCTTATGCCCTCTGCGTCCACAACGTCGACAATTGTAGTTGCAATACCTTGATCCAAATGAACTTGTACCGGATGTTTGTTGTGTTGATTGACCAAATTTCCTGGGTTTGTTGGAATGAGATGAAAAATTGTTAAATTTACCTCTTACTTTCAGTGCATTATCATTTGATAATTTTGGCTTTGAATCACCAACTTCCATCAATCTTATACGGACTGTTTCTAATGAAGGGAATTCTTTTTGCGCTGCAAATGCTGCTTGAACATCTTTATAACTTTCGTCGAGACTATCAAGAAGTAGGACCACGAGAAGATCATCATCGAGCTTTGCTTCTAGTTCCGTCAAACGACTGATTATACCACAGAATTCCCGCAGATATTCGTCCATAGTTTGAGTTCTTTCCATACGAATGTTCAATAATTTTTTGAATTCTTCAGCCTTTTGCCGTACACTTTTCCTATCAAAGCTTGAAGCCAAGAAATCCCAGATCTCTTTAGATGTTTGAAAGTTCTTGACAAGAGCTACTACGTGTGCTTCCATGGCGAGTAATAGTTCACTTCTTGCATCCAAATCCTTGTCATTCCATTTTTCCTGCTCATCCCTGTTTTCGGTTGGCCGTTCTTCCTTTCCTTGGACTATTTTGAGAAGACGAAGCTTATGCAATACTCCTTCCATTTGTGCCCTCCAAGTTGAATAATTTTCACCATTAAAAATGGCTATACGACCTTGGACCGCATTCGAAAGCGACATTTTAAAATTTTGCTAGTGCGATACAAATTTTTATTAAATTCAAAAATTATGCAACACCAGCTGGGCCCATAACCTGTAGAAATTCTATTGAGTACAGGATGTTCGCAGTTGACTTAAAGCTTCAGGAAAACAAGTTGACTATATGACTATTAACAAGCAAGTAAGGAAATTTTATTTATGAAGAAAAATATACAAATTCAATGAATATCTGAATGAATAAGTTCTTAAACATAAAGTAGAATTATACAAAGTAGTTAAAGTGAGATGGTATACTTAAAGGTAAGTGTTGCATTAAATAATTCATATTAACAGAACCCACCCCGGTGGCAAACGGCACGCGATCAGTAATTAAAAAATTAATGAAAAATGTTATCGAAGCCATAATTCTTAATGGCAAATTCCGACGTGAAAATATATTATTACCGCGAATCCCTATTATACCCACAAATGTGCCAATTCAATTCAAACGCCTTCAATTTCCAATTAGATTGGCATTCGCAATGACTATCAATAAGTCTCAAGGCCAAACGATGTCTGTCTGCGGCTTAGATTTGAGAACTTCATGTTTTTAACATGGACAATTACACGTGGCGTGCTCTCGAGTTTGTTTGTATTGGGGAAAGATGAGATCACAAAAAATATTGTACACTCTGTTGCATTAAGGGAATGATATTGTTTTTTTTTTTGTAGTATTGTCATAATTAGCGATATGAATTAATTTTAATACATTAAAAAAAATTTGTTTGGTACAGTGCTCTATACCTCTCCCACTTATATACCACATCCTTACACACTTACAATAAGTTATTTATTTCTAGCAAAATATTCTCTAGAAATTATTTAGATATATGACAAAACAACGTTTGTCGGTACAGCTAGTTTTGAAATAAAAAATAAATAAAATTAAACTGATATCTTTTGAAAAACTAAAAAAAAATAAACAAAGTTATTTTGTTTTATAAACGTTATTCTTGTCAACATGTGGTAATTTTTTGACAAGTGTGTTTCAATCAAAATTTAGAGAAATGTGACAAAGAAGACAAAAAAAAAACAGAGATAACCTGAATTTGCAATAAAATAAAATGCACGACTGGGTCGCACGAACTTGTTCCTGTATTCAAAGAGTCTGTTTAAAAAAGTATCTATGTATGTATATAAGATTTAAAAATATACCTGTAAATAAGTATAATTGCCATTTGATTTGTCGAAAAAACCTCCATTTTTCAATTTTTTTGGGAGGGGGTTACATTCAATACAGTTAAAATAATTAAAAAAAAAAACTAATTTAAGATTCAAAATTTTACCTGAAAAATAAGTTTGTCTTCAAAAATTTAAATGCCATTTTATAACTAAAAAAGCCCTTGATTTTTCAAAAATTTTTTTCGAAAATCGTTAGAGCGGTTTTTTTTTAAATTAATTTTGTATATATAAAATTTTTCAGTTTTGTTCTAAAAATATTTTTGGTATGCAGTTGTTTAGTGATTGTAAATATACGCTCTACATTTCAATTTCGTAAAAAAATATTAACCCGTTTTTGAGATATAGAATTTTGAAAAAAAAAATTCAACATTTTTTTAAAAATCCAAACAAAAAAAAATTGCACTTTTGATAATCAAATATTGTTAAAGCAATATAAGAGCTTATTCACAAAAAAAATTATTGAAATCAGTACATAAGTTGCTGAGAAAATTAAAAAACAAAATAACGGTTCTATGAGCAGTACCTTTCCTGAGCAATACAAAAATATGTTTTTCTTATTAAAAGAAACCAAGTTAAAAAATAAAATTTTAGAGAAAATTTTAAAAAAATCTATCGGTTTGTTTTTGAGAAAATTCGAATTTTCGTTTTTTGACCAAAAAAATTGTATGGGGGCCACTGTTAGTTTTGATCTTAAAAAAAAAAAAAGAAAAAAACGCCTAACGCGAATCTGCTCAAAACCTTAACTTCCAAGTTTGAACTCAATCGACCCAATGGTTTAGGCTGTAGGAGCGTGGACAGACAGACAAAATTTTGCACGAATGCAAAACTTGTCATATAGTTCCTATATGTCGCAAGTAATATAGTTCCTATATGTCGCAAGTAAAAATTAGTGCGAGCTAATAAATTGATAAACATGAAGCTTGAATTGGAAAGACTTCAATCAGACAGCTGATACGTAGTGCATCCATTTCGTTAGCTAGGTACTTGGTCAAGGTTAGATTCTAAGTGACGGTCGAAAAGTTTTGTCAATTAATTTGAACTAACCAAAGACTAAGTACCAGGAATTTCTTCAATGGCTCATATCGAGCACAATGGGTTATCAGAGTCTTCGCATTCTATCCTCTTTATAATACTTGTTTTCATGACTTTGAGCAAACCTTAAAAAAAATAAAAACATTGTATCTGCAAAATAAGATTTTAAATTTGTAAAATTCTATAAAAACATCAACAACCATCGTTCTTATTATTTTCTTAAAATTGATAAAGAGCTCGCTATTGCACAGATAAAATCATATACCTCTCACGTAAAGGATCGGTCATCATTTTATGGGAATCGTATTGTTGAGATTTTAACATAATACTACTACAATCTTCTGCTCTTAATAGATGATACCTGCCCATACGAGGGTAAGTCATAACATTTAGCAATTAATTCTGCTCTTAGTCCATATTCTGAAAGGGTTTCAATTATAACAATGTAAATTTATACAAGTTCTGGATAGTTATATGAAAAAATCAAACAATAGAAATTGACTTTCTTAAACACTTTTTGGTTGAATCAATATACAGGAATATCCGACAACAACGATTAGATTCCACATATTTTTGTGTCGAGATTTCTCCTTCAGAGGGGTACAGAATTATAACCACCAGAAAAAGCAGTCACACAATATCGCGGCAAATCTAGCCAAACCAATTCACAGGATAAAACAAAGGTTTTTCACTGTATAATGCTACCTCATAGCATTGCAGTTTCCTATAGGAGCAAAGAACTCAATTTAAATTAGAAAAGAAACTTAGGAATTTCAAAACGAGAAAGAGAAAAAGTCCCTCCTTGAGTATTGAGGCAAAAAATAAAAAGACTTGAAACTTAGATGTGAAGAGGAGACTAATGTTGAACCAATTCAAGACATGAAAGTATAAGTTTAAAAGAATTTTGATTTTTTGCTTTGGAATAAAATATAAGAAGATTTGATAACGGGATTTTTTTGAGGGGAAAAAAACAAGCACGTTTTACGTATATTAAAAAAAATGGTAACACTTACAATAAAGTACTATACTGCATTTGAAAGCCAGAAATTTGTTCTATAATCCTGCATTTTCATTAAACCACTCATGTCAATTGTTTTTGAGAAATTTGCATTAAAAATTTCGAAATTTTGATAAGAAACCTGAAAAAAAGTTTATACCCATTGTTTTCAAAGTTGTGAAATGAAATTGCAATTTTACTTAAATTTTTACCATGCAAATATCAATATGTGAATCGAACACAAAAATCGCTGGTTCTATGTCTTCTAGTTTCAGTACCAATCGGCTACCTGAAAGCGTCACACGTTTTTGTTCATTCTGTGCGGTATATAAAAACTAAATCAAAATTTCCAAGAGATCTCGTTCTCCAAATGGTGAAGACACCATGTCTTCGCTTAAAAAGAATCAAAAACTGAGCTCTGTAGAGCACAACCGTTGGATACCTCTGCAAACGCATCCCGATACTGATATCGACATCGAAGTGGATGAAGTTGTTGTTCCACCAACTGAATCTAAAAAAAAATCAAAAATTCCCTCGGTCTGTGTCTTGCATCAAACTAGTGAAAATGTCCATGCTTTGTTTCGTGAACTTAAAATTGATCTATACAGTGTAAAAAGAATGTTGATTGGCATCAAAGTTAACTGCGAAGATCTTGATACACATGCTAAACTTTGTGCTACACTCAAAGTAAAAAATTGGCAATTTTTTACACACGATCTGCCAGCAGTA
>OX608073.1:97937567-98112567 GCA_951509635.1 Eupeodes luniger | reverse complement strand
CAACCGCATTAAATCACAAAAAGTTCAGAGCATTACAGAGACAAAAAAAAACATAATTCTCTACAATAGCATTTGAGATAAAACCAAAGTGACCACTCCTATAGTTTTAGGGCAGTGAATCTTTATCGCTTCATAACGAACAGGCATCGTTTTATGGAGAGTAAAGACAATAAAAAGGTCTAAAAGCTTCTTTGAAATAAGATGATAATATCACAACGTTGTCATCATGAACCAACCTCATTTTCACCAAGTTCACATAGTTGCACTCAAATTGATTATTATGCTCCATATTTCTCAAATATTTTGAGTGAATCATTGATACTTTTGTAACTCCGTTTCTATACAAGCGCACATTCGCAACATGTTCTCGTTGTCAGCAGCAATACATAACATAAGTTGTGAATTGCGCATTGCATTTTCGCTCAAGAAAATCCGTCTTTATGTTCCGGAACCTTAATTAAGTGCAACTCACTCGAATGACAAACGAACGACACCACACGAAATAAACACGGCAGAGTATTCTTTTCAGTTCATTCCCCATCGGAGGGCTAGAACGGAGACAAGCCTGGAGAGTGTGATGATGTCGAAAAGATTTCTTAATTTTCACGTGCAAAAGGAGTCGTGGCAAATTTTTTTTTGAAAACCAATAATCTCAACATCCGCGCTGTAGAACCTCTCTTTAGTGAATTTTAGTCGGATTTCAATACGAGCCTGTAAAATTTACACAGAATGTACCTACAGTGTATCGCATCCACAATTTAAATTGGATCACAATGTTAAAACCGTTAAGTGTGTGAGGGTTGGTCGTCAGTATAAAATTGACTTTCACTTGGAACGGAGCATAACTTTACGAAAAAACTAGACCAAACCATACCGTTTTAACCTTCTAATGTTATAAATCAACGAAAAAGGAAAAAACTAACAATAACCTTTCTTGAAGAATTTAATAGTTCCACAATACCAATACCTAACCAAACCTATTTTATCCCGTTTTTAATATTGGAACGTGACTCGAAGCATGAAGTAATTTCCAAAATAATAATTGTTGCTTGTGCGGGAAAGGAAGTTAAACGCTTGTCATCTACAACATAGCTCGTGCTAAGGAAGTCCTTTGTTTTGTTTTCTGTTGCAAACAATTGTCAATTGTTTTTATGTTTCTTAAGAGTTTACATTTTTATAAAATTTTGCTGTAGGGGTTAAGAAATGAATTGCAATT
The DNA here is from genome assembly GCA_951509635.1 of Eupeodes luniger. Lineage (NCBI taxonomy): Eukaryota > Metazoa > Arthropoda > Insecta > Diptera > Syrphidae > Eupeodes > Eupeodes luniger. The sequence goes on along the minus strand of OX608073.1, from coordinate 98,111,351 downwards.
TTAAAGAGCGTTGTACTAAAATGCTCAGGGTTGGGTGGTAATTGGAAATTGGATCCATTCAGTGCATAAAAGGATAAAAATTCATATTCCAGTCGATGATATAGTATTATGTAAGTTTTTTGAAGTTATTTTAATAATGTTTTTATTTCCCGGAAATTCTATTAAATAATTTTCTTTATGCATGATTAATTAATCAATTAGTTAAGAATAGAAAAAAAGCTCAAGGATATCTTGAGACAAAAACCTGTGACAAATTTGAATGACAAATTTTAACTGGATGGTAGACTGATGACGGTGGCGTATACTCACTGTCATTCTCAGTTAACATTGTCACATTGCTAAGGGGTAAATTGTACATCAACTTTGCTCTCCTTATTATCATCATCATTATTATTTTTGTCTCCCTTGGCCTTGTGTGGTACGAAAGAGAAAAGACAAAAATAGAAAATGCACTAAGTTAAGAGCGTTAGGTCGGGTCGACACTGAACTTTGCTTGTGTCTGGAAAATGTCACTTTTATTTACGTATGATGTATAGTATAGGTACACGAATAATATCCTGAACATCTGACTTCTGACTTTTTAGGTATTGGTAGCCTCTTAAGTAAGCATGTGCTGTTCTATTCACCATAGGTACAGAGCCAATTGAGTTCTTTGCTTTCTTTCACACAAACTTTAATAAGAACCTTTAAGATTCATTATAATCATTGCAAAGCCAAAGTTAAAGCGAAAGGAAAACCATATACGTATTTTATTTTAAATCGGAATTTCATTATAATCCTGTGAGAAGTTTTTGAACAAACATACTTTTATAATATTTGTATATACTTACTATATTCAAAGTGGACATTACGTGTGAAAGAGCCGTCAATGAGATTGTTCTAAAGTCATTTTATTGTAAAAATACCGGAAGAAACTTATCACTACCCAAAAGCAAATTTGTTCAAAAACTGTCGGATAGTATTGTTAATAATTATATATCCGCCATATAAGAACTTTATTGCAAGCATTGCATTCGTACAAAATTTCGAACTCGAGACTTTAATCAAACATTACATTATACGATGGTAGAGAAGTCGAAAAAATAGGTCCCCGATTCCGTCTGTCCGTCCATCCCAAACCATTGAGTTCAAATTTGGAAATTAAGGTTTTAAGCTGATTCGCATTATGCGTTTTTAACTTCCCATATAGGAAGTTATTGTTATCGGTCCGATTAGTCGAATTGAAAATTTTGACATTTCTCGACGTTTCAAGGACCCTAGAGTCGAAATAATTTTTAGAGAGTTTTCTGTGCGTGCGTGTATACGTACGTTCGTACGTTCGTATAAGTAAGTTTTATACAAGGAAGTTTTTTTCGTCGTCCATAGCTCAAGAACGAGTAGAGATATCGACTTCAAAAAAATGTTGTTATACAAATAATAATGCAGAAAGAAGCAGAATGGACTCTTAAACAAAATGAGTGGGTGAGTTCTTTTACCATAGCAATTTAAAAAAAAGGTGAACATTTTGGTTAACCAAAATATCTCACGAACCAATAACGCTTGAGACTTGAATTCCATTTAATATTATATATTGTAACGTAAAAAATCCAATCAACGGTTTTTTTTACAAAACAAAAAATCTGAAAAAAACATATTTGTCACATCGCTAATCTTAAGAACAAAAAATGATTTTATCTCCAAAATAATTTTGTGCAACGAAAAATAACGTTTTTAACATCTAGTAAAATTTTGAGAAAAATCGAATCGACATTTTTTTGTATAAGAAATAAAAACCTAAAAAAAAAATTACAAAAAGTTGTAAACATTGATTTTCGACCCAAATTGTCTTGTCAAAAATTTGAGATTATGGCTTCAAAATAATTTTGTCTTGTAAAAAATGGGTCTATGAAATAACTCCCACGAAATAAGTCCCACTTTTAAAAACGAAATAAGTCCCACCAAAAATTGCTTAAAAAAATGAAATAACTCCCACGAAATAAGTCCCACTTTTGAAAACGAAATAAGTCCCACCAAAATGAAATGATTTAAAAATTTTCTTGAAATGAAATAACTCCCACTCAAAATGAAATAACTCCCCCTTGAATAATATATTTCTTAAATGAATTAAGTCCCACTTTCATAAACGAAATAAGTCCCACTAGTAACAACGTTTGGATTCGTAAAGGTGACGTGAAATAACGCCAAATGAAATAAAGCCAAATTAAAAAAATTTGGCATTATTCGTTTTTGAAAACGAAATAAGGCCAAATTTTCAATTTGGGTTTACTATTTCACTTTAGAAAACGAAATAAAAGCAATTTGGCATTGTTTCGATTTAAAATTTTGCATAATTAGGAAAAAACATAAAGTAAAATTATCTTTTGTTTTCTCTCTATGCTAAAACAAGTTTTTTTGAATTGATAGCACGGCGTACTAACAGCTAGGTATGTAAGGGGGGGCATGCTGCCCCCCTGCAACCCCCCTGCTTGGGATCACTATAGGATTTGGGGTGGGTGCGAGTTTGGGTATATGCAAAGAACTTTTGCATTTGAGCACTAAAATCAAAGAAATTCCTAACAAAAAAAAAGCAAGAATGGCTCACAGTTATGAAAGAATCACAACGCATTCGTGTTCTTTGCATATACCCAAACTCGCACCCACCCCAAATCCTATAGTGATCCCAAGGAGGGGGGTTGCAGGGGGGCAGCATGCCCCCCCTTACATACCTAGCTGTTAGTACGCCGTGCTATCAATTCAAAAAAACTTTAAAAAAGTAGCTATTCTAGACAATAAATCAACCATTTTTGCGTGTTCTTTTTAAAAAGCAACAAAAAGATTATGAAATTCAATGAGAAACAACGTGAAGAGCAACAAATAACGGCAAAAATTATCAAGCATTCATCAAGCTCCCCGTCCTTGGAGTTATACTAAGGATCTGGCCCTCCAGGTTGGGGGTTGTGCCGTCGGGGTGACTTCCTGACCACGTAAAAATTGTCTAGTTGCGAAGCACCAACAAGCCTCGGATACGGACGGATTCACTGTTGACAACCCAAGCAAACGAAATAAGGACAACGAACTTCGAATCTGTACGTGGAATGTTAGGTCCCTTAACAGACCACGTGCAGCCGAACAATTAGCGGAAGCCCTAAACTGCTGCAAGGCAGATATTACCGCCATCCAAGAAGTGCGATGGGATGGACCGGGCAAACGCAAACTAAAAGACTGCGATGTATACTACGGCGACTGCTATCGAGAACAAAGACAGCGTCTATTTGGGTGTGGATTTGTTGTTGGAACTCGACTCAGGCAAAAAGTCTTGAGTTTCAACAGTGTGAGCGAGCGCATCACGACAATCCGCATCAAGGCTAAATTCGCCAACATAAGCCTAATATGCGCGCATGCCCCAACAGAGGAGAAAGATGAAGACACCAAAGACATATTCTTCGAGCTCTTGGACAAGACATATGAGCAGTGCCCTGGCTATGACATTAAAATTGTCTTAGGAGATTTTAATGCCAAACTAGGAAGAGAAGACATCTTTGGTGGCACAATCGGGAGATACAGCCTGCACGACACCACCTCCGACAACGGATTCAGGCTGATCGATTTCGGTGCGGGGCGAGACATTCTGGTAGCTAGTACACAGTTCACACATTTCAATATCTACAAGGGGACATGGAAATCTCCTGATCAATCAACCGTCAACCAGATTGACCACATTGCGATCGACGCACGACACTTCTCCAGTATACAGGATATCCGAACATTCCGAGGGGCCAACATTGACTCGGACCACTACCTCGTTGTAGCCAAGGTACGGCTACGGATATCCCGGTCCAAGCCAAAACAAGGAAGTACTGTGAGAAGTTTCGACGTTAGACGGCTACAATCGCAAGAGACTGCCATGTCCTTTTCCGATCGAGTCTCTAGTAACCTCTTAAGGAGTCCTATGCTGCCTGCATTAAGCATTGATAACCAGTGGCAACATTGCCTTGCAACCATCAAAAATGCCGCCTCTGAAGTGCTAGGTTTCACACGGCCACAACAGCGAAACCCCTGGTTTGACGACGAATGCCGGCAAGCGCACGCAGCGAAACAAGAGGCATACAAAACGGCGCTGCACAGAAGGACCAGAGCTGCTGGCGAGCTCTACGAGCAGAAGAGGAGAGAGGAACACCGGCTTCTTAGATGGAAAAAAAGAGAGCACGAGAAGCGCGCGATCGAGGAGATAGAGGGATGTTACAACAGGAATGAGGTTCGTAAGTTTTACCAAAAGGTAAAAAAAACCTCCCAAGGGTACCAGCCACGAACCGAAGCCTGTAAAGACGATCAGGGGAACATCATAGTAGAACCGCAGTCTATGTTGAGAATATGGAAAGACCACTTCTCCAAATTATATAACGGCGATGACGAACCGAATTCCGCTGTAAGGGAGATAGAACCACTCAACCTAGGCGACGCAAATCAACAATTCCGCCTACCCGACCTAGACGAAGTGAAGATAGCTATATCTAAACTGAAGTCAAACAAAGCTGCTGGAGCTGACGGAATAGCTGCCGAACTATTTAAAGCAGTAGGCGATGACTTGGTAGGGAGCATGCACCAACTCATCTGCAAAATATGGTCGGAAGAAAGCATGCCCGATGAGTGGAATCTCAGCATAGTTTACCCGGTACATAAAAAAGGAGACCCTTTAAATTGCGCCAACTACAGAGGGATCAGTCTCCTTAACATTGCATATAAGATCCTTTCTGCCGTATTATGTGAACGTCTGAAGCCGTTAGTCAACAACCTGATAGGTCCTTATCAGTGTGGCTTCAGACCAGGAAAGTCCACTATCGACCAAATATTCACACTACGGCAGATCTTGGAAAAAACCCAGGAGCTTCAAATCGATACCCACCATCTATTTATCGATTTTAAAGCCGCGTATGACAGCATCCATAGGGAAGAGCTCTACAGAGCAATGTCTAGTTTTGGCATCCCTGTCAAACTTATCCGTTTGTGCAGAATGACAATGGAGAATGCACGCTGCTCCATCAAGGTCGGAAAAGATCTCACCGATGCATTTGATTTCAAAAAAGGTTTTAGACAAGGCGATGCACTGTCATGCGACTTCTTCAACATCGTTCTGGAAAGAATTGTGCAAAATTCAACCGTCAACACTAGAGGCACAATCTTCCAAAGGTCCATCCAATTACTCGGATACGCAGATGATATTGACATAATTGGAAGATCAAAGCGTGATGTCAGTGGAGCGTTTTTGAGCATTGCGACGGAAGCAAAGAAGATGGGTTTAGTGGTCAATGAGGGCAAGACCAAGTATATGCTGTCATCAAAAAAGGACATTGAACAACGACCGACGTCTTGGACAAAACGTCACCATGGACAGCTATAACTTCGAGGTAGTTAAGGACTTTGTCTACCTAGGCACCGCTATAAACACAGACAACGACACCAGCGCTGAAATCAAACGAAGAATAACTCTTGCAAATCGCTGCTTCTTTGGACTTAGAAGGCAATTGAGAAGTAAAGTCCTCTCTCGAGCATCTAAAATCACCATCTATAAGACACTCATCATCCCGGTTCTCACCCTGTCAAAGAAAGATGAGAACGTCTTAGGATGCTTCGAGAGGAAAATTCTTCGGGTGATTTTTGGTCCCGTACGTATAGATGGAGAATGGAGGAGAAGATATAACGACGAACTGTACGGGCTGTACAGCGACACTGACCTAGTTAGCAGAATAAAAGTCCAACGGCTTAGATGGCTGGGTCATGTAGAGCGAATGGACATCAACGCTCCAGTCCGGAAGGTCTTCGAATCCAATCCCGAGGGACGGCGCAGTAGAGGAAGACCGCGGCTCAGGTGGCTCACTCAGGTGGGTGAGGACCTCAACCAACTTGGCGTGCGAGACTGGAGACAGCTAGCTAGGGACCGAGCTGGCTGGAGACGCATGTTGGTTGAGGCCCAGGTCCGCCCCGGACTGTAGCGCCACCTTAAGTAAGTAAGTAAGTTATATAAGAAATAAAAACTTTTAAGAAGTACTACTAAAATTGGTAAAAATTGGTTTTCGACTAAAAATCTCGTTAACAAAAATACATTTTGAAATCAAACTACATATTTCCATATATGCAAAATATTGTTGGTAATTTTTAAATTTTTAAGAATAATTCAACTGAAGCTTTTTTATCAGAACACGAAAACCTACAAATGCTTAAGCAAGACAAATCAACAGACGGGATTGGAAGTTATCAGTGTGGGTCGCATCCCAGCCTCTTTTTTCATTTTTTAATAAAACGGCACGATTTTCGAGAAAAAAAAATATTGGTTTGTTTAATTGAATTGTATATTTATGCATTTTTAAAGAAAAACTTATTTTGCTGGTACAGGAAATAGTTTTAAACAGACTCTTTGAATACATGAGCAAGTTCGTGCAACAAATTCGTGCATTTTATTTATTTCCGATTTTACTTATGTAAGAAGGTATTTAGATTATAGTTTGAGACAGCTTAATTTGCTACTGATCATGCCTTTTAAAATGTTCTGTAAGTTACTAGTTGACAGTGCGAAAACTCTTTGCATCTCTTTTTCCAAAATGGCTGGCCAAGGGACAAGATTGGTGAGCCCACAAACTTAAACCTAACCCACATTTAACATCTAACAAATAAAATCGAGTCCACTGAAAAATTCACTATAAGGCCTAAAATATGTACCTAACATTATTTAAATTGAAAGTAATATGAAAATGGGTCGTCTCACGAAAATAAGTTTGAACTATGTTTTACAAAAGACTTGGAAGTTTTGACACAAATTATCGATTAGAAATATAAAACATAAAACAACGATGATAGACGATGGTTTTTTCTATCATTCTAAACGAGGTTGTTTAGCTAGCTTTCGAAGTTCTCGAAAAAACTTATTGCTCAATAGAGAAAAGTAAATGTTTGTCATACACTGGACAACATAGAAGGAAAAGAAAAGACGGAATATGAGAAAAGTTTGTCTTATAAAACACCAGCAATTCAGTAAAGCAACAGGACTTGTTCTTTTTCACGTCTCTGTATATGTAAAAGTTCACGTTGTTTCTACCTATGTATTATTAATTTATTTTATATATTTCATCCCGTTGGGTCGTTACGATTGATTAAGATTATGAGTGTTATGGGCATGGCGTCGTTTATCGTTAACTACCTTCTCCCCATAAATGCTTATTAATCATATCAGTTTTATACCAAACTTAAATGTATGTATGTATCTATACCCCAGAAATATAGAAATTCAATCTACAAGATAAACTGAAAGTACATTTGAGAGATTGGAAATATATAAGATATAACTATCGGGTGAAGACGACTCGAGTTGGTAATGCTTGCTTTTTTGTTATGGAGAGTGAAATCTAAAACACAATTATACAAAAATACGAGAATTAAATTTGTACACGAATTTGAAAAACTTTATCCAGTAGTTTCGAAGTTCAAAATTCGTCTTTGGTATATTTCTATTGTCCTGATGGATATCTGCAAAGTTAGTATCGTTTACCTTTTTATATTATCCATGTAAAATTAAAAAATAAAAATTTCTTAAAGTTTTGTCTATGATAACCTTTCGTCTTTATCTGGGTGGCAAGGATTTTGTACAGGATACACAACCAAAGTCCAAACAACTGGGATATATCGATTGAATGACGACTTAAGCAACTATAAACAAGAACAACCATCGTATGCTGGTTGTTTTTAGTGCCTCAAATGTTCATCATTTAAAGGGTTTAAACGCTAAAAATGTTAGATTTTTCGTCTATGAATGCCAATTTAATGCAATATCCAAAAACGGAAAAAATGTCATCCCAAAACATGTTCGCACAAAAATCCTGTACATGCAAAAGGTAGTTTTTTCGTTCATCTATATTTATGCGTGTCTGATACTGTTCTCGCTGTTGGTCTTTTAAACTACATAATTATGATGAAGTTATATTAATGTTTGTGGGAGATTCTTAATACAATAAAAAGGCCAATGTTTTGTATTTTTAAAATGAATCAGAATCAAGTAAGACGTTAATAGAAACGGTATTTCTTTATATCAAAAATTTGTATTTCAAATAAATTGATGACTGATTATAACACAATACCTTCCTCCTAATGTCCCCAACATTTCAGAAAAAAGCAACACAGTCGTACACAAGCACCAAAAGGTTTATATGAAACTAATAATGTATACACATGACCTAATATATACAATCGCCATTAGGAGTGGACAACCTAATTAGCTGGTCAACACAAATACGTATATAGATATGCACGTGCCGTGTATACACTTGTGAAACAATCTTCTCTGCCTCATTCCTGAAGAGCATAGAGAGCTCCACGACACCTTCTGACATCTTTCAACTAAATATTACCAGACACACGCAGTCATTTTCCACATAACTGGCTGCAAATTTATCAATAGTTTGTCAATAGTTTTGCTTACCGAAACCCTCCACAAGACAAACTTAAGATTTCTCGTTCATAAGGCAATCCTTTTGATGTTGTTATTTGACTCATTTGATTGGTCTATCATCTATTGTTTTTCAGAGGTGGGGTGGTTTGGTGATGATGAGCTAATATCTAAATCTTGATCAATTACTTGTAAATGTACAATGAGTACCTTGCGGTAAAATTTCATTGTGTAATGTGTAGTGTTCGTATAAAGCAGGCCAAAAGATATCTCTTTACCTGAGGGCAATATAAATTCCCTTGTGCCATTTAACCTAACTTAAGGACCATCAGTGTTTCTAAACGACCAACTAAATTTATATCTACGGTAGAGTTCTTTGACTTGAGAGACGAAGAAGGGACAAATGCTGAGTTTTTTCTCTTTTTACCCCATTTTCCCATCATCGACCACAACACCATCATCATCATCAGGTCCTCTTTGACTGCGAAATCGTTTGTGTTGTGGGTGTGTAATTTGATTACAAGCATTTGCTATCAATGCAAATAATAATTATTAATATCAAAACGAGAAGAGAAAGAGAAGCCAATTAGTACTCCAATGAAGATAAAATAGCAAACACGGAGATAGCTGAATAATGTGAAAGAAGTCTCCCCCCCCCCCACACAGAAATAGATTTTTAAAAAAGAAAATCAACTTAATGATAAACGTGGTATTCTTCTTAGAAAGGTGAGTTAGTTGTAGAGGTTGAGGTTACATGAGGTGTTGGTTGGTCTTTTGACAACTTTCAATAGCACCCCTCTTCTCTTGGATAACCCAAAATGTTCATTTTCTTTTTGAAAGCTTTTTTTCAATGAAATTCTGAGTAATTATTGGATTTAATAGAAAAATCAGTAGACTGTTTGATATTTTATATTGAAATCTAAGTGTTTTTTTAATATATGGTAATTGCTAAAGTACGTACAAACTTTAAAGTAAATATATAAGCTTTTCACGGATTTCTTTAGTATTTGGTTGTATACAGGCAAATGTTAACGTCAAGAATAAACATTGGCCTATATTGTAAACAACATTTTCTTTGTAATTTCTATCAGTTTAAAAACTAACAATCAAAACTCATTAAAACAAAAACATATATAAATGCATCATAGCCGAATGTAACATCAAGAGTCCCTACCAAATTAGCAACGGCCGTCGGCGATTTCATTGACTTACGCAATCAAGCCTTTAAACGAAAGAGAGGAAAAAAAACCTAAATTTCACTTCGTCTGATTGGAATACCAGAGAAAGGTAGTTATTGTGATTAAAAAAGCCAATCAAGTTAAATGATTAAATGGCAAAATCCTAGTTTCTCAAATATTCTTATTTTTCATTTATATGTAGGGTGTGTTATTGGTATTAGTAGGTGTGTGCATTAATTTATGAATTGAATGTTGAAAATTGAAATATAGAAATCAAAAACCAATTCATCATAAAAATAAGTAGATCACAAGCATTAGAATTCAATTTCAAAGGACTAACTTGTGTTCGATTTCAACTTAAGGATAATACTGCATATCTTCAGGTAGTTTCCACCACTAATCAAGGTATACCTACAACTTGTACTAGTATAGTTATGGTTACCATTTTGCTTATGTCATTTTACTGTATACTTGGAATAAATGAAACAAGTCAGCTGAAGTTTTATTCTATTTTACACTCATGCGATCTTGCATACCACAATCCTTTTGAATGATATTTGTTTTTTGAGGAATATACAACCAACAACATTGTGGAAAGTATTGGTTTCTTATAGTTAGTAATAATTCAATGTCTACTTTTAAGGCACTGTAAACTTTCCACAATCTATTAGGATTGTTTTAATGTTCCTTTAGGTAAATCAGATTACACAAAGGAAAGCACGGTTAACTATGAAAGTATTTTAGACTTAGAGTTTAAAAATGTTTTCTTTTTTATGGATTTCGTTTGAAACAGTGGAATGTACATAAGTAGTTTACAAAAAGAGGCTGGTATGAGACCCACCACTGATAACTTCCCATCCCGTTTGTCGATTTTTCTTTCTTAAAAGTTTGTAGGTTTTCGCGGTTTGTCTAAAAAGTTGTCACTTGAATTATTCTAAAAAATTAAAAATTATCAACAATATTTTACATATTATAATGAAATAGTTTGATTTCAAAATCTAGTTTTGTTAACGAGATTAGTCGAAAACCAATTTTTACAAATTGTAGTAGTATTTTCTTTAAAATTTTTATTTCTTATATAAACAAATACAAGTTGGATTATTGAAATTAATTTGAAGTCAATATCTTCTATTGTTCACGAGATATCGAGAACCGAACATCAATGTTTACCAAATTTGCGTAATATTTTGTGTAGATTTTATTTTTTATTTTACGAAAATACGGACTATTGTATTTTTATAAAAAATTTACTTTATGTCGAAAACAATATTTTCTGTGAGATAAAATTAGTTTGAAGCCAATATTTTTAATTTTTGAAAAGATATTTGAGTCGAAAATCAATTTTTACGAATTTTTATCAATTTTTTTAGGTTTTTATTTTTTATAAGAAAAACTGTCAATTTGGTTTTTCTCAAAATTTTACTAGATGTCAAAAAGTTATTCTTCGTTGCACAAAATTATTTTGGACAAATTGACATATATTTTCTTTTCAGTTTTTTTGTAATGTAAAAAAAAACAGTTGATTGGTATTTTTTCGCACGCATAGATATCTCTCTAAAAATCTTTTATTTCGACTCTAGGAACCTTGAAACGTCGAGAAATATCAAAGTTTTCAATTCGAAAAAATTGGAACGATTACAATAACTTCCTATGGGAAGTTAATAAAATCAAAGAAAATAGGTTTCTGCTGTAGCAAGACATTATAAATTTTACGATTATTTTAATATAAAGGCTTTTCTGTTTTAAGTAATTTTTTGTATTGGAATGTCATAAAAGTAATTTCTTTATATCTTTCCGGAAAATAAGACCAACAAAAGTTTGTTGTTGCTAGTATTGCTATTTTCACCCTGCAGTAATACAATTTATGAGCTTGTTTTTGTGATTCATAGAGTGAAAAATTACATTAAAGTCATTTATCAAAAAAAGATCCAATTCTATTAACTTTTAGTCGTAATACAAAACATGCAACAATGTAACGAAGTAAATTGTCTTACAAAAATCGCTCTGCTTGCATATTACCAGCAATAAATAACTTATTTACCCAAAATATTGTATTAAATGATACATTTTTGAAATCTAAATTTTTTGCTTCAATTTCTTAAAAAGGATTTCCATGCGATTTTTTTAAAACATAAATTCATACCTTTATTTTACAATTTGTATACAAAACTGATCCAAACGAAAATCGATGAAATCAGCCCATTTGAAGTCGGGGTATTCATAATTGTAAAGAAAGTAACACAAAATTATACTGAATGAAAAATTCACGTATTTTGAGCACCCTTTGAGATAGCCCCTTTTTATTTTCGGTTTCCAGCAGGATATAACCCATTTTTGGATTTTCCATTCCCTACCGGATACCCTTACGCTAAAAAAACATATAATGCAAAATTGTATGAATTTTTATAATTTTATTCCCTACGTTTTTGTTATTGAATCAAGTTTAGGTGTTTAAAAGAACAAAAGCGTTGAATTATTTGTTCTAAGAACATAATCTCAGTTCAGGATAGCTCAATTTGATGAACTTAGTATCAATTTCCTATGCACAAGACCTTTGAGAGAAGTAAATCGCGACATCAATTTGTATAACTTCGAACCCAAAATTAGGTAATAATTATCTTTCAATAAAATTTTCTATTGAAGAAAAGAAGAGACTTATTATACCGGAACCTAGAAAGTTGTCTATATAACAATAAAGACGATAACTGGTGTGTTCTATTTTTCGTCTTAGAGATCCAATTCATGGAAAGCTAGTTATCGAAGGCAGATTGGGAAAAGTAAGAAAATAAACTCTGAACTAATATTTCAGATGAGAGGGTACATTTTCGTCCTTCATTTTTTTATTCAATCCTAAATAAATCATTAAAATTTTCCGGTTTTTTAATCTTTTACAATTGAGGTATGATTTTTGTGTACTCATTTGCATACAAAATCTAACATTAATAGTCCTTTAATTTTCTTCTTCCCTATTTCGAATTTAAAGAAGCATTATCATCAAGAACCTCAAATCTAAAAAAAAATACTTATTTCAGCTTATTACACCCTTTTCGATAGGAAGGAGTTGTTTTGGTTGTTGTATTTAAATATCAAGATAGGGAAAATATTCAATGCACATTAACCATGATGATGGAAAAACTGTTCATTTGTTGAATTTCTGGAGAGATTGTTTTTTTTTTTAATTTTGTAAGTAGAAAAATAGTCATTGGAAATAATGGTTATTTGCTTCCCATAAGAAAAATAAATTGTGAATCCAAAAAAATTAATTAAAAAATGGCCTTACTTCAAAAACTTTTTGATATGTACTACACCACAATTTCTGCATAAAACTGCATTTCATAATAAAAACGAGAAAAAAGGATCCAATGTACAAAATGTCGAAAATAGTTAAACTAAAATTAGACATGGTATACAACTACAATGCGCCCTTTGTTCAGTTTGTGAATATGGCCAAGAATGAATACGAAATACTAACTTGATAGCAAAATAATAATTTAAAGCAAATCAATTCAAATGCAGCATTTCCTTTGAATTGAACTTTCACTTACCGATACATTTTATTTCTAACTAAGTAATTTGTTAAATGGAAGATCAGAAACCTTCAACTTATTTTAAATTTTAATTATGTTTATTTTTCAAAATTCCTTTTCCTTCAAGTGGAAAACACACATTATTATAAACTTGCACTTGCACCATAAAAATATAACCCCTTGATTAAATACCACAAAGTTTCATTTTTAAATTAATAAATTTGAAAGTAGGGGCAGGAATAGTACGCTCCAAAACTTCATAATAAAATTAAGAGTGCTCCATCAGAGCATCGCGTTCCACTATGATATAGAATAAACAATGTTTCACTTGACATCGCCAACATTAACCCTCTTTCACATAATTATTCCGGCAACATTGTTTCTGGCGTAAGGTAGGGGCTCAGAGGATGACATCAAAACGAACATCAAAGGACAATATTTTCCCTCTTAGACACCCTTCTTAACTATTAATTCTTGTAGTGTCATTTTCGACGCTCATGGCATCTCGAGGGTTCACTTTCACTTTACTTTCAGAAATGTTTCCTAGGAAGACGGTGTTATAGGAAGGGTTGAATGGTTAGGTATACTAAGTAAAGTGTTTACCTGGTCATTTTCATACCTAGTCTTTTCCTTACACTTAAAGTCTTGTTTGCTCATTTTTGTTCCTCATAAAAATTCATTGACGATAGTGAATATAATGTAGGTTGATGGTTCAAGCTATAATATTATGCGAAGATGTGTAACACAAAGTCCTCGATTCGTGCTTATAAATTTCAATTAATAAAAAGACCATTGTAGGTTCCAAAAAAAAGTCAAATGCTCTTACAAGCAAATTTTTTAAATGCCTTTCCTTATGATATCGCAAAGTTTTAAATCATCATCAGCACCCTATATCAAGAACGAATACAACAAACATTAATATCGATATCGTTTTTTTTGAAAAATGTGCTATATTTAATTTAAGTAGCATACAAATTTAATCAACAAAAATCAAATATTTCGAGGAAGGACACATTTTTGAAGTAGGTATGTCGAAAATGTCATACATACGCTTGTTTTGTTTTTCAGGTTAAGTTCGTAAATACCTATCTTTTACACATCACTGACGTAGCAGAATTTTTTAATTTTTTGCTTCACAAAATTATATAATTGAATTGTTTTACTGGATAATCTACATTTGGAAAAAGTTACGTACATAGATACATATTTTAATTGAGGAATTCACTGTGTAGGGGTGTTTAACACTTTTTCTAAATAACGCGATTGGCGATTAAAAAGACGGTGGAAGAGAAAAGAACACATTGTTGCGAATAGTACTACACATGTCTCCTCAACTTCCACCCTAATTCGTTTATTTGCTCAAATTTATTTATGTTTACATCGTGAAGAACTTAATTCTTTAAATTTAATTCCTGCTTAGAAAAAATGTTTATAATTAACTTCAATTTGTCACTCAAAATGTTACAAATACAATACAAAAATAAACAAATATTCACACCATGTGAAGAAGCTGTGATTAATTAATTGTACTACCTTCATTAGTTAAGAGAATTGTAAGTATAAATCTCTGTGCTTATACTTTAGCTTTTTCTTTAACTTTGGACACATTACTTACTTACTTACTTAAGGGGGTATTCTAGTGTAGAGACATAAATTTCGCCCGGTTTTTGAAGCGTTGTATAAAGGAAACAACAAATATTTTTAGTATAAATTTTTTTATCATTTGTTTATTGATTTGTTGTTCATACATACAAAATTAATAAAAAAAAAAAAATTTAAATTAACAAAGTTACAAGCAGTCAAAGTGGGGGGTCTAAATAAAAGAGGGTATCTTGGCGTGCATCCTACCAACCCTCCTGGTGATCTGAAAAACAAAAACCAGACGGATTCTTAATTATTATAGATGTCGCTATCGTTTGACCCTTGGATAAGTTAAAAAAAAACTTTTTAACAAAATGGCAGCAGTTTGAAAAAAAAAATGTTCTTGTTGCATATTTTTCAACAATTCCGAATTTTTTAAAAATACTAAATGAGAAGTTATATTTTTGGGCAAGGACCACACGATAAAGAGATGTATAAAAAACATCCTCTCCAAATTTGAAGTAAATCGGTCTATTAGAACTCGATATATCCTTACCGCCAGCTCGAAAAAAGTAGTTTCGAGAAAAACGCGTCCAGAGTTTTGAGACAAGTTTTCGTCAATTTTACTTAAAGAATGATACAGAATACGTACATATTTTTAATCCATATAAAAATCCTTCCTCTACTTCAAAATATTGATTCGATGTTCTCTGATGAAGACGAGGTAGAACTCTACCCTCCTTTTACGCCTCTGAAGTCCGGAATTCCGAGCGCTCGACCTTCCGAGTTTCTATGACCTTCAAACCAGTTTGTATGACCTTCAATTAACTTGTGAAATAATAGGAATATTAAAAAATCTTTTTAAACGCATATTCTTGAATGTCTAAACTTTGGAAATATGAAAAAAAAAATGTTTGATTTTTTCAAAATTCTACACTAGAATACCCCCTTAAGGTGGCGTTACAGTCCTGTGTGAACTAGGGCCTCACCCAACAAACTTCTACTTTTTGACATGGCTCTAAGCAGCTCGTCCCTGTAGATGCTGTCATATGCGGCCTTGAAATCGATGAAAAGATGGTTGGTGTCGATTTGATGTTCTTGGGTTTTTTTTTTCCAGGATCTGCCGTAATGTGAATATTTGACCGACTGTGGACTTTCCTGGTCTAAAACCACACAGATAAGGACCTATCAGCTTGTTGACGATGGGCTTTAGGCGTTCACATATTACGGCAGAGAAGATTTTTTAAGCGATGTTAAGTAGACTGATTCCTCTATAGTTGGTGCAGTGTAGAGGGTCTAATTTTTTCAGAACCGGCAAACAATACTTAGGTTCCATTCATCGGGCATGCTCGGCATACAAGCCACCTGCTCCAGTGGCTTTGTTAGACTTCAGCTTGGATACGGCAATCTTTACTTCGTCTAGATCGGGAAGACAAGATTGTTGGCTTTCGTCGTCTATGGTGAATCGATCATCTTGCCTGACAGTGGAATTCGGTTCGTTGCCGTCATACAGTCTACAAAAGTGGTCCTTCCAGATTCTCAGCATTGACTGCGGTTCCACTACGATGTTTCCACTTTCGTCTTTGCAGCCTTCGGTTCAAAGTTTATTTACTTGTGAATTTCGTTTCACCTGCTCATAAAACTTTCGAACTTCATCCCTGCCTTTGAACATCTCAACATCTTCGACAGCACGCTTCTCATGCTCTCTCTTTTTCCTTCTGAGAAGTCGGTGTTCCTCTCGCCTCTTCTGCTCATAGAGCTTGTGAGCAGCTCTCGTACTTCTATGCATATTATACTTTGGACACATTACGAGATAATTTAAGAGTTTATGGAAGAATGTTTCAAGTTAATGTTTGTAATAAAATGAAAGAGAACAAGATTATGAAAAATGCGTGAACATTAAATTTGAGAAATAATGTCCAAAAGGTATCATCTGCGTCTAATGTTCAAAACTAAAAAGTAGTAATAATTTTGCCCAAAACAATAAAGAAGAACGTGCTCAAAACTTAAAAAGCCAAAAGAAATTTGTAGACAAACAGTCTGCTTTGCATACTTTTTGATCTATGCTACTTAGAATTTTACAATACGTGGTCTTCCAGGTGTCGAATTCAATATTTTGTCAAACTTTGAATTTTAACATTCTGGGGTCAATATAAAGATGTTTAACTATTATAAGATTTAACAAAGATTATGTGAGATATTAATCAAATTCCGGTAGCATGTTTGCAGTTCTGATTAATTTTTTCTTATCACAAAATAGTTTTATGGAGTTAAGAGTTAAAATTGCTATAAGTTGAAAGACTAAATTGTTTTCAAAACAAAATATGTTTTCCACTTATAAAGTAGGTAGTCGAATATACTTTTCAACCCAAAACATAAAAAAAAATATTCTTACAAAGTTGTCACTACAAATTTTATTAACTTAATTATATTAAAATGGAACAACTAATTACATGCAACTGAAAATTGTAATGGATCTGTTGTAGTTCTTGAGGGAAAGCATTTTTAAATTTTAGTTCAAGGCAATATTGATTTCTTTATTTATTTAGTATTTAAATTCAAAACAATATAAAAAAAACTTAGAATTTCAAGAAATTTGTTTGTAATATCTCCTGAAATTTGTTTGACAAAAATAATATTAAATTACATTTTTGTGCAATGTTAACACAAAGAAAACAACAATTTCTTCTTTTTTGAGCAAATGGTACACAGTTCAAAACTTACCTACATTTTAAAACACGATTTACCAATAAAAATTGTTTATGAGTTAATTTTAATTGTAAAAGGCACATAAAAAATGTATGTAGACAAGTCATTTAATACTTATTTTGAAAAAGTCTTGAAACTAATCTGAAATGGTTCTTAAAAGCAAACAATTGAAACTTTCGTTTACTTTATTTTGTAATTTTTTTTCGTATAAATAACTGACAGATGAATTAAGTTTTCTATCCATTTAAATGTTTTTGTTGTTCTTTCAGAATAAATCATGACTCTCCGAACATGCAGATAGAAATTATAAACTAAAAAATCTCCGTCTGGACAACAATCCTTTTGGTAAGTTTCAAACAAAAAATTTACCAAAAACCAACGATTCGAAAATAAATATGTACATACACACATTTTAGTTAAGTGGGTAGCGTGTGCACGAACCGTATGTACATATATGTTAAACAAAACTCATAAACAATCAATTTACTAAAAAAAAAGCAATAAACTAAAAACTAGCAAAGTTTTAGGAAATTGAGATGGATTGTTTTTGTTTTGTTTTTTTTTTATTTTGATAGTGAAATCAAAATATTAAATTCATCTCATGGTAAAAACATAAGTTAGTTTTCGTAGCTTTTTTGGTTTCTAGTTCGGTTTACTCAACTACACTCTAAGCTTGTTGTCAGTGTAGTTTATTCCCAAAATATTAGAAACTTTGTATATTTACTCAAAATGTTCAAAGTTATACACATACATATGTATTTTATTTTTTAGCGTATGTCAAACTAAGCTTATTGCACTAGAAAGGTTCAAATATTTAACTTTTAAAAATATCCCCAAAAAGTCAATCCCATGATTACATCTACTTTTTTCTGGTTCAGTTTTTTTTGAAGTCAGTCTTTGAGTTAATTTGAATTTTTCGACTGCAACCCAAAGCAGCTTATTCGTTTTTGTTTTTAATTTAAATTAGGGAGAATGGTAATTTCAGGAAACCCTGTTATTTGACCAGCTTCTTGTTATTCCAATGACACAGTGCATAGTAAAAATTTTCAAAAAAACAAGAAAAGGCACAACAAAACTCAAAACACATTCCCAGAATGTAAAAGGTAAGAGTTAAATCCATCAATTCACTTTTATTCCCATAAATATTTAATGTGAAAGCTTTTATGGCAATTGAATGGACAATGAAATTTGCTTCAACCCTATTTTTACGATATACATGCACAGATGCATAAAATACCCTGAACACTCCAATGGATTTCCCTCTCCTCACCCTTCTGTTATCCATTAGCTCTCCTCCCATTTCACCAAAATAATCAACATCGCTGTTTTCCGATATTGTTGTCTGTCCAGTCAAATCCTGATATAAAAATGGTAAAAAAAAACTGTTTCGAACCATTTTTATAGTGTCAAAATGCTTAAACCTATCAAAGGGGAGTCAAACTGAATCAAGTGATAGTAAATGTCTATCAAACAATTAACCTACAGATTTGCGAGACAGACAGTTTTCGACAGAGGGATGTTTTTTGATTCTATCGTGAAGAATTTAAATTTGCTATTCATGGTTTTTTTGTGTCTTTTTCCCAGACACTCTTTTTCAATCTAGTGAGGCTATATTTATTTGGTGATAGTGTAAAATGTTTGAAGACATGTGCCCGTGGCACATTTTTTTTTTGGAAGGGGTGACACAAACACTTTTCAAAACAAATTTTTTACTAGCATTATAGAAATCTAGGCAATACCAACTTCTAAGCCCAATGTTGTTGGATTAATATAATTATAAGGCAATTGAAAAGGAACTACTCGTACATAAAGAAAAAGTGCGTATACGCCCGAGTGTCCCATTTCGTTTTATGAGTATGTTTAAATCTCAACACCTTTCTCAGATCATTTTTATAAAGTTGAATATTAAGAAAGTTAAAATGTTTAACAACAAAGGCCATTTTTGAAACCATTTTGTTAAAAGCCTAATTTTTAGATATTTGTTGTCAAATTGGTTGAACGTATTTTGTTCATAACCTTCCTGGGAACGGTAATGTAATTCAATTTATTACCAAGTCTTTTTGACCATTCAAAAAGTGACTTTTTTGGAAGGATTTGCGCTGTGCAGTTGCAAAATTGTCTGACAAGGAATAAAGGAATAGCCAAAAAAGAAAAAATGTTATCGTTTTGCATTTATATTCTGTTTTCCTTTCTATATCAAATGTGGAAATGCAGAAGGATAGAAAAAAGAGAACAAATTGATGCTCATACTCGTATAAGCTAGTAACCTTAGAGTGACGACGACAGTGGGTATTTTCAATTTGGAATTCGAGTTGAGTGGACAGCAAAAAAACTGCTAAAAACTCTGTCTGAGTTGCAAACAAAATTTGTTGGAGTCTCATAAAATTCACTTGAACATTTAGGTAATTACATACATAACCTTAAATCTCTTATATATTACCAACTACATTCGTTAACCGGACCACCTATTCAAAATTTTAGCAGACTACCAGACATTTTTATATAGCAGAGCAATACAGTATATAGACAGCAACTGTACAGCTCATGGAAATTTCGACGTGAATAAGGCATTTTATGAACTCAGTCAAGTGAATTAACAATACGAATAAAATATAAATCTACTCGTATATATACAGTGTTGGCCAAAACTAAAGCAACATGGTTTCTTGTTTATATTTTTGGTGTATAATTTCTTTAGTCGAAATGTTTCTTAATATTTTTTTATTACTTATCAAATGTTTCAGATTGCATTGTGTTGGATCTGCAAAAACTTTTGAACCAAAGATATTTTACAGCAAAAACAAAATATTATTAAATTGCTTGATTTGTACAACATATTGTATATGGTAGGTCCTGTAATTGGGCACTTGTTATTTATCTCGGTTGTATGCTTTGGGGATTCTTTGATAAGACAGAGTGCCCCTTAATGGACTATAATTTTGCAATAAAACGTTCTTTCAAGATATGAAATTTAAAAGGAAACTTTTTTATTAAATTCGTATGTATTTTTTTTATAAATTAATTATAAATAATTTAATTTTAAATTTAAAAAGTTTTAAAATTAAAATTTAATCTGGTAAAATAAATTATTCTGTGTTCATTCAAAAACGGTATCATTTAAAGAAAAAGTGAGAAATTTAATGGTTTTAGTTGAACATTCAGACTCGAGAATACACAAATTAATAGTATCTAACAGTAAAAAAGTTTAATGCAGGTAATTGATTAATTTCAATAAACTGCTGAGTGTTACATGGGTTAAGACCTGATAAAATAAAAAAGCTGTTGTATATACAAGTTTACTACTTTGTTTTATAGGCATTCTTAGATCTTGACAAATTAAAATTACATTGAAAATTGAGAGATCAAAGAATCTTGAAGTATTCTGTAAGCGATTTTTAACGTTCTCTTAAGTTTTATTTCATTCAACTACTACTATCCTACTCTCATATAATATATATTACTGTTATGCACTCTAGTCGTCCTTAATTAATTCGTGCTTGTACATTATGTAGGTGTATAGAAAAAGAAATGGAAAGTATTCAGTAATATTCAGAATTTCGCAGAGAAAACCAATCCAGGACCAATAATATGGCTAATTGGACTTCAGGCGGATGGCTTGAGTGTATAATCAGTGTTTTCATATGTAGATACACATATGTTTAAGTATTTAGAAAGCGCATACAATTGTACAAACAAAAACAAGACTTTAGACTAAAGTCGCATGATATAAAGCTGAAAAGGCATACTAATTGTTACTAGATACAGAACCAAGTTTTAATGTAGACAAAATATAATCCTCATTTCTTTAATAATTATTTTATGAGTATGCTAAGCCTTCTAATGCTTGAATTCGTTTTTTCATTTACAAATACTCGTAAACATTTATAAGATATTTTTAACTGAGTCTTTGTATACAACATGTAATCGGATAAAAGTTGCATAATCTTTTGGAGGAAAATGTTAAAACAAGCCATCTGCGTTAAGAATTCCAATTAAAAAACGATTATTTTTTAGGAGCATGTGGGTGCTTAATGTCAAATTCTATATAAAACATAGACAAGTGAATTTACGATTTAATGTTTTCTTGGAATTTTCTTTCTTAGACAGTCTTCTGATTTTTAAAATTTTGTATTATGATTAATTAATATACAAAGCATGTGCAATGTTCATTTAGGTGTTGGAGAAAAAAAATTGAGATAAAGAAAACTTTTTAATTGTAAGTCATGTAGAAGGTTAAGCTTTTGTGGTTACCGTCTTTGCTATGTAGATATCATTAACTTTACTTTATTCCTTTTTAAGCTGTGAATATCCAAAAAGATTAATTCTTTGACCAAATTTAACAAAAAAATTTAATGCAAAATGTCACCTGCAGTTAAACTTTTCTATACCTCGCGCAGTATATTTATAGCAAAATCCATAATTGCAAGTAACCACTTGACATTTCTTGAGTACAAATATAATTATTTGCGTACGACAACAAATTGCCCTCTTTCCTAAACGAAAAACTTATTTGTGTAAGGTTATGTTCTTGGACCACTTGTTAACATTGAAAAGACTTGAAAAGGAAATGATGAACATTCCCAAAACAAAGGTCACTAAAACACTTACAAAGTGTGTCCATTTGTTTCACAAACTTAACCTATTTTTTTATTAAAGGTGTTTCTCTTCAAAGTAAAATGATTCCTATTATCAAAAACTTGCTGTTAAAAGAGCCAGATAGCAATAATCCTCGCGCAGTATTAGGTATAGTATATAACTATCCTATACTCGTGCAGCTTCAAGGCCCTAATGGCTTTCTTAACCATAAACAGTTAAGTTCTTAGAGAAGCAAATATTTTCCAAGTTTTGTGTCCCTTTCGATTCGACTTCAACGTCCAGTCGACATTTGTTTCAATTTCCTTGGAGCAAAACACAACGCTATAGAACTTAATGACCCATAAACATGCAAAAGTGCATGAGAAAATTGTGTTTAGTTTCATTCCAAGTTGAATCGATTTAGTGGGATTAGTAAGATTATATGTACACAGTTTGCACTATAGGGTTCTTCAGTGGTAAAATTATGTAGAAGACTTTTGACGTTAAAAAAGGAAAAAAAAAAGACACAAAATAAATAAAATGGCGCCCGGGTGACGTCTTTTAAGGATTAATAAGTAGTAAAGAAACCATAGAAAGGCCACCACATAATTCAATGTACGCCATTCATCTATGTCTAACTGTGTTCAAGGTTTTTTTTTAAAACTTTTTTCACAGCCTTTAAGCGACACTTAAGTCCAGACAAATATAGTAAAGCCCACCCTATTTTACACACAAATAGGGGTTGGAAAAGTATAAAATATCAAATTTCACCTTACCATTTTAGCATAAGTATCGTTCGGATGAATTGGATTATAAATTCATAACGTTTACATTTCCGATCAATAAACTTTCACAAGCCAAAGAGATAAGATTGAAAATCAAAACCCATGCGTATAGCCACGAACAGCGACGGATGAGTATAAAAATAAAATTACCATCACCATCACCAGCCAGACATAACAGATCTGCAGAGCGTTTTGATTTTTTGTATAGGCATCGAGTTAGAAATGGATAAAGACTGACAGTTTATACAGGTTGGATTTATGGCGGAACGAGATTTAGGTTTGCCCTGGTTTTCCGTTCCAGAACTTAAGCTTCGAATTCAGTTACTTGTGCGTAGCAAAGTGAGGAGTGGAAATGTAAGGTACTATAATGATGATGACTGACATCCACGAGGCTTCCTCCAGACCTATTTTCCTTGTAATCGTTTGGCAATACGTACAGTCAAAGATTAAGGGTATTTTCTTCTATTTATTCTCATCTTCATTCTATTTTTAAGTTCTCTGTTTTCTATATCTCTGACGTTTACTTCAATTCAATGGTTTTACTTTTAAATGTATAAAAGGTGAATTATTCAAACGGTTTCCTCTCATAAATAAATAATTAAGGTTAGATATATATGGGGATTGTGAAGAATCTCTATTTTTGTTTACTGCCTGGTGTACCGATAAAATAAAGTCTTTTGTAATAGGTATTCAAGTTGAATAGAAAAAAACACATCACACTATTCAGATTCACATCGCTGCATGTTACCCTCTCTATATTATTTCTACTCAGGCTGTATCTACCTGGTATGTGAATGGATGGAGCTTTGGAAAACGAAACGTGCTGCTTTGACGATAAGTTTATTTTTGCCCCTGTGTATGTTGTTTATTATCTTTTTCGTTGAGTTACAAATTCTTTAGGAACCAGACTTAAGGCCTTACTCTTGCTCTTCCTATTTCTTTGGTCAACTTGGTTACCTTCAGATTGAAGAATTTTTGGTGAATTGTTAATGTTTTTCACTCTAGCATTTGATACAACAACAAGCAATTGACATGAATCACTTATTTGAATGTTTTACGTGACAAAGATTTGTAGAAGCTCCTTTTATGCTTTAACTGGGTGTAATTGATTCCGTCGAAAGAAGGTTTACCTTTTTTGTAAAATTTCTGCTAATAACTAACTGTGACACATAGTCCTTTTGATATTTTTTAGGTCAATTTTAACCCGCTTGGTTGGGGAGATCCTCAAACAAGCTGTTTGCTTATAGGGTTACAATTTTAGTTAATAATTCGGTCCTCAATTTTCTATTTCCGTTATGATCATTCTCTAATTTTTGTTGCAACAACAAAAACGTGGCAAAAGTTGCAGTTCGGCGGGTGGCAGATCCGGTTTGCTTGTTTCCACTTGTGCAATGGCGGTCTTGCCTAACATATCAGTAATCCAAACTGAAGCAAGAACGATAAGTTCCAAATAGCAAGACTTCCGAGCGCATCAGTGTGACTCTTACAATATAGTGCACATGATGGGTTCACAAACGTGAACGCATTACTATGAACATTTATGTAATAAGCATTCACAGGTAAATGATTGAAATACAAAAATAACCGGACAATAAATATAACACACGGCAAATCATAGTTCAAAATTTCACGCAAAGTGGAAAACTGCGGACACTCTACAAACAAAACGTCTCTGAATATAAATTGTTCTAATTAAAGTGTAAAGAATTGGCCTGCTATAAGGGAGGTGGTTTTCTGGACTATAGGTGTGTATGAAGTAAGAGTCTGTTATAAATGCAGTTAAAGGTTCTTGGAGAAGCGAATCTGTCTCGGGTAAGAGAGTTATATATTTTTCGCCGTGAGGTAAGTGGTGCTCTGTGGCGACTCACAGTATACTATAAATCAGCACGCTACTGCTTGGGCTTTCCAACTGAGGAAGTTTCATGACGTATCCTGTTGCATTCATGCCACTTCAAACGGCCTACATAGCACCAATACAATAAGCTCCTGTAACATGTAAGAGAATGTAGCTCTTCTTCTGATTTTACGTCTGCTATAATAAAAACTGTATAGGTTACAAATATGAACTTATTTTAAGGAAGAAACACACTGTTCCTTGGGCAATCCTTTTGGAATTTTTCATTCCTGGCGCTCCGTTTATTAATTGTCCTGGTTTTGTTTGCTTGTGTGTTGTCAAATTATTCACAGCTATGTACAGTACATATACACTCTTTGACTAATTAACTGAATGACTTAATTCGATTAATATAAAACAAGAGACTGCTTTTTTTTAATCCTTTCCTTTTTTTTAATGTTTCTGTTGTTTTTCTTACCATTTTTCTGTGAAAAGGACATGCGGTTCTTGAGCAGGGATGTTCGGAAAAAAAGGAAGAAACCTGGACATCCTTTTGACGACTGAAAAATGACGTTTGACTGCCAGAGGTTGATGTTCGCTGGGGCTTCACCAGCCCAGATGAGTCGAAACACTATGATGAGCTGAGTGTCAATGTGAAACTGTCAAACTGAGTAGAAGGTGGAAATCAATGTCGTGAAGGATGACTTGATATGTATATGCATCCAGGGCGTCAGGTAATTTAAATTATTTTAATTTTTTTTATTTATCTTTTATTTAAATTTGATTTGTGAGGTGTAAATAAGCAAATTCTTATTGCTGAGAATAAATTATTGTTTTTTTGATTATCAAATATTATTAAGACAGTATAAGAGTATAAAATTATTGCAATCGGTTCATTAGTTTTTGCGAAAACTAAAAAACAAAATAACAGTTCTATGGGGGGTACAAAAATATTTTCTAATTGAAACAAGCTACATAAAAAAAAACAAAATTTAATAAGAATCAATCGATTCGTTTTCTAGAAAATTCGAATTTTCGTTTTTTTACCAAAAAATGTTTATTAGGACTACCGTAATTTTTAGTCTTTAAAAAAACGAAAAAAACGCCTAAAGCGAATCTGCTTAAAACATTAGTTTCCATTTCGACAAAATGATATGGATTGTAGGTGTGGGATCAGACTAAAAGAGATACGAACAGAATCGGGGGAGCCCCTTTTTTAACTTCTCTACCATCATAATGTCATGTGTGGTTAAAATCTCGAATTCGATTTTTTAACAAGTCGTGTAGTTCCGATATGTCGCAAGTAATTTTTTAAAGTCCTTGCTGAATCTTTCGATGTTATTTTCTGTAAGACAAAATTTATTTAAAGTGGATATCTTGACTGGTTCGTGAGATATAGATGACACGCAGACATATCTCCAAAAACCTTGAAACGGCGAGAAATGTTAAAATATGCAATTGACAAATGTTATCGGTTACAAAAATTTCCTATTGGAAGCTTAAAGTTCTCAGTGACTATTAATCTATTTTAGGGTTTATAGTTATTTAAAGAAGTTTATAAAAACATTCAATTCAACATTTTTATTTTTATTTACTTACAGGGATAGGATTTGTAGAGACTTCTACGTGAGAATGTAAGATAAGCTTTAAGACATGCCAATGCGAGGGAAATTGCCACACTATTTAGTACTCATAAGCATTTCTGGAATGAGAGAAGAGTACAAAAAAATGTGAAATTTGATGTAGCAAAGTATTATCAATAAAAACCTATTTTTAAAATAAAAATAAAATAAGTTTGTATACTTAATAAACAAAATTTGGACAAAGTTACATCTTGAACATGGATTTTTGCTAATAACTTTTTGTAAAATTGCTCTGATTCACAAATGAAACAAATTTCAGCCTTCTAGGTAATCTAGGTAATGAACTATTAAATTTCAAAGCTTGGAAAACTTTGGGCTCAGCAGGGGCGTACGGAGATAGGCGCATTGGGGAAAGTACGATAACTTGGGCGCCAAGACTTGATAACGGGATTTTGTAGAGAAGTCAAAAACAAGCACTTTTTTCTATGGGAGGGGGGGTCTATCTCCCCCCGTTTAGGAGATAGGGAGACTATCTCATGTCAATTGTTTTTGAAAAATTTGCATTTAAAGTCGAAATTTTGAAAAAAGTTTAGACCCATTGTTTTCAAAGTTGTAAAATGAAATTGTAAATTAAGTTACCATGTAAATATCAATTCTGAATCGAACACAAATAACAGCATGTCTGTCTTTTAGTTTTTAAGAAAATCGAAAATTACCAAACTGCATTAGATGGTAAGTTAAATTATAATTTCATTTCACAACTTTAGGTCTAAACTTTTTTTCAGTTTTTTTATCAAAATTTCGACTTTGAATGCAAATTTCTCAAAAACAATTGACATGAGTAATTTAATTCAAATGCAGAATTATAGAACAAACTTCTGGCTCTCAAATGCAGTATAGTATACTTTATTGTATTGAATACATTTATTAAAAAAATCCAACGGTCAGTTTTTTTCATAATAAATTAAAATCTACAAAAAAATAGTACGCAAATGCTAATTGGATTTTTTCTAAAAATATACTTGTTTTGTATCACGTTACATTATAAAATATAAAATTTAATATAAGTTGCTGATGGCGTTATTGGTTCGTGAGATATTTTGGGTTAGCCACAATTTTCACCTTTTTTAAATTGGTATGGTAAAAAAACCACAAATTAAATTTTTTTGAGAGTCAACACAACATTTATTTGAAGTTGATTTCTCTATTTGTTCTTGAGCTATGGACGACAAACAAAACTTCGAGAACGTACGGACGCACGAATATACGTACACACTCACGCACAGACATCTCTCTAAAAATATTTTATTTAGACTCTAGGGACCTTGAAACGTCGAGAAATGTCAAAAATTTCAATTCGACAAATCGGACCTATTACAATAACTTCCTATGGAAAGTTTAAAATGTAAAAAAAAACTTTTTTATTTTATAAAATATCTTGAAATTCTAAACAGTAGGAAAAGTCCACTCTAAATATTGGTTGAGATCTGGGGCTAAAGAACCTAGACTACCTAAAGAAAAATTATTATAAATTATAAGAAATCGTCATTAGCTGGGTACTACTACTGTTACTGGAGAACTAAGGCCTCTTTCACACGAGACGGTTTCGTCCGTACGGTTAAAATCCGTACCTATAGGGTTTTTTTCCGTAAGCCATTGATCAAAAACACTCCATTACCAAGACCGGAATCTCAGACTGACATTTCGGTTTGCCTACAAGCTAGAAAGCACTAAATGTGAGAAAGTGTGCGTGAAATGATGCAAAAAACCAAACACATTCTCACATTTAGTGTTTCGGCCCATCAAAACGCTTCATTATAGTAATCAGCCCCATGTAAATGCTTCATTTTGGATGTTTCATGGCCTCGTTCAAAAACTAAACAATCCTAACCAACAAAATCTGAAGTGCTGACATGGTCCTAAATTGGAAGATTTTTGTATAGCTTTTTAATTTCAATACAAATAAATGTTGTTAATGTATATTAAATAAAATAAAATTGACCAAATACATAGTAAATGATTTATTAGTGCTGTATTTTGTTTACTTAAATTATTTGCGAACGCAATATGCGCTGCAACTGGTTAAGCATAATTAGAAATGGACAAAAGTGTAACTCAATACTTTGTAAAACAACAAAACAGACAATTTTTTCAGCTGTAGTTTGCTTAGAGCATTTTCTTGGCGACGTAAGAAGTTCAGGTGGAAACAATAGGCGGGTGCCTCCGTATTTTTTTGTACAGACAATGCTACGAGAAGCATACTTGTGAAGTTCCATTGCCAACTTTAGCTAGTTCAGATTCCTCAATTAGATTAGTACTTTCATCATTTAAGCAGTTCGGTAGTTGCAAGACCAAATTTTAGTTTTGTTTGTTGCAGAAATATTCCTGAAAATTTCTTTTTAAGGGACTATGTTAGAGTTAGAATTTTGTTTGTAATTAGATTTTGGAATAAAAATTTGAGGGAACCATGTTTTAAAAATAAGTTGCTTTGTGTAAAGCATCTTTAAGGAATAGAAATAGGCAATATGTTTCCACACAATACCAACTAAATGAGTGCAATAAATAGATTTAAGTAACTTTTTTTTATTCCAGTATGGGAAAACCGAACACCCAATAGAAAAAAACGGTATACGCGCCAAAATCCATACTTCTTGACTAAATAATGTTATCTTCTATGTTTACGCATAAAATTACGAATTTTGTAGCGTATGAAAATTTCTAGACATTTTACAATCTGAAAAATTAATTATGCTATGAAATAATTGGCTACTATTAATGCTATTTTTTTTTTCTAAAAAGTTGATGAAGGTTAGCCGAAGCGGAAATTTCTTTAAAGAACGTATTTAAAATATTATTGGCTTTCTCAAAAATATTTTTCTACGCTAACCTCTGCTTTATATCTGAAAACTATTGTTTATGTATATTTTCTTCTATGTTCTGCATTTATAAAATGTAATCTACGGTAGTATTTATTATATTACGAAAAACAAAAACATATACGTAAAACTCATTAATTTTTTTCATTATTAGCAGCATTTTTACTAAACATACTTTTCAAACAATAATAAGTAAACTTGAACTTTGGTAACTAAACATTTTTAAGGAATGAATGAAAATTATATTTTGCGTCGAACTGTGGAAATTCACTAAAAAAAACTTCTGTACGTCAACAATAAACATTCATGACAATTACATGTTCTATTGAATTAGTTGTGCATGAATTCAGAACAATTTTAAGACGTTTTCATTTTGTGATATATGTCAAAATTTACATTTTATTTGCTCTGCATATATTCAACAGGTTCGCTATAATCGTTCTGATTACTTTTTTAAAACATTTGTGTTCCTTTGATGCATAGTTTTTTTTGATAGCAAATACATGTATGCTTCCATCAATCAAGAATGTTATGGATAAGATATTTTTCGATTATAACTCTTTTTTTAAATATACAAACTATAAATATACTTGGATTAATTAAATTGATACAGATTTTAATTACTTCCAAACAAAATATTTGGGCCGTTCGTTAACGAAAATTTATTAGAATTCAATACAAAAATTGCACTCGCACCCTTAATATGATGGTTCTTCGAACGCATCTTTGATACAAAAATCCGAGGTTTATTATGAAATTTAAAGAATTTCGTAGGGATTACTGTAAATTAGTGAATTAATTATAATAAACTGATGTTGAACATGCTTTTTTCAAGACAAAAAGGTACATTGGTTCACTATCCACAAAATGCCTGCAAAATTAAAGCTTAAAACTGACTTTTTCATCGAAAAAAGTAAAAAGAAAAACCTGAAAAAAACTTATTAACCCCTCCATTTTGTTTTTGCTTTGCAAAGCGCCGCTAGCCCACGGCATCGTTTTTTTTTTTTTTTTGTGCTCACATCTATTCATGGACTAATTGTCAAAATTACAAATACAACAATGTAAACAAACGGGTTTTGGAGAGTGAAACGTACGAAAGATTCCGGTCTTGGTAATGGAGTGTTTTTGCCATTGATAGTAAACTAATAAAATTAACTAAAGCTTTCACACTGCACGGTGACGGGTTTTTTCCGTACGGATGATTTAAAACAGCCGTCTCAACGACTGAAATATACAGCGACCGTGCCGTCGCCGTCTTATCAGTGACGTACGTGACTACGCGAACACATTCACAAGAGACGATTTTTATTCGTCTGCCGTCCGTTTTTGTGGTCACTTGTACTAAAGAAAAATATCTAAAATATAACTAAACTTAGACGATTCACGGGGAAAACACGTTATGTGTGAAAACAAAGTCCGTACGGAAAAAAATCGTACAGATTTTAACCTTACGGACGAAACCGTCTCGTGTGAAAGAGGTCTAAGGAAAATTTGTATAGGTACATAATATAAATTCAGATTTTTAAATGCAAAACAAACATTGCATACACCAATGCAGCAGGAGGATGCAGGGTCAACATGTCCAGTGGACATGTCCACTCTCTTATATCCTATATAGATGTTTCAATGTTTACATTCAAAGAAATGCTAAATGCTTTCCCTTTGGTAAAAATAACAGTCGTATTTCACGTGTCTTTTGGTACAATGTTACTTTTAATAATTCTGGGTGCAAAACTGTTGTTCGAATATTGGTTAGTTCATACACTTATAAATTTATAATATGCTTCAATTCTAGTTAAATTTAATTGTATGATTTTTGGTGCAGAATACAACAATTACAGTCTAACTGCCATGACTAAGTTATTATAAAAATATGTATATTTTAATAGAAAAACAAATATTTTCCATCGAATGCTTAAAAATAGCAGCAGATGGTTTTACTCGATTTGTTTCTTTGTTAAAAATTACTCTAACTATATTCTATATTCTTGGAAAACATCTACTTTGTTGTTTCACAATAAATAGGTATAGAAAATAGAATAATAGGTTTACAAATTCAGGCAGACATTTAAGTAAAATATAATTAACTCTGGGAATTAGCTATGTATTCCACTTGTTTTACAAAAATGATGCAGAAGTATTAAATGCAGCAGTTGCTGTATTCTTCACCATGCTAAAAAAAAATGTATATGTGTATTTACATTATATACATTATACTTCCTTCAAATGCACACAAGGGTATACAACAGATATTCTAAATAAAATCATTTAAAAAAATGTGGTTATGGCAAACAACTTTTTGGTACACACCAGTACCGGATCACGTTCAACTGAGCAGTGAATTTTTGTGCAGTTTTGAAAATGTACTAACACTTGGTTTTTATTTTATATAGAAAAAGTATCAATTTTGTAGTCTCATAGCGAAACCACCAAGAAACAAAACGTTAATGTGCAGGTACATAATATGCATAAAAGTTTCTTGAGGATTCAAGGATTTTTGCAAACCAAGTTCAAAAATAGAATTACCGGTATTTCTGAGAACAAAATTTTAAAAAGAAATATCTGTTCCTCATTTGTATAAACTTTCTAAATGTATTATTTATTCTAAATCGTTTACTCAAAGCCGGCAATACTGAATCGCTCAATAAAATATTAGGTACATAAAATGTTTACATTTATATCAAATGTAATACTTCCGAAGCAAGATTACATTATAACTCAACGTTAAGTTCGATTTTGAGCGATCCATGGTGAGAAAAAATTGATCGACCAAAATCACTCCCTAACATACTCTTATATTTTTTTTTTTCATTAAAAACCACATTTTATTTTATTGATAAAATACTATTTAAGAAATAGGGGGTACAAGTAAAATAAATTTTCTCTTAAATACAAAAAAGTTAGTACCGTTATCCCTCATTTCACTTGAAAGAAAAGGTGATTAGTTTTCATTGTAAGACCTAATCTTAGAAGTTGTACAAATGCTTATAAGTTGTTATAGAGGTGAATTTTACTATTTGTTTTGCATAATGGTTTTAAAGAATTTATTATTTTGGGAATGACTCGCGGAACTCATTTAATAGAGGAAGAAAGGGCTCTTATTACAACAAACATGGAGTATGGCTTATCTAATCTTATAAATGGTTAAAAATCAGTGGAATCCAATGTTTACCATTGTTTGTCCTTCGTCCCGACCTTAAATCCATCGAGAATTTGTGGGGAATACTGGCGAGAAAAATGTATAGAAACGGAAAGCAGTACAGGAATGTTGCAGACCTCAAAACACCAATTACCATGGTGCTTTGCTCTTTGCATGGTTGCAGATCAACGAACAGGTCCTCAAAAACTTGATAAATTCGATGCCGAATAAATTTTTTCAAGTTATTGAAAATCAAGGAGGTTGCACAAAGTATACATACTAACTTTCAAAAAAGTTGATAATTTGGTATTAAAGAAAAGTAAAATATTAACTGTACTCATTTCGCACATTTTTTCAATTGATTTTCAATGCATTTATTGCCAAATGAACCTCTCATTCAAAAGAAATTGAGGATAACGGCATGATTTGTTTGTATTGAAGAAGTATTCTTGTATCAAGTGTTTGGAGAACTTAAAACATTGAAAAACTTTAGACACAGACAAGGGTTGTGTGTATATTTTTTTCGGTCATTGTATATAAAAATATGATATACAATAAGGCCATTATTTATAAGAAAACTCGAAATACTTAAAATGGGTATCATATATACAATTTATATGTAATTCCTTAATCTATAACGACGACAATAAAAAATAAAGACATCAAACAAAAAATAATGTGTTGTTAAAAATTAAGACATTACAAAAGTATCTATAATCGTCTAAATTGACTTACTAAAGTGTGGTTACATTTTAAGGGCCGACGTTGAATGTGAACCACACCTAAAAGTCAAGCTTTTTCTGCATTTCATTTGACATTTTTCAATTTCAGACGAACTTAATTTGAATCATGGAAATATACACAATTAAAGTTATTCAGGCTTATTATGGAAATGGACGTTCTTATCAAAATGCATATCGGGTATTTCGTAATTTGTTCGGTCAATTTAGTCATCCAAATGAGCGTACAATCGGAAAAATCGTGCAAAAAAATTCAAGCAAACCGGGTTTGGGAGATGTGAAAACACTATTGCATGCAGAAAATATTGCTGCTGTTCGCAAAAGTCTGGCTGAAGAGCCGTCCACCTCAACTAGTCGTAGTGTCCAACAATTGCGTCTCTAACGCTCGTCATTGATGATGAGCATTATGCATAAGAAATTGCATTTACACGCTTACAAGATGCAATTGACCCAAGAAAGAATGGTATCTGTTAAAACTAAAACCTCAATTATACCTCAGCCTAATTGAAAATGCGGAAAATCAGAATTGAACCATTGAACCATACCAATATTATTATAATAAAAGGAATTGATAATAATTTCCTAAATAATTTGTGTTTTATTCAAAATCAGTATCGGCGCTTGAAATTTAACCAGCCTTTAAGGTATCGGCAAAAGCTTGTCGTTTTTTTTAATATTGTTTATTTTGGTAAACATACAATTACCTTATTAGTTTAAGACCTTTGCATATAGCGAGCTTCAGTATTTTGCTTCCCCTAATAACATTTTATCCAGGCTCAAAATCTCTTTTTGACGGACATGTTTAGTCTACATAAGTCCCCACAAAACATTTAGACAATATCATCTCGAATCCAATTGCATCCCACGGTCTTTAAAACCTTGAATTCACCCTTAAAATGTTTTTGGGAGTGCAATCTTCTCATGCATACAAAAACAAGCACCCCATCTTTATTCGATTAGATATAACACCATATAAAAGTTGTTAGTTTTTGTGGTTGGTTGTAATATTAAATTGGCAACCCAAAAACTGGATGTAAAATGAAAATGCTTTCGAGCATTGAAAAAAAAAATAAATACATAGGAAAGCGTAGTTGCATAGTTATAGCTCTCTGCATAATCCCAGTTGTGGTGTTGTTACCCTGTCGTTAAGAAAATTTCTGAGTAGGTATCTAATTTCTGTATTATCTTTGTAACTATTTTGGGAAAGATAAAGAAAATTGCAAAGCTTTCTATTAAGGAGGAAAGAACTGGAACAATATTGTTTGAAAAACTAAATAATATTTGAATCATGGATGTATGGTGTTATTGTCCTTTAACACAGTTATTGTAGTATTTTAATTCATAGCAAGCTAATTAAACACCAAATTTTACAAAGAAATAGAGCAAGAAAAGCCATAGAGCCACAACTATGCACCAGAATTTAAACATAGAGTAAACACCTACTTTGAAATCTTCGAGCTGAAAGATAGAGAGTGAGCGAAAGAGAATAATAAAGTACTCAGAAATAGATATTGAATTGATATATCCGCATTGATACAGGAAAGCCAACCAAAATCCATCGGAAGCATTTAATGGATACTGCTATTCCTTCTTCCTTGTTTAAATTTACCCACAACGAGTACCTTCCAATAAGATGAGGTATAACAAAATAGCAACATGACTTAAAAACATCCGCTAATCAACGTTATTAAATAGCCCAATGAGATTGTTTAGTTTAACTTTAAAACATATTGATGTGACGTTTATATTGATTCAATGTTAAAGAGTTTTTGTTAACATTGTACCTTTTTTCGTTAAATATTATAATAATTGATGTCATTTTGTTTATTAATGAAATACGAAACAAAGAAGTCGTAAAATGATGGATGTGAATAGGAATGCGTGATTTTCAGATACTCCTACCCGAAGTAACTTTTATTAAATTCAAAGGTAAAACATTGTTTTGTGTAATTTTCACCTGTCAGCAAAAAAGCAATAAATCTTTGCCTGATGAAAACAAAAGAAATGCTAAGAAGAAAAAATAACAAACCTTTAGTTCTTTGTATTCATAAAAAATATGTCTTTGCTGTAGATAGTCCAAGAATAGTGTGAAAATGCTAATAAAGTCGTCTTAACATCAAACAACCAAGAACTAACCACCGCAGAAGGAACAGCATCAAATGCACACATATTATAAAGGGTGATTTTTTTAAGGTTAGGATTTTCATGCATTAGTATTTGACAGATCACGCGGGATTTCAGACATGGTGTCAAAGAGAAAGATGCTCAGTATGCTTTGACATTTTATCATGAATAGACTTACTAACGAGCAACGCTTGCAAATCATTGAATTTTATTACCAAAATCAGTGTTCGGTTCGAAATGTGTTTCGCGCTTTACGTCCGATGAGCGATGAGGCTCATTTCTGGTTGAATGGCTACGTAAATAAGCAAAATTGCCGCATTTGGAGTGAAGAGCAACCAGAAGCCGTTCAAGAACTGCCCATGCATCCCGAAAAATGCACTGTTTGGTGTGGTTTGTACGCTGGTGGAATCATTGGACCGTATTTTTTCAAAGATGCTGTTGGACGCAACGTTACGGTGAATGGCGATCGCTATCGTTCAATGCTAACAAACTTTTTGTTGCCAAAAATGGAAGAACTGAACTTGGTTGACATGTGGTTTCAACAAGATGGCGCTACATGCCACACAGCTCGCGATTCTATGGCCATTTTGAGGGAAAACTTCGGAGAACAATTCATCTCAAGGAATGGACCGGTAAGTTGGCCACCAAGATCATGCGATTTGACGCCTTTAGACTATTTTTTGTGGGGCTACGTCAAGTCTAAAGTCTACACAAATAAGCCAGCAATTATTCCAGCTTTGGAAGACAACATTTCCGAAGAAATTCGGGCTATTCCGGCCGAAATGCTGGAAAAAGTTACCCAAAATTGGACTTTCCGAATGGACCACCTAAGACGCAGCCGCGGTCAACATTTAAATGAAATTATCTTCAAAAAGTAAATGTCATGGACCAATCTAACGTTTCAAATAAAGAATCGATGAGATTTTGCAAATTTTATGCGTTTTTTTTTAAAAAAAGGTCTCAAGCTCTTAAAAAATCACCCGATATAAAAAAATAAGCAGCATGAAATATGAACATATTTATATAATTTAAATTAGTGGAATTATTATTGCTATAGGCAGTGTTACCTCTGAGCATTTCCAAAAAGTTTCAAATAAGGTGTCCGAGAGGAAAAAAGGTGTCCCATACGAATGTCAAATAAAACACAGTTTAAATTTAAGTTTTTACTCACAATTAAGAACCAACAAATATTGACTGAATTGAGGTAACATCAACAACTAGAAAAATTGTTTAAAAAACAGTTGGAAAGGTGTCAAAATGACACTAAAGTGTCCCCAAAGGTAACTCTGCTATAGGCCCCTACCATTTTATAATAGTCAGTTGCCTTTGTGTCTGCTCTTACAAAAACTTCTACATAAATGAAATAAAACTCATGTTGTAGCTTCGTGTTTTCTATGTTTTCTATACTGGATGTTGTCGTTCTTTAACCCTAGTTTACGGCACGAAAAATAATGCTATAACCAAACTTGGGGTTCGCGCGAACCCCAACATTTGTATGCACATCTAATTGTTCAATATTTACAAGATGATGCATTGCATCTATTTGTTATTGATTAAGTTTACAGTTGTGGTGTCCTCTTATAACAAAACACGTGTCTTGTTTTAAAAATATAAATCAATTTGTTGAAAATAGTGAGAACAAAATTTGTAGTTACCAAAAAGTGAGTTGTAAAATTATAATTTTAAAAGTTTTATTACAAAAATTTGCAAACCTTTATATTGATTTTATATTTCAGTGTCTAATTTAGATACATAGATTATTGAGAACATATAATTGACAATGAACGAACTACAGGCATATTTTGGAGTTTTGTTGTACATTGGAGCATTATAAATAAAAAATTCAAAAATTCAAAGAGATGGTCACCGTCGTGGGATCCCATCAAGGGGTTCACACGAACCCCAAGTTTGGTTTGTGGCTTTTTTTCAGAAAAAAATTCCAGACAATTATCTTAAATCGCTTTGATGAAAAAACAATCAAAAACGTAAAGAAAAATGAAATTTGTTCACTGATTTTTGTATCCCTGGTCAATAATATGATTAAGAAAAAAGTTATAAGCATTCAAATTTGCGTTGGGATTCGCTCGAACTCCAATACGTAAACAAGGGTTAATGTAAGTTTGGAGAAAATATTAAATTAAAAGCTCAAACTAAACGAACAAATTGTCAATAATAGAAATGGAAACAGAGAGTCTGATGGATTTTGGCGTAGTTTTCATTTAAATGTCGTGATGGTTAGTGCGTTGGACTGTCATGCAAGGGGTCTTGGGTTCAATCCCTGCCTGTGCCACCTAACTTTTTTCACGGGTACTGGCTCTTGCGAGGAATTGACAAATCTTCCAAGAGTAATTCTTGTCATGAAAAAGTGCTTTCTCAAATTAGCCGTTCGGATTCGGCATATAAACTGTAGGTCCCTTCCATCTCTGACAACATTACTCGCACACAGGGATGGTTAAGAGTTGTAAGTCAGGCCCTGGTCCTTCATGGACTGTTGCGCCACCTAATTTATTTATTTATTTATTTCATTTAAATGTCATCAGTCATTTTGGATTTCTATTTCTACTTTGTCCCGTCTCTGTACAATGAGTCTGACAAACGTCCTATTTTTTTAATTTCTATCTAAAAATGTCACAACCTGGAAAAAGTTTGAAATTTTCTTAAAGTATTTGTCCACTTTTTCCGAGTTAATTAAATTTGTATTCCAGACGGGTGAACACTTTTTAGCTCTATGTGAAATATATACATATGTAAGTACAATATGAAAGATTTGCATATGTCATGTTAATGTTATGAGAATTGCTTCTAAGTGGTAAAAATTAAGACCTTTTTTGTAATTATTCTTAATTATATTTCTTGAACGACACTGTTATAAAATGATCTAGCAGTGTTTTCCGAGGAATTTTTTGTCAAAATACTTGTCACAGAGTGTCCGTATCAAAATATTCTCTTAAGATGTCGGTTGACTGTAATCTGATGACATCACGTAAACTGCAAAAATTAGAATATTCTTCAGGATATTTACTTAGTCTTGGATAGTCAACAAATACTGTGTTTTATCTTTTTTAATTCCTGTTCGTTGTTATTGTTTTTGTTTATACCAGAATGATATGAAATGAAAACAATCTCAACGAAATTATAAGATTTGTCGCTTTCATCCAGTTAGCATGTTGTCTTTGCAACTGCTGTCCTACATCGAAAAGTGTAGTGGCAATTACTTTCGTTTTTTTTTTTTTTTTTTTTTTTTTTTAAATTCATTTTTATTAATTCAATCTTAAACCTATCTTAAAGCTAGACAAAAATTCATAAAACTAGCCTAATTAACCATAACTTACAACTAACTTACTGGTCCCATACGGACACTCTAAGTTAAACAATAATACTTAATGCAATGCCTTTCGGCCCTAAGATCTATTTAACTTCAATTCAATTTTATTTATTTTTGTATTCATTAGAAAATTTAAAAAAAACTAATATCAATATCCTTTTTATTTTTACTTAAAACTACTTAAAATAAGGTCCTTAAATAAAACTTAAACTAACTTAAACTACCTATTCTACCTATAAACTACTTAAAACTAGAACAACCACAGCAGCAAATCTAACTATCTAACGTTTTTTGTTTTTCATATTTTGTTGTCTTTTTTTTTCTTTTTTTTTTTTTCTTTTTATTCCATATTTTTTTTTTTTTAATTTTTTTGTATTTTTCTTTTTTGTATTTTTTGTTACTTTCGTTAATCATTATCAACGTAGCTTTTTGGGGGTTGATAGATTCGAGGGTAAATTCTTTTTGTTTGTTTTTGTTTTTGTCAAGGAAGTTCAGAATCACTAAAATCAAGCAATCAATGTTTGTTGTTAGCATTACTAAGAAATGTGGTTTTACCTGATTTACGGGAAAATGATTATATACAATACAGGAAAATATGAAAGAAACATATCGCAAAGTGATGGAAAACGGGAACAAAACGAGGAAACGAAATATGTTCTAACTTAAAAACGAGTACAGCACGCTGATAACAATATAGTAGAATACATAATCACCAGGAAGACAAGTCACATACAGACACAAAAATAAAGTAAAACGAATCCTTTCCCTATTCTTCTACAACACATTCTTTTTATTGACGTTTCACTGTCTTTTAAGTTCCTATAAGTCATAGTCAGTCTCCTGTTGTCACCATAGGTCTTGTCTGTGTCATCGTCTTAGTCGTTCATCGTCGTCATAGTTTTGTATAAGTATAGCATAACCGAGTTTCAACAAAAAGAAATCAAAGAAATTGATAAAATAGAAGGATTCCTTCTGACTATTTTCATACGATGATGGTTCTTTGATGATGAAATTTTCTGTTAGCAATTCGTGTCGCGTAAAACTGATCTTATTTACGTGATGTTTTCATAGTTTCTTATTTTATTCCACACAAGAACGTGCTACCTTACATAAGATGCTATTAA
Organism: Eupeodes luniger; assembly: GCA_951509635.1. Classification (NCBI taxonomy): domain Eukaryota; kingdom Metazoa; phylum Arthropoda; class Insecta; order Diptera; family Syrphidae; genus Eupeodes; species Eupeodes luniger. The sequence continues at coordinate 98,071,838 of OX608073.1, read as the reverse complement.
ATTTCAATATATACATACGAGTATAAAAGTCAATATGAATTCAATATTTATGGAAGAAAGGAGAAGGGAAGATGAAGGAGTGCGATTGTTGTTGTTCAAAAATATTTTTTGAGGTTTAAGGTTAGGAGTATATCCTTGAAGCTACAATCAATATACATACATACATAATGTACATACATCTAGGGGTAGAAAAAATTAAAAACTATGCAATTTTTTTTATATATCGATGCCAAAATTAATTTATTTTTCGGAAAGACAATAAAATTGAAAGCTTTATTTCGTTATTCTTTTTAATTATAATGCACTAGTACGATAACTTTGACGACGAGAACAAGTAACGGTTTTTGTTAGAGGGGTTTACTAGAAGCATTTTTTTGCTTCGAACATATGTTTATATTGTATACTAGCTGACCCGGCAGACTTCGTACTGCCTCAATCGATAAATAAAAGACCTTAACTTTTGTATAAATTAATTTCAAAACAAACAAAACGTATTGAATAAAAAAGCATTTCTTTAATGAAGCATGAAGTTTTATTATTATTTTCGACACATCATGTTGCTTTCTAAAAAACAGAGTTTTCCTGAAATACTGGCTATTTATAAGGTTTAAATTTTTATTAACAGACACACACTGTTATAATAAAGTTTGTTAATCAATTTTAATCTTTCTCATAAACTATAGTTTTTGTTTGTTTTGTGGTGCGTAAATAAAAAAAGAAGACGGTTTTCCGACGCGCGAACACGCGACGTATAATTGTCCATGCACGAAACATGGAAACTCCAAGTTGATTCCGAAAACTTCTAAAGACTGTCCTTGCAATTTATTTATTGTCATCGCAAAGGCCAGACGTACGGGATATTGTAAGCGTTTAAAATCGAATGGTAAATCCGTGGGAATCATCGGTATTCGCGGGATCAAGACATCCTCCCCTTTGTATTTTCCTTTTATGATTGTTTCCTCAATGACGTTATTCATCAGCTTTTTCACAGCCAGTCTTGTTCCATTGCATAGTCGAGGTTGATTAATGTTACGCAGCATGATGACAACTGATCCTACTTTTAACTGCAAATGATGAGGTGGTAATCCAGGCAATTCCAGTGAATTTAAAAACTCCGTGGGATAGTTGACTTCGTCACCCTGGTTTATAACGGTGTCGACTTATTTGAAGGAAACCAACTATCCTGGAAGAAAATTCTGAATGGTCGCATTAAGATCCTCGTTATCTCTATTATCGCTGCCAATATTGCTCGTTCACCCAGCCAATTATGGTTATTGAACTTTTGCGCTATATCTGGGAAAACACGCTGAATAAGCTCCTCTTTTGAATCTGTGTTGTGACAGAAATCTGTGGGTAATGTGATGAATCCGGCCGAGGTGTCCATTGCAACTTTATTATTTCCAATATCACATTTGCAGTTTCATCATGTTGCAAAAATACTCGCATGTTAGTTGTTAATTGGAGTGTCTTTACGTTCTGCCACAAATTCGATGATTTTAGGCATGCATTTAGTTCATCAGCAACAGTTGATTGGGGATTAACTGGAAGAGTCTGACAAAAATCACCTGGCAACAGAATCATGGCCCCACCAAAAATATTTTGGTTGCCACGAAGATCTTTCAATGTTCTGTCCAGCGCCTCCAGTGACCTCTTATGGGCCATTGTGCATTCATCCCAAACAATAAATTTGCATACCTGTAGGATCTTGGCCATTGCGCTATTTTTGGCGATGATGTTGCAAATTGGTGTTTCGGTGAGTTGCATGTTTAATGGTAATTTCAAGGCAGAATGCGCAGTTCGTCCGCGTTCTAGTTCTAGCAGAGTCGCAGCTATTCCAGATGAAGCCAACGCTAGAGCAACATCATTTCGCGATCTGATCCTCGCCAAAAGCTATGAAATTAAGAACGTTTTCCGGTTCCTCCGGGAGCATCAAGGAAATAAATTCCACCAGATCCACTGTTCACAGCTTCTATCAATTCTTTGTTGTTGATTTAATTGTGAAACATTTGTACGATACGAATTGTTTTGGCCAATGCTTCAATGTCGTCGTACTGTTGTTCCCTTTGCAACTCGTGGTTTAATGCATCGTGCATATAACGATTATGTGCTGTCATTCCCAAACACGACAATACTTTATTTGTTATCAATAAACACATATCTTCTATCATTCAGTCATTTGTAGTGTAGGATTCCAAATTTAACGGCGCACACAATGCAAAACATCCTCAGACATGTCATCTCTATACTTAACCCACAAATCTTTTGGATTCGAGGGGAAACATGTCGATATGATAATCGCAAACAATGTACGAATTTGATGCGTCGTCTTCTCCTCGGCAGCGTAACGTAATTAATCAAAGTGAGAAAATTTCTCGCTCACTTAATAGTAACTTAACAGTAAAGTGTCACTATCACAAAATAGCAACAAAAAAAGAGCACACTATACTTGGAATGTCACTATCGCAAAGGATCACAAAAGTAAAGAAAGTTCTCGCGCACGTAGCGGTAATCGTCACTCACAAAGATAGAAGGATGCACTCATAGAATATCGTAACCATGATCGTAACACAATATCGTCAATCGTAATACTTTTTTCCGTGTTCTGATTTTTTTATTTATTTTTTTTTTTGGAGTTTACCTTTAAGCCATAAATCTCCGTGTGACAGAATGATTGACATAATAGTTGGTTGTCAAATCTAATGTCAAATATTATGGTTGTGTTCAGAAACTTAATTTATGACAAAACTTAAGATTTATCAAACTTAAAAAAAATAATCTGATACAGTTACAACTGAAGTTAGCTAAAATTAAGTTTCGCGTAGCCGACCAAATTAATTGGAAATCAGTACTACTAATAGTTTATTACATTTTTTGCAGCGTTCGCGATTCACTTTTGTTTATTTTCGGAACGCGACATTAGATCCTTCAAAGCGCACGCGAAGACTATTTTCATAGATATGATTGAATTTGAAATTTATGCAGCGGTAAAATTGACTCAAATTGACTCTTTGACGTTAGATACACACCTAAATTGCTTAGACAACAGTGAGTGATTATAATTTAATATGAACTTTATTGAATAGCAATAAAGTTCAAATTGACTCTAGAAATCGTTTGTATGGGAAATAGAAAAGGGCTGTTTTTAGGGTTTTCCCGGAAATTATTCGATTTTTTCTCGCCTTTTAAACCTTCCCCAGACCTCCACGAACATTTCAAGACTAAGATAAGATAAATCCGTTCAGCCGTTCTCGAGTTTTAGTGAGACTAACGAACAGCAATTCATTTTTATATATATAGACTATAAAATATTTTGTAATCCGAGTTTTTTAAATGCAAAAGTAACTTTACATAAACCCATCTAAAACAAAGGTCCTTTGTTTTTGTTTTTCAATTTTCTCAAAAAATAAAAATCTTAGAAACGAATAGCTTTTTTAGCTAAAACAGGTAGTTTATCGTTTTTTTTAGATTTTTTGAACTTTTGAAGTGTTTTTGAATACTATATGAAAACGGATTATGGATTTGGATTTTACTTTATAAGTTTAGATAGAATCAAAAAGAATTTTATGCGTGTTTTTGCGAATTTTAAAAAGTAATATTTCAAAAATCTGTCGTGATTCATTAATTTTGAAGTCGGATTTGAATTTAGGCATTAAAACCAATTGGAAAAGTGCAATTTTATTGCCATGAAGAAAACCCTGTTGTAATACCTACTAAAAGTGATTTTAAACCTTTTTTTTCATAAAGTTTGACTTTGAAATCAATTATTTCAAAACTATTTACTATTCTTTTATAAATTGTACAGTTCTGGCTTTTGAAAAATGTATAACTTATAACTGTGTTGCAGTTGCTTATGTTTTTTTTTATATTTCCCTCCAAAGATAAAAATTGCTAATATTAAGTCCCTCTAACAAAAACCATTGTTATATTTCGGCGCCAAAGTTGTCGCACTCTCCAAAATATGGCAAATAAAAGTTGTTGTTGATTTGTTGAGATCAAATTGGCTTCAAAAAATTTTGAAATTGGTCAAAATATAAAATATCCCCAAATTATTTATAATATTACGATTGAGAAATGAAAAACGGTCCAAATTTATAAAATGTCCTCTTTTTTATATTCCTATTTTGGGTTTTTTAAAACCAACACATGCATTAATGTGAACTATAAGAAACATGTCCTACATGGAATTTTATAATATAACTGATTTAAGTTGTACTTAATAAATTCCTATCGAGCCCAACAATGCAAATTTAATTAAGAAAAATGTAACGTAAAATAACTTACCTTCCATTCTTCAACATGCAGTTCTCCTTCCTGTTTAACTGTGCCAAAAAATTCACTTTACTATATAACCCTAAAAACTACCCGTTTTACCGAGACCGAATGTAAAAACAAACAAACAGAACACTTCAAGCACTTTATGTTTTAGAACTTTAAAATTTATCATTTAATTAAGATATACATATTTTATTTAATATTTTTAATAGGGTGTATTTCTAACGATCCGAACGAAACAAAATCACTTCATGAACTAGACAAAGATCATGTTTAATTTTGCTCGCATTGCAATACAATTGCAAACAGTATTCCTTTCCCTGTCCACCTGTTTGATTTTGTAGCCTTTCGCATTCGCACTGCTTCTTTTTACTTTCTCTTTGTCAATATTGGTATCAAAAATATCAATACAATACATTATACAATGTGAAGTAAATAAGAATACTCTCATAACTCTTTTTCCTCTTCTAAGATTTTGTGAGTGGAGGAGAAGACAGAACGGTACGTTTATTTGGGTTTATGTCAAGTGGGTGGTAAAATGGAATGGAGAATGCTTTTCGTATTTGTGTGCGTCCTATATATTTGTTTTCTGTTTTTAAACCAATACCCAGCAAGTTAACTTTGGCGGGAATATTCAAATTCAAATTAAAACGAAATATCAATTTTTTTTGAAAATATGATCTTTGAAGGATGCAGAAAACTTACGAAGAGTTTAATTATCTTAGTATTAATATTTATATAATTTGAAACGACGAAACTTTGATTTTATCATATTTTCAAACTTGAAGATGGAATTCTTATAAGAAATTAACATTATTCTTCTGTTCTGTAGGTACCTATGACTGCAACATTATTTGTATTACTTCTTACAATTGATATTTGTGTCTTATATACATACATACATTTATAATACATTATAAAAGGTGGTTGAATTATAAAGGACCGATGTTGAACCACACCTAAACGTCAAGTTCTTTTTGCCATGGTCAGAATACTGGTAAGAAATGGAAACAGTGGATGATCAATTTTCTAAGAAAATCGTCTTCAGTGATGAATCACATTTTCACCTCAGTAGATTCGTCAATAAGAAGAGTTGCCGCGTTTGGGTGAATTATAATCCGAGAGTGATTGTCGAAAAACCAATGCACACACAAAGAGTGACTGTTTGATGCGGTTTATGAGCTGTCAGCATCATCGGCCGGTATTTGTTTCAAAATGAGGTCGGTCAGGCAGTCACTGTAATTGGTGGTCACTATCGTAAAATTATTACGATCTTTTTATGGCCCGAATTGGAAGAAATGGATGTGGACGATTTGAGGTTTCAACAGAACTGTGCCACAATAACAACAATATCTCTTTTGAGCGAAAAATTCAATGGCCGTGTTATCTCACGTGATGGTGATGTCAATTGGCCGCCAAAATCATGTGATTTTACACCATTAGACTTAGACTTAGACATTAGAATTGAACCATACCAATATTATCATATTAAAAAGAAATGACAGTTATTTCTTAACTAATTTGTGTTTTATTCAAAATCAGCATCAGCCCTTAAAATTTAACCGCCCTTCGTCAGCTATGAAGAATGATTTGGTGAAAGTAAGAGGATACCGACACAATACTCAAGTCCAAAACCCCCACACTTAAAAAAAAATCCACAAATTCGCTATCCCCAAGTACAAATACTTCAAAAAAATGCCACAGGATCTAAAACCGGAATTTTTGGTGAGTTGTCGACTGTTTAAAAAAATACTTTTCCTCGTACACAAACTACACTAAAAACCCTCAAGTACATTATAGGAAGGAAAAACTCAGTATTATATGCACTGATAAGGGATTTATCAAAGAAAATGATAGACGGTATTACTACAGTTGAGAAAATATGCAGCGGTGAAAAACCTTAATTAAAAAAAGCGAGCACGAAAACATACAAGAAGTTAAAATCTGTCATTGCAAGGCCGTATTTTAACTTGAATTTTTAAAATTAATATCATTCAACATATCACTATGCTAAATTACCGTGGCATGATGGTTAATGCGTTGGACTGTCATGCGAGAGGTCTTGGGGTTAATCCCTGCCTGTGCCATCACGGGTACTACCTCTTGCGAGGAATTGACATATTCTCCAAGAGTAATTCTTGTCATAAAAAGTGCTTTCTCAAATTAGCCGTTCGAATTCGGGTTAAAACTGTAGGTCCCCTCCATCCTTGATAACAGTACTCACACAGTAACAGTAAGTCACTAGGCCCTAGTTCTCAACGGAGTGTTGACCTAATTTAATTATTTATGCCAAATTATTTGTTTTATTTGTTTATTTAATAATAATGTATTCGAAATTTTTGTTTTATTTTTGATTACATAATATTAATTACTTATGTTTTTGCTAAGGAAAAAGTCTCTTAAATATTAAAGAGAATACAAAAATTAAAAGCAAATAAAAAAACTTAATTTTTCTCTGAATTATTCCCAAAATTAAAATCAGTAAACACAGATTCACCATATTCAGAATTCAATCGAATTCAATTACAAAACTGCTAACGTTTCTTTTCCACTATTGAGAACATACTTCAGTTTTGATTTTAGAATCTTTCGTTTTATAAAAATTTGCTTATAAGTGAAGTAGCAGTAATGTAACTTTTTAGTTTTCGAAATATTAGGAAATTATTTTTATTTATGTTTCAATTATTTCAACATTGCAATTTATTTTCAATACAAATACATATGTATATTCCAAGTATCCGGATTTTTACTTAATTGAGTTTCATTTAGGTTTTTAAAAAATTATTTTATATAGGGATTTTCTTGGCGCGGGTAGATTTTGGCGCACCGTGGCTGCTATTTTCTTTTGGTGACATCTGTCAAATCTTTTGTTTATTATTCAGTTGTTTATTCCAAATCATCATGGCAAGTTACTCGATTGGACATCACGTTCAAATGATAAAACTTTATTATCAAAATGAGTGTTCGTAAACGGTCCGTGAAAGTGTCGTGTATAACAACTCGGCCTTTCGCAACTTCAACTTTTTTTGTGTCGGGACTTGGGCCTACACCCGTACAAGATCCAACTGGCCTAGGAGCTCAAAGTTCATGACCATAGACAACTCCGTTCGCTGACTGGGATTCTAATCGTTTGGAAGAGGACCATAATTTTGGCCGAAAAATCATCTTTAGTGACGAGGCGCATTTTGGGATGAATGGCTGTGTTAACAATTAAAATTGCCATATATGGGACTACACCAACCCACGCGAGGTTCACCATCCTCAAAAAGTTACCGTTTAATGTGGATTTTGGGCCGGGGGCGTACTTTTTTGAAAACGACAGCGAGCGTTACATAACGATGATAACTAATTTCTTATGGCCCAAAGTGAACCATATGGACCTGGACGACATGTGGTTCCAGCAGGACGGCACTACGTGCCACATAGCAAACGCAACGACATCTACACACAACATCTATTCGCCCTTATTGAAAAACCCTATATGTAAGCGTTTTTTTCCATAAACGATACGGATGCCGTATCCAAAGACTTTATAGGGATGTTACAAAAAGTATTATAAAGTACAACTAAGATAGAAAAGTGATTCCTAGTAATGTCTGTAGTTTTCTGTCATGTATTTATGTGTATTGCATATAGCTGATACATCTTTGATCGATGTCATTATTAAAGATCTTCAACTTTGTTTCCATTGAATATGAATGTAAAACAGTTCAAACCTTATCTTATAAACTTAAAATTCATTCCATAAATTACTTTGGTATTCAAATAGGAAAATGGATTAATTCCCCTCTTCACTTATCCTTTCACAGATTTACTATCCACTTTCTAGTAGCAAGTATGTATGTATGTATGCGAGTGTTATCATCAAATCTTTAATCAGAATCCTACTCAATTCACAGACATTGTCTTTACTCTTTACTGTGTTTCGATTAGAAATACATTAATTATGAATACACTATGCTATTGATGTGTCCATTATAATAGTATTCTTCTTTGGTGTAGTCTGAAATGTATCTTATCCTGTCTATCTTTACATTTATGCATGATGCATTCAATAATCAATGTAATTTGTTGCAAGCATTCCAAAGCAAATTGCTACACAGGATGTTAGATAACTCATTCTTTGAGATATCTTCTTGGATTGTTGTGAAGGGAAAACGTAGATGAATGGGGTGCACTATTTGGTAAAGGGTTTTTGATTCTATGTTGTATCTCGAATGCAGATACACAGACAGAATTGCTTGGTGATGAGGACGTGATACACGTCAGTAGTCAGTATTTGGATAAATCTGAGTTTTTCAATGATGGCCATATCCAGATCGGAGTAATATCTTTCTCAAGTTTTCATTTTCCGGGATTCTTTCGATTCAGGGTTGCTCTCGCTTTGGCACTGCTCTGTATTAAACTGAATTTTGAATATAGGAAAAAAGTTAATCTTCACTTGCCTCTCTAGACATAGGATTAGAAAAATTCTTGTTCATTGCTTCTCATTTAAATAAAAGAAAAATAGGAAAAATATTTTGTTGTTAAACACGCTGTTGATCAGAAGTCCTTCTATACCCATATCTTTCTTTTCTGTATAGTGGTATTTCATTCCACGTTTGTTTGTCATGTTTTCTCTCTGGCAGCTTTACAGGACGAGATTAAAAATGATTTTAAAACAAAATACAAAATTATTTCATTTGGCAAGAGTTGGGTATAGATCTTCTACTATACCAGCACCGAGTATCTTCTAATAAAAAGAAAAGCAAACAAGCCAACAGTGGTAAAAATGAAACACTCAAAAATACTAAATGACCAAGATGGGAATTGCTAATCTTTGCCTACGAGCCGCGTAAGACTAAATGTGAGAAAGTCTGCTTAAAATGATGCAAAAGCCAAACATCGTCAGACCAATCATATTGCTACATTTTTAAAGTGTCATGCGGGCTCATTCAAAAACAATGCAATTTTAACCAACAGAATCTTGAGTGCTGAATTGTCTCAAATATAAGATTTATATACCTTTTTAGTTTTAATCGAATTAAAAGGTGTAAGTATATATTAAATTTCATAAACATAAACAAAAATATATTTAATAATTTCTTAGCGCCTTATTTTGTTTACGCAAGAATTATTAATGAACATAATTTCCGCTTCAACTCGTTTAGTATCAATATAACACTCAAAGGCGGATCCAGACTATTCATCAGGGGGGGGGGGTCACACACTTAGATGAGTTTTTACTCACCGCTTAAAAATGTTCTAAACAACTTTAGTTATCAAATTATTTTAGAACACTGTTTTCCAGCAAGGTATGGTCTAACTATTTAATTTGGATGACTCCGTTCCTAGATTCCAAAAGTTTTCTAAATATGCCATATTTAAGAGCTAAAACACAATAGTTTAGAGGGTTTTTGCTGCATTTCACGCAGAAATGTAAATGTTTTGAAACGTAGCTTTTTTTCCAAAAATAAAATACGCTTGTCTTGTATCCATTTCTATTTATGCTAAGAAGGCTAAAAAAATTCAAAAATCCACAAAAAATAAGAGAGGATTTGATATGAAGAAATGTCGGGCTTTTTTTGACGAAGTTTTTTCAAACTCAATTTTCGGGAGTCTATTATAACTACCGCTATCAGTCTCCTTACTCGTATTTTGATCTTAAAGGAGTCAACAAAACTTAAAAAATTTATAGAGAAAAATGTTTGGTCCTTTAATTTAAGGAAATAGGTGCATTTAAGTCCATAATTTCTCTAAAAAATTAAATTAAATTATGTGGCACTCACAAATTACACGTTTTAGAATCTCTTTTCACTTCGAATCTGAAGAGATTCAAAGTTTGCATGTATGTATATCAATAGATATGAACCGTTTATTATGTTTTTCAATTAGCCAATAGTTTAACAAAAGTGTAACTTTTGCTGTTTTTCGGACATTTATATTATTGAATTTCGTGTTTAAATATTAGTTCCAAAGCAAATTCACTTCAAAAGTAGATTTATTTAATTTTTTAAGATCTTTTATATTCAACAGGAAACCAATTTTGAAATAAATAAAATGCACGACTAGAACTTGCTAATTTCTTCCAAAAAGTCTGTTTAAAAATATTTCCTATATTTTAAGATTTAAAAATGTACCTGCAAAATAAGTTTTTCTCAAAAATTTAAATGCCATTTTATTTGTCAAAAAATCTAGATTAACTTTTTTTTTCGAAAATCATTTAAATCATGACCCCAACGACCTCCCCCCTCCTGGATCCGCCATTGGTTACACTATACTTCTGAATCAACAAAACAGAATTTTGTATACTTATTTTCCACTTTGTGACTTAAAATTTGTCAGCTTTTGTTTATTTGAGTATATTTTAGCATAAATCATAAGACAGCGAAATTGACTGCAAAGGATTTAGCGGTCAAAACTCAAATCTTCACTATTTTGTTTTACAAAGTGATTTATTGATTATTACATGGACACAATGTCAAAATTAAAAATACAAAAATGTAAAGAAACGGGTTTCGGAGAGTGAAACGTACGAAAGATTCCTATCTCTGTAATTCAGTATTTTAAGATACACTGTAGAAAAAAACAACAACAAAAAATACCGTATATAACGTAGCAACTTAATAACAATTGATAGGAAAGTAACTAAGAATATTAAGGATGCAAATCTTCTTAATATATATAATTCTTCTGTGAGTGTGTATGTCACTGAACTCCTCTTAAACGACTGGACCGATTTTGATGAAATTTTTTGTGTGTGTTCAAGGGGATCTGAGAATGGTTTAGATTCACAATTTTGTCCGCTAGGTACACCTGTTATGCTTTTAAGAAATTTAAGCCCTCCCAATATGTGTAATGGTACAAGACTATTGATCAAAGAATTAAGAGATAATGTGATTGTAGCAACTATCATTACAGGTCCCGTGGCTGGTCAGCTCGCATATGTTCTGCGGATTCCAATGATACCAACTGATTTGCCCATATCTTTTAAAAGGTTACAGATCACTTTAAAAATATCCTTTGCCCTAACAATAAATAAATCCAAGGGACAAACTTTTTCCATAGTTGGTATCGACTTCAGGAAAGAGTGCTTTTCCTACGGGAAATTGTATGTGGCACTTTCTCGAGTAGGATCTCCTAAAAATTAATACATTTTGTTGCCACCTAGAAATACCACAGCCAAAGTAGGGTACAGGGAGGCTTTAAGATAAGCATACAAGTTTTTCTTATTTAGTGATTCGTGGTCGTTTTAATTAGCATGCTTATAACTTAAATATCTGTACCTAATTTTGTCTATCCGTGCGAAGCCGGGACGGGCCGCTAGTTAGTTTATAAAAGCGGACAACGGAGAGTATTATGAACCAGAAGGCGACCATAAGGCACCATATCTCATCAGCTGTGTGAAAACGTATAGTACCTATTAAAGAAATAAAGTGAAATCTCTGGGTCCGGATTTTCCGGGAGCCATTAACGTCATTTTGCGGTATCGTTTTTTATTAACAAGGTTTGTCATCAGCTGGTAGGTAAATGAAATCAGTTGAGCGGGCAAAAAATGTCCGGACCGAACCCTTTGCAAGTCTACCTTAAAAAACTTTACAATATTATTTTATTTATTAAACACTAATTTAAATAATAATTTGGTGTTAAAATGTTGGTATTTAATTGAGAATAGTAATGACGAAATTTGAAGCACTTTTTTTTTTAAATGGCGGGCGGACCCTTGTAAGGATTAAACAAATTTTGCCCGGTGAACAGATTCTTGATGTTATAGCATTCCAAGCTTTCATTTGATACATCACCTGTCAGCTGATGTGATATGTTGGTGAGAAAATCACCGTTTTACGAGGTTTCACGCCCAACTAATTTGATATCCCTTCCTATTCCCGATAAACGGCCACGAGCTAATACTTTGTTTTAGTAATCCCCTACTATTGATTTGCACTGAAAGTTTTTAACTTGCATATTGTAGGCTGAGTTCTTGGTTACATTTTTTTGTTGTTAAAAATTGAACGTTGATTCCTCGCATATTGGGAAAAACAAAAAAGGACAAAAGGAGTTCATGTTCGATTTAATGGATAGTAAAATGTTGGCGAAGCACATCAACTGAAAGTATTGGTTTGAATTTAAATCGATAACAAATTGAATAAGAAATGTGAATCAGAGCCAGAAAAAAAGTCCCAAAAATTGCAGCGTCAATGACGTCATTTCCTGTCAAGCTGCGAGTTGGGACCGACATTTTTATGTGGCGTTCTTTTTCATAGGGGCGGGTTTGGAACCCTCCCAAAGGAAAAGTTAATAAACATATTCTTTCCAAGTAGTGTGGCGATGTGCATGGTTTCTGAAGGTAACTGTCTCTTATGGTGACGACGACAAATAAGGCACAAATAATTAGATACTATACAAATGGATACATAAATTTGCAAAAATGATTACTTACTGCAAGGAAAGTGAATCAACGGAAGGTACATCAGGCTTTGAGTACTTACCTATAGAATTAGGTCCATACACATCGACTATAGGCCACATACATATATAAAACTAAACACAAGTCTGAGTTTGAGCACGGTTATGTCAAGAAGTCTTTAACACATTTCTGTTCTGGTTGTTTAAAGTATGTATATGTACATATGTACATATCTACGAGGAGTTGAGAAAGCTGCTCGGTGGCCTTAGAACATGAATTTTAAATAGGCTCTGGAGGTACACTGCCGCTCATCTGAATAGGTTCACAAATATTTTCACAACACTGATGGCCTCCCTTCATATGTATTGCAATGACACATCTTTTTTATATATGTAATGAAAGAGCATCATTATGTGCTTGTTTTTGGAGAAAAAAAATTGTCTTAAAGCTTACCGTTATTCCTCCACGGTAGCTAGACTAAATGTATTCATAAAAACAAGCATTTTTTTCGGCTCATCTGAATAGGTTCAACGGATGAAATGGAATAAAACAATACAAATTATTTGAATTCAAAGATTTATTTTACCTTTTTGTATTGTATGATTATTTAACAGAAGTTAATTATGAGTGTTGCCACCTCTTTTTAATATAGTCTCGTAAATTCGATTTGGAATGGAACTATACAATTTTTCCAGGTATTGAAGCGAATTTTCTGACCAGGCTTTTTTAATGGCTGCGATTAATGACTTTTTGTCTTCGAATTGCCTCCCTGACTCGTATACTTTACATTAGAAAAGTCCCCACACATTCTCTATTATGTTAAGGTCAGGGGAATATGGGGGCCACACCAGCATCTCCACATTTTGACTATCAATCCACTGCCTAACTGTCCTCGCTGTATGGATAGGGGCATTATCATGTTGGAATGTCCACGATATTGGTCCAAACAGGTCAGAAATCTGTGGGAAGGCTTTTTCTAGCACACCTTTAAAAGAATTTGCATTCATTGTCGATGTAACAAATTGCAGCTCCTAGGCTCCGTAGAAGGAAATAGCTCCCCACATCATAACACTGCCTTCATAGCTATGGAGCCGACTTAAATAATGCTCCTCTCTTCGAAGGTCATGAAAGTAATAATTATAGCCGTCAGGGCCCCCTAAATTGAACTTTTTCTCATCTGAAAAAATCACTTTGCCACTCTGACTTCCACGACATGTATTTCTTACAGAATTGGAGACGAATTTCTTTCCTAGATTTGTTAAGTGGTAGTTTTCTCTGATTTGTTGTTCTTTTCAAATGAGAAGCACTTTTAATAAGGCGTTTTACCGTAGCTAAACTGCAATTGACACCGGTTTTTATTTCTATTTTTGACGCGGAATCATGAGAATTAGAAGCTGCTCTGATGATAGCACTTCTATCAGCCATTGATGTGGCCGTATAAGTTCCTCCTTTCATGTTTTTTCCATAATTTTGGGTATTTCGCAAGTAACTGCATACCAAATTTTGACTTCTTTTAATTTTCTTCGCTAAAAGTCGTTGGCTTAGGCCTGATTCCCGAAATGCTTTTATTTTGCCTTTTTCTTCCTCGGTTAAAGATTTTTCGCGACCCATTTTCACCGTTAATAGGAAAAACACACTAACTTTATTGACAGATAAAATTTCGATTACAATTAACACGCAACTCAACGCAAATTGCAATTTTTGCTGTTGAACCTATTCAGATGAGCCAAAAAAAATGCTTGTTTTTTTGAATACATTTAGTCTAACGGAGTAACGGTAAGCTTTAACATAATTTTTTTTCTCCCAAACCAAGCACATAATGATGCTCTTTCATTACATATATAAAAAAGATGTGTCATTGCAATATATATGAAGGGAGGCCAACAGTGAGGTGAAAATATTTGTGAACCTATTCAGATGAGCGGCAGTGTATATTATGTACGTTATACACCGGCAAGGTACTGTTGCAATACTCCATCTTCCTATGCGTTACCTATACATTTATTTGTCTAGACTAGACTAGTCCTGTCTAGTCTTGTCTAGTCTTGTCTAGTCTTGTCTAGTCTTGCCTAGTCTTGTCTAGTCTTGTCTAGTCTTGTCTAGTCTTGTCTGGTCTTGTCTAGTCTTGTCTGGTCTTGTCTGGACTTGTCTGGTCTGGTCTTGTCTGGTCTTGTCTGGACTTGTCTGGACTTGTCTGGACTTGTCTGGTCTTGTCTAGTCTTGTCTAGTCTTGTCTGGTCTTGTCTGGACTTGTCTGGTCTTGTTTGGTCATATCTGTTCTTGCCTGGTCTTGTCTGGACTTCTCTGGTCTTGCAGGGTCTAGAAAAATTAAAAACTATGCAATTTTGATTTTTGATGTTTGATTAAGAATTAGTTGATCGCTCATCAAATACTTTTGTAGCGATATTCATAATAATGAGAAAAATAATAAATACTCAAAGCCAGTTTTTAAACCTTTTTTTTCATAATTTTCGACTTTGAAATCATTTATTTCAAAAACTGTTTGCTGTAATAACTTTATTAACTTCCCATAGGAAGTTATTGTTATGGGTCCGATTTGTGAAATTGAAAATTTTGGCATTTCTCGACGTTTCAAGGTCCACAGAGTCGAGATAAATTATTTTTAGAAAGATGTCTGTGCGTGCGTGTGTACGTACGTTCGTACGTCCGTATGTCCGTACGTCCGCATGTCCGTACGTCCGTACGTTCGCGACGTTTTTTCGTCGTCCATAGCTAAAGAACCAGAAGAGATATCGACTTCAAATAAATTTTGTTATACAGATAATAAGGCAGAAAGATGCAAAAAGGGCTCTCAAGAAAATTGCGTGGGTGGTTTTTTTTTAACGGTTTTTTTATAAATCAAAAAAACTGAAAAAAAAAATTTGTCACCTCGAAAATTTTACGACTGAAATACGATTTCATCGCCAAAACAATTTTTTGCAACGAAGAATAATGTTTGTCATCTGGTAAAATTTTGAAAAAAATCTAATTAACATTTTTTTTTAATAAAAAATAAAAACCTAAAAAACATAACTCAAGGTAGGTAGGTAGAAATGGCTGTCCTGCTTCGCGCAGGACACAATTAGCGCTGAGTGCGCCGTTTTGATACCATACCTTGTGAGATTCTGAATGGGTTTGAAAATGGGCTATGGATGGTGCACGTTCCGCACGTGCAGTCCTATGTAAAATATAAAATGTAATTTTATTCTCCTACCCTACGGCCTATTATCTCATAGTACCATTTAGTGAGGGAGAAATAAGGGGGGAGGGGGTTAAAGCCACTTTGTGCTATTTAGGTATGAGATCAAATCTTTGATCTTGAATTCTGAGAGTTCCTCAATACCGTTGAAGAATTCCTTACCCAAGTGGAGTGCTCTTTTCCTGGCCAGGGCCGGACAATGGCATAGAAAGTGTGGGACTGTTTCTTTTTCATCCCGGTTCTCACAGCTACGGCAGAAAGAGTTATGTGGTATACCCAATTTTGCCGCATGATCCCCTACAGGCCAATGCCCTGTGCAGGTAGCGACAATCCTGGCTATGTCATGCCTTGGTTTGGAAATTAAATTGATTGATTTTGGTTTGTTATAGGCGGGCCAGATTTTCCTGGATATAACGCAACTCGTTAAACTACTCCACCTATGATTTGCTTCTGATGTGTATTTGGTCAGGATATTACCCTTCACAACTCCAAGAGGAGCATATACTCTCACTGCCAGAGAGTTGTGAAGGGCTGATCCTTGCCTAGCTAGCTCATCTGCCTTCTCATTACCCTCATAGCCCCTATGGCCCGGTATCCAGATAAGAGTGACGCTCATATCCAGTTCCTTTAGGGCCTCTTTACATTGCTGGACCAGTTTAGAGGATGATAAAGCTGAATCAATGGCTTTAATAGCTGCCTGACTGTCTGTTAGTATGGCTACATTTTGGTTCTGATGGATATTTGTAAGGGCTGTACAAGCTTCCCTTATCGCCAGCAATTCTGCCTGGAACACGCTGGCAAAATCGGGAAGTCTATAGGTTTTTGAAATCTCAAGAGATTCACAGAAGACTCCTGCCCCAACACCGCATTCCATCTTTGAACCATCCGTGAAGATAATTGTGTCGAAGTCTTCCGTCACAACGCCTTCCTCCCAGTCGGTTCTTGACGGGAGCAAGACTCTAAACTTCTTTGAGGTGTCTAGGGTAGGGATGCAGTAATCGGTGGTTGTGGATAGGATGTCTGATGGTATCAGGCTTGTTTGGTTGCAGTGCCCGTAAGATCTAGGTGCCCAGCAGCCTGTTTCTTTGAGTCTCAAGATACTGCAGGACACCTGATATTTGATAAAGAGGTCAATCGGAAGAAGGTCCAGGATGACGTTGAGTGCATCCGTTGGACAGGACCTGATTGCCCCTGATATCCCTACGCATGCATTTCTCTGCACCTTTGTAAGCTTGTTTACTATGTAGGCTTTGTTGAGAGCGGGCCACCACACAATGGAACCATAGACCAGGATCGGTCTTACAACCGCTGTGTATGTCCATTTTATCATTTTTGACTGGAGGCCCCACTTTTTGCCGAATGTTTTATTGCAGGCGTAGAAGGCGACACACGACTTTCTTACCCGCTCTTCGATGTTAAGTTTCCAGTTTAATTTGGTATCCAATATTACGCCCAGATATTTAGCACTGGAAGACAATGATAGTGCTTGTCCGTTTAACCGAGGTAGAGTGAAGGGTGGTACCTTGGTTTTGGTGGTGAAAAGCATCAACTCGGTTTTGTTGCTGTTAACACCTAGTCCGCAGCTCGCAGCCCAGGTGCTTACTTTCTTCAAAGCCATATTAGTGATTTCACTGATCACGCTTAGAAATTTTCCTGAAACCAGAATGACCAAATCATCGGCGTACGCAACCGCTTTCACTCCACTGCTCTCGAATTTTACCAGAATGCTGTTCATGACCAAAAGCCATAGGAGAGGAGACAATACACCTCCTTGAGGTGTTCCTCTGCTGGCATATTTGGTACACGTTGAATATCCTAACTTTGATTGAATCCTCCTATTACTTAGCATGGATATTATCCACCTTCTAATATAGTTCTCTACACCGAAGTCTGCAAGTGATTCAGCGATGGATTCAGTTAGGACATTGTTGAAAGCTCCTTCTACGTCTAAGAAGGTGGCTAGGGTATATTCCAAAAACACTCTAGTAAAGATATAAATCCTCGGTACCCATATTGGTTTGCCTACAAGCTAAACCGGAAACTGGCCTCATAAAGTATTTCTTAGTGTGCGTGTAATTTCTCCTCTAATTTATGAAATTTCCCCTAAAAACTCAGTAAATGTGTCTGTGTATGCGTGAAAACATGTCAATTTTACTCGTTGAATTCTTCCACATTACAAATACAACAATGTAAACAAATGGGTTTTGAAGGGTGATACGTACGAAGGATTTATATCTTCATATAGAGTGTTTTTGGTATATTCCTTGAAATGAATTGTGTTTTATATCGTTCTCACTACCTCGTGAAGGGCAGTCTCTGTAGATCTGCCCCTCATGTAGGCATGTTGCGAGTTAGATAGGGGACAACTACTCAGAATTCTCCTTATGCGAGATTCTACGATTCTCTCCAGGGTTTTAAGGAGAAAGGAAGTAAGGCTTATAGGTCGGTAATCTTTGGCAGATTCATGCCCTCTTTTACCAATTTTTGGTAAGAAAACCACTCTTACCTGCCTCCAAGACATGGGGACATGGTTTAGTAAGAGGCAACCTTTAAAGATACTCTCGAGCCGTGGTACTACTAATTCAAGCTGATTTTGCAGCATTATAGGTAGTATTCCATCAGGGCCTGGAGATTTGTACGGCGAGAAGGTTTTAATAGCCCAGACTATATTTTCTCTAGTTATAAGGGCGTTTACCTGCTCTATAGAGGTTGGCATGTTGAAAGTCAGATTGGATTCGGTTGGTTCTTCTGCACAACCTGGGAAATGTACGTTCATTAGTAGCTCTAATGTCTCCATTGGAGATGCTGTCCAACTTCCATCTGGTTTTTTAAGAAATGAGGGGTTCGAATGTTCTTTCGATAGAACCCTACTAAGCCTGGCCGAATCTTTGATGTTTTCGATGGACTGACAGTACTCTTGCCATCCTTGTTTTTTGGCTTGGACTATAGAACGCTTGTATATTCTCAAGCAGTCCTTATAAGGCTGATAAAATTTATGCTTATAGCAGATATTAAAAATGGTTCTTGTTATTTTCCTCAGATTAGATAAGTCGTCATTCCACCAAGGTGGAAAGGTTTTCTTACTGTATCTTATCGGACAAGAGACTTTGAATGCGGTGTTTATAGAGTCCTCGAAGTTTGAAATCTCTAACTCAAGATCTGTTACCGAGTCGTAACTCGCGTTTGGTACACTGCGCAACTTTGAGCCAAAGATCTGACTAAATTTCTTCCAGTCAATTCTTCTTGGATTTCTATAGGGGGAAGGAGATTTTATTTCGAATTTAAGATCAAATAGAATCCGTCTATGATCAGAAAAGGAGTTAAGAAGAGATACTCTCCAATTTTCGATGGAGAGGTTGCCATAAATATTGACAAATGTAACGTCTAACACATCTTCCCACCCTTCTGAGTTGTCCGTACTCGGAAAAACAAAAGTGGGAGTATTGCCCCTGTTACATATAGTCAAGTTATTTTCAATTATATAATTAAAAAGAGACTCACCTCGCTCATTAATTTCCGTGCTGCTCCAGATTGAGTGCCTCGCGTTCGCATCACTCCCTACAAGCAGGCTTGTTTGTCTGGCTTTTGCCTCCGCCACAAGAGTACGCACCTCCTCAGGCGGTGACTCTTTGTCATGCGCCATGTATGATGATGCAAGAATCAAGCCCTCCGCTTGTTTACCCTCTAACCTAACAACTGTTAAGTCCGAAGTGCTATAGTTTGGACACATAAAAGCTTTTAAGTGTTTTTTAGCTAAAATACAAGTTCTAGGCTTACCTTGATTCTGATTGTCGGGCTTGTAGAATAAATCGTATTGGCTGCCATTAAGGCCTCTAATCGCGAGGCCATTAACCCATGGCTCTTGTATAAGGGCGACATCTATATCCTCCTCACTCAGGAAGATCCTCAGGTTATCCGAGGCACATTTAGAGTGCTTCAGATTAGCCTGGATGGCGCGTAGCCTGTCGTTTTTAATTGGCAGGTGGAACTGCAGGGCCAGGATCCAGCGCCTCGCCGGGGGCTCCAACCTGCATGGTGACATCGTCTGCCTCGACGTTATCATCACCCAGAGTGGGGCCAACTTCCTGACTCTGCAGAATCTTTATGGAGACACTTTTGATGCCGAACCTCAGCTTACATTGTGCCTCTTCTATTGCTTTGCGACTAGCCTCGCAGATCCTCAGAAGATAGACCGCGCTATTCTTGCGCGGTTCCTCTGTCTTGATGACTACCCAGTCATTCATAGGAATCTGCGGATTCAGCCGTTGAAGGCTCCTAATCAGCTCCGCTCCAGTTGGCTTAATGCTCATCACTGGCAACAAGATGCGAGCCAATGGTTTTCTAGGAACCTCCCTGGCGGGAATGAGCTTGAGCTTCAAGCCCTTCCAGTCGTTGCTAATCTTAGCAACTCCTTTGCCAAGGAAATCCCTTGAAAAGTCGTCTGCGCACCTTATCACTTTGTAACCCCTGAGCATTTCGCCGGAGTCAAAGCTGGGATAGGGACCTTCTTTTGCCGAGATTGTGTATTTGAAGACCAATTCCGAGAGCTTGGCCTCGATTGAGTTCCACGCTGACATCAGAGCTCTATTGTCTGTGGAGAGCTCATCTACAATCGCCACCTGGAGGTTGTCTCTAACGACCTCACTCAAGGCACGCGGTTGCGTTGGTAAAAATTGAATTTCGACTCAAATATCTTTTCAAAAGCTTGAGATATGGGCTTTAAATTACTTTTATCTTTCAAAAAATATTGTTTTCAACATTCTGTAAAATTTTGAAAAAAATCGAATTGACAGTTTTTTTACAAAAAATTAAAAACCTAAAAAAAATTTAACAAAAGTTCGTAAAAATTAATTTTCGACTCAAATATCTTTTCAAAAATTTGAGATAATAGCTTTAAATTACTTTTATCTTTCAAAAATTATTGTTGTCAACATCTTGTAAAATTTTGAAAAAAATCGAATTGACAGTTTTTTTACAAAAAATTAAAAACCTAAAAAAACATTTAACAAAAGTTGGTAAAAATTTATTTTCGACTCAAATATCTTTTAAAAAATTTGAGATAATGGCTTTAAGTTACTTTTATCTTTCAAAAAAATATTTTTGTCAACATTCTGTAAAATTTTGAAAAAAATCTAATTGACAGTTTAATAAAAACCTTAAAAAAACAATACTAAAACTTGGTAAAAATTTACTTTCGACTTAATATCTTTTCAAAAATTAAAAATATTGGCTTAAAACTTATTTTATTTCACAGAAAATATTGTTTTCGATTTTCAGTAATTTTTTTATAAAATTGCAATAGTCCGTTTTTTCATAAAAAAATAATATCTAAAAAAAAATTTGGTGAAAATTGATACATTATAGACAAAATTTTAAGCAAGACAAATCGACAGACGGGATGGGAAGTTATCAGTGTGGGTCGCATCCCAGCCTCTTTTTTCAAATTTATTATATATTGTAGAGTTCTGGATTTTGAAAAATTTATAATTTATAACTGTGTTGCAGTTGTTTAACTTTTTTTATTTTAGATTTTAAGTAAAAATTTATAAAATAAAAAGGGGATATAGCCCTCACTCTTTTAGTAAAAAATGCTAGAATTAAGTCCCTCCAAAAGAAGCCGTTATTATATCTTGGCGTCGAAGTTATTGTACTCTCCCCATCAAATTCTATTCCAAAAATTTTGAAATTAATATAAATTATTAATTATAAATATAAAATATCCCCAATTTATTTATAAATGTCCTATTTTTTTCATACCTATTTTGGATTTTAAAAACCAACACGTACAAATGTATGTAAATGTGAACTACCTATAAATTACATGGCCTACATTGAATGTTATAATGAAACCGATTTAAGTTGGACTAAATAATAAAGAATAATGTAACGTAAAATAACTTACCCTTCCATTCTTCTTCCTGAATAACTGTGCCAAAAAATTCACTTTATTATATGTATAAAACTAAACACTATACCCTTTCTACCGAGACCGAATGTAAAAATAAACAAACAAAACACTTCAAACACTTGATGCTTTAGAACTTTAAAAATTAACCATTTAATTAAGTATATATTTAATATTTTTAATTGGGTATATTTCTAACGATCCGAACGAACCAAAATCACTTTATGAACTAGACAAAGATCATGTTTAATCTTGCTTGCATTGCAATGCAATTGCAAACAGTATTCCTTTCCTTATCCACCTGTTTGATTCTGTTGCCTTTCGCATTCGCACTATTTCTTTTTTCTTTCTCTTTGAATTGGTATGGAGAGAATGTGTTATGATATAATATGAAGTAAATAAGAATACTCTCATAACTATTTTTTCTCTACTAAGATTTTGTGAGTGGAGGAGAAGACGAAACGGTATGTTTATTTGGGTTTATGTCAAGTGGGTGGTAAAATGGAATGGAGAATGCTTTTCCTTTTTGTGTGGATTCGGTATCTGTTTTCTGTTTTTACCAGCAAGTAAACTTTGGCGGGAATATTTAAATTCAAATTAAAACGAAATATCAATTTTTTTTTTGAAAACATGATCTCTGAATGATGCAGAAAACTTACAGAGTTTAATTATCTTAGAATTAATATTTATATACATAATTTGGATTAACGAAATTTTGATGTTATCATATTTTCAAACTTGAAGATGGAATCCTTATAAGAAATTAACATTACAGGTTCTGTACGACTGAAACATTATTTGTAAATTCTTAAAATTGATACATGTGTATATAATGCACAGGGATATCCATTTTGCGGTTTCAAAAGTAAACGTATGTAAATAAAAAACATACAACATTTTTTTTTTCATGATATTTCTTTTTATTATAAAGTTTGAACGTTGACGTTATGTACGAAACACTACATCATTTACATGAACACCACGCCAGGCAATTTTGGACCACTTTTTGACACATATTGAGCGGTATCTCAGCCTTAACTTGACAAATGTTGGTTTTGAAGTGCTCAAGATGATCTTGGTGGCCAGTTGATATCGCCACGACAAGAAATAACGTGGCCTTCCTAGCCTGGTCTCTTGCAATAAAGCCAAATTCGCTCGAGTAGTGTGGCATGTAGCACCGTCTTGTTAAAACCACATATGTACATATGTATTCTCCAAATCGAATTCTTCAATAGCAGGCAAAACAAATCGGTTATCATATGACCATCGCGCTCCGAATCGAGGGTGACAGTCGTTTTCGAAGACGTAAGGTCCAATCACACCTCCAGACCAAAGAGCGCACCAAACAGTGACTTCTTGTGGATGTAATGGCTTCTCTTCAATTACTTGAGGATTCTCAGAACCCCAAATACGAAAAATTTGTTTGTGAACATACCCCCCGAGTGAGAAATGTGCCCTCTGCGGATGTTGTGCAAGCACCCATTCAACGTATCTACGACGTTGTGAATGTTCAGCTGGCTTCAGTTGTTGTGTGAGCTGGACTTTATATGGATGTAGGCGTAGATCCAAATGCAAAATATGCCATATTGTGCCGTAAGACAGTCCTAATTCCTGAGAACTACGAGGAATCGACACATTCGGGTCTTCGGCAACACTTTCACTTGCAGCAGCGACATTTTCAGTGGTACGAGCGAAACGATGATGCACAGGCCTTATAATATCTGTAACCAATACAGTCTTTACAAATTTCTTCACAATTTTGCCAATTGGTTGCGTAGTTGGACGATTATGTAAACCATAATCTGCTCCTAAAGCACGATATGTGGCTGTGGCAGAATCACCATTTTTGAAGTAGGTTTTAACAATTTGTAGGCGTTGTACGATAGTTAAGCGATCCATTTTCGTAAACTTGGCCAAAGCTCTTACACTTGATTCAGTAGTGTCCTAAGTAGAGGAATAATTTGGGGTAAGTTTGTTGAATCTCACATTCGTCTTCCTCTCGATTTCAGAACATTAGTAGATCTTTATTTACATTATGTAAGTATACTATTATTGAATCCATGTTTGAAAACCCTTTGGTGGATGATAGTAGAGCATTAATGCAATGCATGCTTGCCAATCCAGCTTTGTGCCTAAGAGTGAGATCAGGGTTAGGCACTCCAGAGGAAACGATTTGTACCCCCATTTCTGGAAAACTAATAGAAAGAACTTCTGTGTTCCATAGAACATTCATATCGTGTGCTTAGACCAAGCTTTTCAACACTGTCATTTACATTATTACACAAAATGTCAATGTACATGTTTGCAGTCATATGACCTTGAAAAAAACGGCTTTCACTGCTTTTTGTGCAAACAAATACACCTTTCCATCGATGTAAAAATCTTAGCAATGCTCGAAAATTTTTATGAATGAGCTCCTAAATGCATTTTTGAGAATAATAATAACTTTGTTTAAGATGTTCAAATAAAAAAAAGTATTGGTTGTAAATTCATAAATACCCGTGTTTTGTTGGAAAATCTATCAATAGTATAGTAGGATTTTACACGAATAACATAAACAATATCCATAGTATGAATACTACCGATAAAAGTTAAAATAGAATCTTACAACGGATGGGTTTTTGACATTTATACGAGTCCCGAATGGATCTTATGTGATTTCGTTCTCAAATGTTGGTACGATTGATATTGCATTTGTATCTCGATGGCTGTGTTCGTTAAGTAGTTGTGCATTTGGAATCATGTGTTTCCCATTGGGGAAAATCTATCTATTCACAGGTTTTTCTTCAAAAATTTTGACTCGACTCCGATCCCCGACCGGAATCTAGGCGAATCAAGCTCATTTCAACTAGATTCAGGTATATAAAGAATTTAGGCGAGCTTCAAGCTCGCTCCAACACCACATGTTAATGTAGTAGTCTACGAACACACCCCCTTATTGAAGTTTTTATTTTATGTCAAATTGTCACATTACACAGACGTATTTTCTTGATTTTGATAGTCAACTATCAAAAATCAGCTTATTTCTCCCCTGGTCTGAATTTCGCTATTTTGTTTTTAATTTTTTGATAAATTATTCTGGCAAATATTCAATTGTATCAACTTTCAAATATAAAAACCGAACTACTGTGGATCGTTTTTTTTGGCAATTTCTCACTGTACTTTATATGGAATACCAAAAAAACACGGCTAATGAATAGAAAACACTTAGCGATGTTTTTTAATTGAGTTGAAACTATTCAAACTAATATTTGAAGAACGTTCGTATATCAAACTTTTTGTTTTTTAAAAAAGATAAGGTGGTCTACTTTCGTTCAGAACCCAAAATTACAATTGAATACAAAGTATTTATAATAATGACATAAGCCCTCCACGATTAATCTTAATTTGTTGGAAAATTGAATATTATAGAAAGTGTGTATACGCCTAATTATGCTACTGTCGTTGTTTAAATATTTTTTTTTTGTGTCATGTCCTTCAAAAATATTATTCATTACATTTTTAAAATTACTTAAAATGTTTTAAAATGTTCCTCCAACGATCGATATTCTTACTTTCCACTTTTTTGATGTTACACATTATTCTCAAAAATTTAAGATACATATGTATGTACATATGTATATGCATTTATTTTGTATGTTTTTTGTTTCCTTTACAATGTTGGGTAAAAACTATAAAAATAAATCCAATGTACACTGTCGGAAATGGAAATGGAAAATAAAGTGCAAATCCCAAATATTAAGTCGGAGTGAAATATTTTCATTTAAATATCTACATATATTATATTAAATTTTACTTCCAAAAATTGTTTACACCATGATCTTAATGCTATTTTACAAATAAATGATAGGTTATTTACAAAATTGTAGTTAAGAAAAAAAAGATATTAAAATATTAAAAAAAAAGAAAAGACAAAATAAAGTGCAAATTCAAAATATGAACATAAATAGTATAAAATATTCAAAAAACAGTTTGATAAAGTAAATAAAAATTAATAACGAGTGGCTCCGCCTTTATTTTGAATAACTTCAGCAAGTCGTTTAGGCATAATGCAGACAAGAATTTTTAAAAATTCAGGTGGAATTCTCTCCCATTCATTTTGGATACTTTCCCAAAAAGACGGTAAATTGCGACGCTCATCCAAAGGTACCCTGTCATCCAAAATGGACCAAAGGTGCTCAATAGGGTTAAGGTCTGGGGATTGAGGTGGCCATTTAAGAATGTCAATATTGTTTTGAGCAAAAAAATCTTTTGCAATTCTGCTTGTATGCTTTGGGTCATTATCTTGTTAAAAAATATAACTTCCCAAAGATATTTTTCAAGCAGAAGAAGCTAGATTTTCTCTGACAATATTGACGTAACTAGAACCCGTCATTTTAGTGTCAATTTTAATAATATTTCCAACCCCACTAAAGGAAAAACATCCCCAGACCAAAAGTGACCCTCCTCCTTGTTTGACGGTTTTTTGAATGCACCTTTGGCTCAGTCTTTCCGATGATGGTTTGCACCAAACTCGTTTTCTGGCTTTTACATTTTTAATTCAAATTTGGACTCATCAGAACAAATTACGTGCTCCAAAAAGGATTGTGGCTTTGATAGAAACTTTCTTGCAAAAGCTAGGCGTTTTTTTATATTAATTTGCCGAAGTAAAGGCTTTGTCTTCTTCTTAAGTCACTTTCATTCAGTCGCCTTTGAACAGTCCTTGGTGTAATGGATAACTCCAGGTCTTCTTTGATGCTTCTGGCCGAAGATAATGGGTTTTTTTCGAGCCTCAATTTTTATTCTGCGGTCATCAACAGCTGTAGTCTTCCTTTTCTTTCCACAAGAGTTTTTAAAGCTGACGACAGTTCCTCGTTGTACAAAATTAAAATAAATTTTTCTTACACCAGAAACAGACAACCCATATTTTCTGCTAGTTTTTGGAATGTCAACCCATGTTGACGGTCTAAAACAAGCATTTCCTTAACTTCTGTTGAAAGCGGTTTCAAAATATCCTTAACCGAATAAAATAATGAGCAATTAAATGAATGCGACTTTAAATTTAATTTATAAACCTTTTAATATTTTCTCTGCTATACAAAATTTTCCTAATTTTTTTTTTTAATATTTAGTAAGAAATTGAAAGAGTAATAAAAATTACACTTTATTTTGTCGCGTGTCAACTTGATATGCAGCAATATTACCGATGTTGTTAAACAAAAGAATAAACCTTTAACGCGTTTTTTGATCAGAGAGTAAACAACTGGAAGTTTGTGACGTCATCAGGAGCAAGAAAGTCAAAAAATTCTCTTCTGCTCTTAAATTGCAGAACTATGAAATGAAATGAACCGCTTTTGCACTTTATTTTGTCTGACAGTGTACACAAGTCGAAGTAAAAGAACAGACTAAAAATTACATTTTATAGGAAATTCCTTTCTTATTCTGTACCCCCGACCAGTTGCATCAGTTGTTTTCCTTACTCCAGATTTTTCCAATGACAAGAGAAAGGACGTTGTATAATAAAATATCAGCTTCTAGGATAAAAACAATAATTCTATAGCAAAATCATGATGTTATTTTGGAGAAATTTTCAAAACCTTCGTTGACGTAATCTTTCAACCACAAGTTCCCTTTTCTGGCGGTTGATACTTTGTTGTTTTCTAATGTTTTTTTTTTTTGAGTTAGAGGGTTGGGTGTTGTGTTTTTCCAAATAAATATTGGAAGTTTTTGATGGATTCTGTCTTTAATATTTATTTACAAACATGTGGAATTGAAATGCAATGCAGAAGCTAAAAAACCTCTATGTTATGTTTATTTTAAGAATATTTTTTATGTTCCTCAAAAGTATGCATCGCTTTTAAGTTTTCCTTCCATGTTTTTTTCTTCTTAAAGTTTCTGTATTCATTTTTGAGGACATGGAATTGAAATGAGTGGTGTTGAATTCGAATGTATGGGTGGTAGTACTAAAGTATAGGAATTGTGCTTCACGAAGAAAGCCACCAGAAGCTCAGCAGATTAAAGCTGGATTATCATGTATGTAACTAAGAAATGGATTTGAGCGTTTTCATCTTTCAACACTCCCTTTTTTCAAACTTCTTAATTCTACTATAACAATTTTTTGTTTGTTTTTCAATATAATAAAGTGTCATCTCGGGTTTCCTTATATTGAAAAATATCGCTTGTTGAATGTAAAAATAAATTCTTATTGGCAATATATTCTTACACAAGCACAAAATTCAATAAAATGTGACAAACTATGATATCTCATTTAATTGAATTCCTGTTAACACACAACAGAAACAAAATGCAGATAAAGTAATGTAAAAGAAGATGCAGGCAACTGTGAAAAAGTGACTTCGAAAAGTTATGACACGACGATCAACCAATTTATTCTTACCAACAATTAAATTGACTTTATTACTAAGAACTTCCCCCAAGAGCACAATTTTCTCATTAGGGGTCGTGAGGATTGGAGTAAACCTTACTTATATGTTGTATAAACTTTGTTATGGGGTCATTTTCTTACAGTGTTTTAAAAGAAAATCAATTTAAAAAAAATTTTTGTAATAACTTTTAAATATTAAAGCTAAATTAACTCAAATAAATCAACAATCGTACTTTACATAATTTAAAAATCATATTTTTTCTTATACTTAATAGAAAAGTGCTTAGAACTTTAAAACATTTTTGTTTATTTTCATCTATTACGTTTTTTAAATAAAAGAAATACAGTCCACAATTTTAGTAAGTATGTATCGAGACATACTATAAAGAACAAGAATTTTGAACCCTCAAAGTTCGAGATTAAATAAAGGCTTTATAATAAAATTCGAAATAATTTGTTGTCTTTCTTGGATTTTAATTCTCGATCTAATAGTTAATGTTTTTCCACGGGTGGTATTAAATAAACTAATAAAGCAAGTTTCTTAAAAAACTTTCTAACAAAGAAAAACATGCAGTTAATGCGACATGATAAATTATTAACTTCCCATAGGAAGTTATTGTAATGAATCCGATTTGTCAAATTGAAAATTTTGACATTTCTCGACGTTTCAAGGTCCCTAGAGTCGAAATAAAAGATTTGTAGAAAGATGTCTGTGCGTGCGTGTGTACGTACGTTCGTACGTCCGTCTCCAAAACAATTTTTTGCAACGAAGAATAATGTTTTTGATATCTGATAAAATTTTGAGAAAAATAGAATTGATAATTTTTTTACAAAAAAATAAAAACCTAAACAAAATTTTACAAAAGTTGGTAAAAATTGATTTTTGACCCAAATATCTTTTCAAAAATTTGAGATAATAGGGTCTAACAAATTTTTACTTATAAAAAATATTGTTTTCAACATTGTGAAAAATTTTGAGAAAAATCGAATTAACAGTTTTTTTACAAAAAATAAAAACCTAAAAAAAATTAACAAAAGTTGGTAGGTAAAAATTGATTTTCGACTCAAATATCTTTTCAAAAACTTGAGATAATGGCTTCTTACTAATTTTAACTTATACGAAATATTGTTTTCAACATCAGGACAAATTTTGAGAAAAATCGAATTGACAGTTTTATTACAAAAAATAAAAACCTAAGAAAAACAATACTAAAACTTAGTAAAAATTTACTTTCGACTCAAATAGCTTTTAAAAAATTGCAAATATTGGCTTCAGACTTATTTTATTTCACAGAAAATATTGTTTTCGATATTCAGCAGTCCATTTTTTCATAAAAAAATAAAATCTACAAAAAATAGTACGCAAATTTGGTAAAAATTGATACATACATACAATAGACAAACTTTTAAACAAGACAAATCGACAGACGAAATGGGAAGTTATCAGTGTGGGTCGCATCCCAGCCTTTTTTTTTCTTGTTATAAGGGCCAAAAATAACCTCCACAACGCTTCTGTAATGGTATGATTGAAAGTCTCATACTAAAAATGTCAAAATCATACCATTTTCTTGAAACCGGTTGTCGGGGTATTGGTAGGGTGATTGGTAAGGGGCTTAAGAAATACTCTTTTCAATGGAGAAAGATAAATTCTTCTACAACACAAATGTGCCTATCCTAGGTCTTAGAGAAGCTTTAGATTAGCTGTCGGGAAGTCCATATATGAGTCTTTTAGATTATTATTTTGCATTCAAAATTGGAGAGCATGAGTTAAGATCTTTCACATAAATGTTAAAATTCTTAAAATACAGTTAACCGAAGCTACCGAAATCCAAGTTGAGGTTAAACTTAACCAAATCGAAAAAGTGGCCGTAGGGTGGCGCGTAGGGAAATGATATAAGAGTACAATTCTGCAGTTCGAGAACTAATATAGGAAATGTTTGAGAGTTCATGGTTTTTTCATAGCGAAAGTAGTCCTACAGTGTCCGATAGAAAAATGAACCAATAACACCTCAATACCCATACCTAATCATGAAATTTGTTATTACTCAACATATAAGTAGAAGATGTGAAAAAACACCTTTAATGATAACACTTAGACTTCACACCGCATATACCTCACACCATTCTTAGTCGACCTTCTATCGTTATTAATGTAGTAGTTTAAGTAAAAAACCCAACAACCAACCTTTTGATTTCGATTAATGTACTTTTGTACACTTTGAGGTACACTTAAGGTTGGCAGTTTAATTATAATCGAACTGAATTTGTTATTTTTTGTTAGCTTGTTTTAGTTTGTTTATTTCTCTCCACAAAGTGCTCTAAGATGAATGGGACACATTATAGATGGAGAGACATTGATAATAGTGCCTTTATTTTTGTAAATGGTTTCTATTATGAATAATTCAGTTACTTTCTATATCTGTATGGCTACCTATGACTAAGGCCAACACTTGAATAGTAATTTTTTTGACTCCTTGTGACGCCGCGCCGCCGCCGCCGGCCGCCAAGTCTACCAATCCGAAGTTTTTCCATTATCCCTTCATTGTCAAGACGTAGAACGAAAGTAAATTTGACGTGTATCCAGTTTAGTGTTGTGCTTGTGGGGTAAAAAAATAAGGAACGCAGTAAAGCTACAGTTTATATTAACCTATGGGCGGTAAAAAGAGACAATGTGATGGGACGTTAGAGTCAAGCCATAGAAAATATCAATAAGCCAATATCTATTTTCTGTTATTGTCTTTGAGCCTTTATTTCTTCTTCTTTTCTTTTCTTGGAGTATTAGTATTTTTTTTGTACTAGAGCTTTTTTTCGGTGAAAGGTTTTCAAAATTGTGTACTTCCTTCCATTAAATAGAGTAAAAACAACTTTCAGACTTTGTCCACGGTATGGTATTTCAATTATAACGCTCATTTTGTAACAGTTATCAAGCACAAGACGAATGTTTACCTTAACATAAAAACGTAATATAATTTATTCATTTAGTGCAATATAAAATTACAATATCCACGCTAATAATCGTCCTGGCAAATCAAAAATTGAGCGTCTAGTGGACAAATTTGCATCCACAGGACAGCACAAATTGTTCCCGTGCCAGTGAGACAAAGAAGTGCCCGTAGTGTCGAAAATATTGCTGCCGCTGAGGCTTCAGTTCCAGAAAGCCCAATTGTGTCTCTCACACGTCGTTCTCGTTGGGCATCTCTGTGACGTCGTTGTGGCGAATTTTGCGAAAAGATCTTATGATCTTATCCAGGTAGTGGTGATATAGATTCTCTTCTTCCAATTTAAGTTTAATTTCAACTTTTTGTTTGCAAACGTTCTTGTATTTTCTTGTATCTTTGTGTTTCTTCATTTTCTGTTTTTGTATATATGTACATACGCAATCCATCCATTCCTCTGTATATTCTTTTTGTATTTACAGCAATATCTTAGATATGTTTTTAAATAAAAATTGTTTTGCAGCTTCCTTAAGAGGTCCGCAGTATCATCGACATTAAGCGGAGTTGAAGACTGATTTTGTCGATAAGTGGGGGGAGAGTACGATAACTTAGGCGACAAAGTTTAATGACGGATTTGTATAGAACAGTTAAAAACAAGCATTTTTTACTATGGGAGGGGGGTCTATCTCCCCCCGTTTAGGCGGTAGGGGCAATTTAAAAAAT
Source organism: Eupeodes luniger (assembly GCA_951509635.1). NCBI lineage: Eukaryota > Metazoa > Arthropoda > Insecta > Diptera > Syrphidae > Eupeodes > Eupeodes luniger. The sequence continues at coordinate 98,040,053 of OX608073.1, read as the reverse complement.
ATGTACATTAAATGGAAAAAAAAATAATTAAAAAATAACGGTAATACTTACAATTAGGTATTATACCTTTTTTTAAAGCCAACATTTTTGTCTATTAGCCTGTTTTTAAATCAAGTCAAAACTATGCATAGTTTTTGAAAAAAATAGTTTTAAACTCAAAATTTGGACAAAAAAAAGTTAAAAATAAGGTTTAAAGTGTAATTTTTCAAATCTTTAAGATTATCTACTACTGTTTTTTTTAGAATTCATTGCTCTTATTTGTTTTTGATTAAAAACTGAAAACTAGATGATTTTATGTCTTCTAGTTTTTGAGAAAATTGAAAATTAGCAAGAAAAAAAATCTTTTAATTAAATTATTTTTTCCTTGCTTGAGTATTTACGTAGTCTTATTTTGATAGTAATTATCGAATATGGATTAAGATATACCAAGGATAAATTAATTTTTCTTAAATCCAGCTTATTTAAATGCAAAAGAAACTTTGCATGCACCCCATCTTGCACCCACCGCACCTTTCACCCTCCCCACCTTGCACCCACTCCACCTAGCACCCACCCCAAATCCTATAGTGTGCCCAAGCAGGGGGGTTGCAACAGATCCCACTGTTGCATACACCCAAACTCGCGCACACCTTACTGTTGCATACACCCAAACACGCATTACGCATACGCAAATACCATTATTACTATCAAAATAAGACCACTCAAGCAAAAAAAAAGAATTAAATTAAAATAGTAGTTGTGGTTATTTTCAATTTTCTCAAAAACTAAAAGACATAAAATCATCTAGTTTTCAGTTTTTGATCAAAAACAAATAAGAGCAATAAATTCTGAAATAAAAACAATGGTAGATAATCTTGAAGTATTGAAAAAGTTACACTTTAAACCTTTTTTTAACTTTTTTTACTCAAATTTTGAGTTTAAAATTAAATTTTTATTTTCAATTTTCTCAAAAACTAAAAGACATAAAATCATCTAGTTTTCAGTTTTTGATCAAAAACAAATAAGAGCAATAAATTCTAAAACAAAACAATGGTAGATAATCTTGAAGTATTGAAAAAGTTACACTTTAAACCTTTTTTTAACTTTTTTTACTCAAATTTTGAGTTTAAAATTAATTTTTTTTTTTCAATTTTCTCAAAAACTAAAAGACATAAAATCATCTAGTTTTCAGTTTTTGATCAAAAACAAATAAGAGAAATAAATTTTGAAATAAAAACAATGGTAGATATTTTTGAAGTATTGAAAAATTACACTTTGAACCTTTTTTTTAACTTTTTTTACTCAAATTTTGAGTTTAAAATTAAATTTTTCAAAAACTACGCATAGTTTTGACTTGAATTAAAAACTGGCTAATAAAACAGAATGTTGGCTTTAAAAAAAGGTATGATACTTAATTGTAAGTATTACCGTTATTTTTTAATTAATTTTTTTCATTTTAAATAACAATTTTTTTAAATTGCCCCTACCGCCTAAACGGAGGGAGATAGACCCCCCCCTCCCATAGTAAAAAATGCTTGTATTAAGCCTCTCTACCAAAAATCGTTATTATATCTTGTCGCCTAAGTTATCGTACTCGTGCCATAAGTGGCATGATCAGATGACAGAGCTACCAATGCATCCACAAAAAGTCACAGTTTGGTGCGGTTTATGAGCTAGTCATCATTGGACCGTACTTCTTCAAAGATGGTACGAATCGTAACGTAACTGTGAATGGTGAGCGCTACCGTGAGATGATATCCAATTTGTGTTTGTCCAAAATGCAAGAACTTGACTTGAATGGCATGTGGTTTCAACAAGACAGTGCCACATGCCACACAGTACGCGCAACAATGGACTTATTGAGAGGAGAGTTCGGTGAACATTTAATTCCACGTTCGGGACCGGTATGTTAAAGCTCCTGTCTATACAGACAAGCCCGCTTCAAATAACGCATTGGAAGACAACATTGAAGCATTTATTCGTGAGATACCGGCTGGCGGCCGAAATGTTGGAAAGAGTATGCCCAAATTGGACTAAGCGGATGGACCATTTGAGGCGCAGTCAAGGTCAACATTTGCATGAAATAATCTTCAAACATTAAATTATATGGACCGTACTATCGATTCAAATAAAGATTTCATGCATTTTTCTGAATTATATGTGTTTTTTTTAAACTTTCCTATAGCTTTTAAAAAATCACCCTTTATATGCAATGCATATTGATTATGGGATAACTTGTAACTATTAGAATCTGGTCTGTCATAATATTTTATGTATCCCTGACTCTAATCCCAAGTTACATAGAAATTAAAATGTTCCAACAAAAATCTCACTAAATAAGAAATAGCCGTTCATTAAATTTTAACAAAATTTGATTTTAGAATTAATTTCAACAAAACATCTACGAAAAAAAACTACACAACATACTTTTTGCATCATTAAATTACCTCCAAGTGGGTTGTTTTTGTGGAAATACTACCATTCGTCCTCTACAAAAGTATGTAGTTTGCTGAGCACAAAAACGCCAACGCTGAGAGTTGGTAAAAAACTATATTTCTTCTTTTGCCTATATCGTTACAATGTGATGGGAATTGCTAATTAGGAGTGTAAATATAATGGCACTTTGAGTATACTTTTAATAGTTAACTAGCTCTCGAGGGAGCCTTTGGTATAGCTTTGATTTAGCTAGAACACAACACCTGTCTTTAATTTGTGTACTTTTAATAGGTATAAATTAAGACACCTATAAATTAATGAAATGATAGTATAGGAATCTACATAGTTGGAATTGTAGAAATATAATAATTTAATTAAAATGGTATAGAGCTTAAGAGTTTAAGACTTTGAAATTGAAAGTCTGATAAGAAAAACTCATATTAAACATTAAAACTTACTAAACAAAAAACAAAACCAATTGAGACAAATTAAAAATAATATAAACAGAGCTCTCAGAACAACACATACAACATTGTTTGGGCTAATGGTTTTGTTTGTAGAGCTTTTCAAAGTTAAGCAATTTCGTTTTACAATACAAAAAATTACAAAAAACAAATTTAATCATACTACGAGTATATTATAAATTTAAATCAAATTGGAGTGACTTCCATAGAGTTAAAACAAGCCTTTTTCTGAAAAATGAAGAATTTTTCAACGGAAAATTTGGTATTCGAGAAGATGTCAAGTAGATAGTCAGAATATATTAAAAAGAGGAAAATAATGGAAACTGCAAGCAATATTTGGACTGAGAATATTACCACTGGTCTAAATATAAAGTACAACAAGGATCACGAAAAGATAAAAGCCGACATCACAAAAGTAGTTATGCTTTTGATTGTCAACCCAATACGAGTACAGCGGATAAAGGAGAGTATTCCTTCACCTCAAAGGGATCCAATAAAATATGATGGTGCGACTGCACTAGCGTTGTTCTTGGATATAGGCTTTTCAAGGAAAAATACAAATTTATGAGAAACTCTTTAAGAAGTCATAACGTTGACGTGTTTCCAAGCTTTAATTTTTTAATAGAAAAAATAAAATGCAAGCCAATCCTTCAAACTTGCATGTATCCGAAATTTCTTTTGAAGTGAATCTTCAAGATTTGGTGGAACACACATCAAAGATAATTTTAAATAGCCTGGATAATCGGGAACTATTACTAGCATAATCAACAAATCTCACTAGTACCCCTTCGTCTTAAAGATGAGTCAACAGAATATTGGAAGAATCCAAGGCCGTCATTTCTGTTCATTTTTGCAGACTGAATCTGTTTAATTTATTGTTTTATCATTGTTATGAGGACAGGGAGTGCTGTATTCTAATTCACTGATCACCTTGTTTAGTTATAAAAATTTTAAATTTAAATTGTTCAAAGGTACAGTGAGTTAATTGTTTTTAAACTAATTAAATCTATTCTTTATAAATACATTTCCATACCAACCATAACTACTGGCGCAGTGGGAAAAAGATTGCTAGGAATAACCTACTTATGCTGGTGGTGGTGGTTAAGAGATGAAAATATAAAATAAATAAATACAAAACAACGAATTCAGTTAAAATATTAAATTATTACTTAATATATGAAATAATTAGAAAATAAATATTAGCCCACTCGGTTTTTGGGTGAAAAAATTTAAATATTTGATATAATAATAGAAATTAAAGAATTTATTATAATAAATCTCTTAGTACACTTTTCTCAATGGGAATAATAAATGTATATTAAAAAATTACTGTATTAAGCTCCTCTACCAAAAACCGTTATTATATCTTGTCGCAAAAGTTATCGTACTTGTGTTTGCATACTTTTCTCAACCTAGTTTCTTTGGCCATAAAACAATTTAAAAAGCTATTATTTGTTGATAGAAAAAGATCCGCAATGTGGTGTTGAACCAGCAAAATTCAAAATAGGTTGACAAAAGTAAGATATCACAGATTATTGCAATGTGGTGTTGAACCAGCAAAATTCAAAATAGGTTGACAAAAGTTAGACATCACAGATTATTGCAAAAAAATGGGTTTCCGACACTACAACTGTTGCTTCAAATGGCTATGATAACGATAATGATTATATAATCAACAGTAAAAGACACATGCTAAAAGGACTACAGCATTGTGACCACATTTTACACCAAAGGAAAAACAGAAACAAAAAATACACAAGAGAACACGTTCAAATGGGTTATAATAAGTGATTTCCCAGAGTGTTCTGGACATCATTTTAGTTCAGGAATTAGATTAAGGGTGAGTGTGAATATGTGTACGTATATCATTTTGATATAGTTTTTAATCAACTGAAGTAAACCCTTTATAGCCTTGTGTGACAATTCTGTGACAAAAATAATAACTGGATATATTAAGTTTATTGAAACTAGTATAACATACTGTTTTATGTCTTAATATTCAGGGAAATGAATAGTCTTTTGAAAGTTTGAACTTTGTTGTTAGAAAAAACTGCATATAAAATTTTGTTTGTATTTTGGGCTGCAAAGAGTCAACAACACGATATCTGACAAATCTTAAATTTTACCATTCATAATCGAAATAGTTGAAAACCTCAAATGTGAGGTGTGTCAGTTTGCATATTTTCGATAAATTAGAGTCTTAAACCAATGATGAACGCCCTCATTGTCCAAGCCGGCACATAGTAATTCAGAAACTAAAAGTCATTTGGAAATACGAAACTGTGATTACAAAATCTGATGAGGAAACCTACTACTGCCTAATGGGAACGCAACGAGGTTTAAGTACATTGCTGCAAGTGAATGGTGAAAGAATCAAAGACTATGAGGATAACATCGCAGTCGGCATCAGAAATGATGTATCAAAGCAAACTCTAGCGAGAAAAATGTTACTGAAAATGTTTTTTTGAACAATGGAAATGATTCCGGATGTAAATATTTTTTAATTTAAGGTGGCTTACAATAAGGCACTTAAGCGAAAGACATGTACAATTGTACTTTTTATTTGTTTGTACGAGTATACAATTTTAAGAAGTTAAATAAAAACTGAACGAGCTATACATTGATAACATTGCTATTGAAAAAAATTCTTGGAATATGAATATCGATTTCCATCACAATTCAAATTAAGCTCATTGCTTTAACCTTTTCAATTTTAAATACATTTATTTGCAAAAACTGGGAAGGCTCAGAATATTAAACAAATAATAAGCTTTTGAAAAATAAAAAAAATTCGAAAGCTGTTTTTACCTGAACTTTGATAGTTTTTCAAATAACATTCTTTTTCTTTAATTTACACTTGAAATAAGATTGAAAATTAATAAAGAGAGTTATTTAAATCTTCAATCTATCTACGTATAGTGTTGGGGCAAAAACATAAGCTAAAACTTCCTTAAAACTAATTAACTATTTTCTATATACTTCGTCATAAATATTGACACCCCGGTGAAAGGGGAGTCGAAATTATTGAACAGGATTCATTAAACAAATTACATTGTTATCAAGCAAATATTCATGGCAAACAGAAACACTTCGGCCACTCTGAATCATGCACAGCAAAGAGTATATACATACGTATATTATGTAATATGTATCTATACTTCATCGAATAGATAGTAAATTTGAATTTCAGAATTTTTAATCGAACCTTTGCAGCGAGATATAGACAAAGGAAAAATGTGCGAAGAAGTTACAAAGTTCTGTGTTTTGTCTTGCACTGCTTCGTTGTTATCCTTGTGATGACTAAAAGTGTGAGAAGAATTAGCTATAAATTCAAAGAGAATGAATCAAGCTGCATCCGGACTATGTCCTGATAAGTAGTAGATGTATAGGTTCAATAGAAAAATAGTAATGTATACATATGTACATATATGTAGCTCTTTGGTGCGCTGCATGTATTGATATATGACGTACTTTGAAATTGGTCTTTCCTATTAGTGAATCACTAGAATGGAACACCATTGATTAGTATGCAAATTGAAACAACGTTCTCTATAAAGTGTACGTTATTCCAATATCACTCTACATCATAGGTATACATAGTTTTGTGAGTTCTTTGAGTCTTTGGTAATGTGAATGAGCAAAAGGAGTCTTCTATAAAAGTCCTGGTCGGGATCGGGTCAAAATTCTGGCTTCAAAATTCTGCTTTTCAGAATTCTGCTTTTTTAACGAAAATTCTGCTTTTCAAAATTCTGCTTTTTTTTTTGTCTGGTTTACAAAATTCTGCTTTTCAAAATTCTGCTTTTCAAAATTCTGCTTTTTAAAATTCTGGAAATTTATATTAAAAAAAATTCTGCTAATTCTGCTTTTTTTTAAATAGTATATTTATTAACGGAAAAGTCAATTTAACGTGGTTTTTGTTTCAATTTTAACAAAAAAAAATCAAAATTTCGTCTTTTAATACTTGTTTTTCAGTAGCACGTGGTTCATGGTTATGTTGACCAGTTTGCCTTACAATTACATGTACATCACAATTTAATTTAGTCACTACTCGTCCTTTGCATTTATCTTTAATTCTATTTGAGCATGCCCAATTATAGTATTTACATTTATTTAACTTTTCAAAATAAAACATACATATATCCATCTACGCACAGCTTTTCTTTTCCTTTATTAGATTTAACAAGTGAAACGTTCATTTTTGCTTTTTAATAAGAATAACACACTATCACGAAGGGATAAGAAAAGACACTAACCATTGTCTAAGACCCTGACTAAGTTAAGAAAGCAAAAATTAATTGCGTCTAAACATCTCGCTTATGCAAGCGAAAGGATAATTTTACAAAATTCTGGAAATAATAAAAATAAGGTTTGGAAAATGTTAAAAAGCGCGCGCTTTTTAACATTTTCCAAACCTTATTTTTATTATTTCCAGAATTTTGTAAAACAGAATTTTGAAAAACAGAATTTTGAAAAGCAGAATTTTGAAAAACAGAATTCTGAAAAGCAGAATTTTGAAAGCAGAATTTTGAAAAGCAGAATTTTGAAAGCAGAATTTTGACAACAGAATTTTGACCCCGGCAGAATTTTGACCCCAACCCTCCTGGTCGCTAGATTACAAAGATGGGGTTATTGCAGACAAAATGAATATAAAATTTTGAAAAAACTAAGTGCACACTAAAAATTTCTACACGCAACATATGTAATAATTTAAAAACGCGGTATTTTTTAAAACCATTTTTTAATTAACACAAAAACCCCTTAAGCAACAAACTAAAACTAAAAAAGCAAATTCGTCAGTTGTCTATATATTTTCTGTCAAAATATCACATTTTCAGAAGGACAATATTCACTTTAACATACATACATACATACATACATATTCACTTCGTTTCACATGAATAAGGACCCTAAGGTTTCTTTGGAAACATCCAAATGTGGAATGAATGAAGGTAGATACATGTATTAAGTTTATATTGCAAGAAAATTGGATTAAATTGATGAAGTTTTATGGCGGTTTTTCCGAAGAGGTTTATAAAAAGTACCTGTTTTTTTGTGTCATTTAGACAAGGTCTAAATTTACCTATTATTGTGTTTTAAATCAGAAAAAAGGATACTCTGTTTGGGAGCTTAGTACGAGCATTAATTTGAGAGAATCAAGAAGTATTGGAAGAGGTTAGGGTTTAAGCAAGGAGGCAATATGCCAAATTCGAGCTTACCGGGATCTCTGAAAAACCATCCGTTTTACAGCCAGCTAAATTAGAAGAATTTTAAATGTTGTGTACAACTACCTCAAGAATCCATAGAGGTAGGGAAAAAACCACAAAGGAACATTATTAAATTTAAAATCTATAATTATGAAGTTTTGGATTGTGGCAACGCTGGCTGGTCCCTGAAATTTTAATTTTTAATCCATTGGATCTTAGTATTAATCTTAATAAAAGTAATAAGGTATTATTCATTCAGTCAAAGTACAAAAGACCTGCCTATGTACTTTTATTTCCCTTGTACTTCCACTAATTTTGTCTATAAAAATAATCGTACGAAAAATATTATGTATGTATATATAAACAAATATATAACTTTTATCATGTTTGCAACATAAAAAAACTCCCCACTGTCCTCTTAATTTTTAAAAATACCATTTTTCAATACTTGATTTAGCCCTCAGTTTTCCTAGACATACAGCTGTGGACAACTAATTAGAAACATTACTTGCTTCTAATTTCCACATTCACTTTGTCATGTGTGACTAGAATAGCGGTATCCTAAACGGTGTAATGCAAGCGTTATTAGATAACTGTTTGAAAAAGCATCATTTGTGCATAAGTCTTTGCATAGTTCACAACAAAATCAAGGTAGAGTGTTAAAAGTGTTCGTTTCAACTGGTCAACTAATTAGAAACAGTTTAATTAGATTTGATTTGGGTGAAATAAAAATAATCTTTTTATTTTGCATTGGTAAGTAGAAAATTCTGAATTGTCTGCAAACGTTTTTAAAGAATAATTTTTAAATTTTGGAGGTAATTGTAATGGGAAAATTAAAGAGTTGTGATCCTCCTACAAGGAAAGCGATTCTTGAGCTTTGGAAGCTTAAAATATCCTAGAGAGCAATTGCATCTCAAATAAACTGTTCTGTAAAGAAAGTTTTCAATGCAATTAAGCATTTTCAAAACTTCGGGACTGCTGAAAATGTACCTCGTAAAAAACGGGCCCGTAAGATAAGCTGCCAAATGGATCGAGCAATCAGTAGGCTGCCCAAAAAAGACCCAAAAATAAGCTTCACAGAGATACAACGCCAACTTTCGGTTGCATTCGATGTCCCGATAGGCCCACGCACAATCAGAAGAAGATTGGTGGAAGTTGGGTTACATGGTCGTATTTCTCGAAAGAAACCATAAGTAACCGCAAGGCAACGTAGACTAAGAATAGAGTTCGCAAGATCACACGCCAATTGGACAACAAACGAATGGAAGTACATAGTGTGGAGTGACGAAACTTAAATAAATAGGATGAGCCAAGATGGTGCAGGATATGTCCGAAGGCCAAAAGGAACAGCGTTCCACCCTAAATATGTTTTGCCAGTAATTAAGCATGGAGGCGGCTCGCTAAACAAAAAAAAAACAAATACAGATATTGCTTTAAAAGTGAATTCAATTTGTGTTTCTAATTAGCTGTCCACAGCTGTACATACATCAAACAAAGTACCAATGCAAACAAACATAATTATGGATTGAAAATGATGAACAAAAAGCATTATTTCCGTAATAATTCAGAGCTGAAACCTATTTATATTTATTTAAAACAAGTTGATTAAAAATTATATACTCACAGTCATATTTTTTTATATATTCGAACATTCTTCTTAAAAAGAATATATTTTTCGAATTTGAATTTAACGAACTTTTTATATTTGCGCGGAACGAAACAAAACCACCAACACTAACGAAGAACACAATGCAAGGCAATCAACAACAGTTTCTTTTCTTTAGAACTCAAAGGGAAATCGATTTTGCAAAACCACTCTTTTTTACATTTAAGAAATACAAATGAAATTTATGTTTTAGAAAAATTATCTACACGAATATATAATTTATAAGTACTTTACTTTTTACTTGTTTGTAATCTAAAAAACCTTAGAACACCTTTTTATAGAAATTATTATTTTGATCTTTTCAATTATTATTATTATTCTTGAGCTGAATGTGAACAGACTTTGTTACTTAATTTATTATTCCAATAAAGAAGCCTTTATAACAAAAGAAACCTTTACAACTTCAGAAGTGGGATAGTTGCAGTTATAAAAAAAAAAAAAAACAATACCATTTTACGGATATGTCAAGAATGAATAAAAGCGATCTTCTAGCATGGTGTGAAGCCAATAATGTGGAAGTTCCGTTAAGTGCAACCATAGGTCAGCTGCGAGACCTTTATATTGAGCTTACAAAACCTGATGGGATAAATTCCGAAAATTCCGTGGTTCCTGAGCTGTCAACAACTTCCGAACAGGATGAAAGGACAGAAAATAGTGAAATTTCTGGACATTCCGAGCAACAAGGCGTTCAGCCTAATATATTAATTCCGAGTAACACTTCGCAATTGGATGACGAAGAAGCTTGCGTTGAGAAGGAAATTCGTTTATTAGAAAAACGAAAAAAATTGCTAACTTTACGCAACGAATTAAGACTGTTAGAAGAAGCTAGTTCATCAAATCATGGCAACAGTTCACAAGTTTCTTTCAAAGATATAAAATATTCTATTTCAGAATATTCTGGGGATGACTCATATGATGCCAAAATGTGGTTGGATGTTTTTGAACGAACTTGTGAATCAGTTCATGGAGATTCTGCACAGAGACAGGATGATGGAAACTTTCATCCAATTGGATACTTTTCAAAAGCAACATCCGACTGTGAATCTCGTTATCACAGCTACGAACTAGAAACATTAGCTATAATCTATTCTCTTGAAAAATTTCATGCATATGTTGATGGTATTCCGTTCCGAATAATCACTGATTGTAATTCATTAGCTCAAACTTTAGAAAAGCAGACTATAAATCCCCGCATAGCTCGTTGGGCACTAGCTTTAGAAAAATATAACTACACAATAAAGCACAGAAATGGGTCATTGATGGAGCACGTAGATACTTTAAGTCGATATTTTCCTGTTTGTACAGAAAATAAATCGAATTCTTTAATATCCGCTATTGATATTGACGACATTGATTTTCAGCTACAAGCCACACAAAATCGTGACGAGCACATTGCTCAATTAAAAGAAAAGTTAGAAATGGAATTTATTCCTGACTTTGTTTTAGATAATGGACTAGTCTATAAAAAGGATCATAACGGTCGTTTATTATTCTATGTTCCTCGCGAAATGGAAAGTAATGTTATAAGGGCTGCTCACGAAAAAATATGTCATTTGGGTACTGGCAAATGTCTTGATCAAATTAAGATGAATTATTGGTTTCCGAATATGAAGGAGAAAGTTGAACGCATCATTCAAAATTGTTTAAAATGCATTATGTATTCCATTCCGTCGCATTGTAATAATCGAACCCTGCATTCTATACCGAAGAAACCTATTCCATTTGACACTGTACACATTGACCACTTTGGTCCTCTTCCGTCTATTCGTTCGAAAAGAAAGCATATTCTAGTAATTGTAGATGCATTTACAAAGCATGTAAAGCTTTATCCTGTAAATTCCACTAGTAGCAAAGAAGTTCGTGCATGTTTAGATAAGTATTTTCAATATTTCAGTCGACCTAGAAGAATTATTAGCGATCGTGCTACGTGTTTCACTTCCTTGGAAATAAGTTCTTATTTTATTGATAACAATATTGAACATGTTTAAGTAGCAACAGCGTCTCCACAGGCTAACGGTCAAGTGGAGCGTGTAAATCGAGTCTTAAAGTCTATGCTCGCAAAGCTTTCCGAACCCATTCAACATTCTGATTGGACACAAATGTTAACAAACGTTGAGTATGCTATAAATAATTCTGTGCACTATAGCACCGGCAAAACTCCTTTCAAGTTACTATATGGGGTAGATCAGCGGGGTCCTAAAGTTGATATCCTTACTGAATACTTGGATGAAAAGTTTGAATCTTTTGATCGTGATTTAGACGGAATACGTGAAAAGGCTTCCAAGCAAATTAAAAAATCTCAGCAACGAAACTCAGAGTTAATTAAAAAGAAATTTCGGCCACACACAAAATTCTGCGAAGGTGAGTTTGTTGCAATTAGAAATTTCGATTCAACTATTGGAACAAACAAAAAATTGATAAATACGTTTAAGGGCCCATATAAAATTCATAAAGTGCTTCCGAATGACAGATATGTAATTAGGGACATTGAAAATTGTCAACTTACTCAATTGCCATATGACGGTGTTATTGAAGCTAGACACATACGAAATTGGGCTGATTGGCGTAGTTCATTGGATGATGATATTAATTCTGAGTAAAATTAACACTATGTAACGTCATATTTTGTTAAAATTTTCTTAAAAATGTTAACTTTTTATTATTTTATAAGATTATGTGTAAGTATGTATTTGATTAGTTATTAATTAATTTGATTAGGTATTATCTTAATTTTTGTAACTAACATTATACTGTACTTATATATGTATATATATATATTTTTTTTTTATCATAATGATGTAATATTTGAATTGTTATAATTAGTTAATGATCGGGGCGATCAAATGTCAGGATTGGCCGAGTTATAAGTACTTTACTTTTTACTTGTTTGTAATCTAAAAAACCTTAGAACACCTTTTTATAGAAATTATTATTTTGAACTTTTCAATTATTATTATTATTCTTGAGCTGAATGTGAACAGACTTTGTTACTTAATTTATTATTCCAATAAAGAAGCCTTTATAACAAAAGAAACCTTTACAAATTATTATAATTTTATACACAAATTGGAATTGATACTAATTATAAAACAAATTTAAACCCGAATATTGAAAATCCACAACTAAAATAAATAGGTATTGCACCTAACCGATCGCGATTACAAACAAAGACTGACAATGACAACGACGAGAAAGAGAACTATGTACTTGGCTTGTTATTGTTATTGTTATTGCAGGTTGCTGGCACTGATACAACGAAGCAATGAGAGAATTTAGATTTGGATAGGAATTGAAGATGATTTTAAGCAAAAGGGGAGTTCACACTCATGACCATGTTTGAAAAATGCGGTATGATTGACTCGAATTTAAAAATGTGAACGCCTTATAAGACGACCAGCGGATTGATAAATGTACTAAATTAAAATACTTTGATATTTAAAAAAACATATTTAAGAATATGAACGAAACCTTGTCAAGCTTAAAGGAAATTTAATTAGCATTGCACATCGTAAGAAAAAAAATTAAGACTATTTTTCAAAGACATTTTTAAAATTATTCAATTCTCAGACTTGAAAAATATAAATTCATCGGTCAAAATTCAATATGTTTCATAAGTTTGAACGCTATCAATTCGTCAAATATTTATCAAACCAGATGTGTTTAACATACTCGTATGCAAGAAATGTATTTTCTATAGTGTTTTATTTTCGATATTGATTTTGTGCTTAGAAGAAGAAATGTAAGGAAGTAGCTACCATTGTTGGAACTATATGGCAAGTTTTGCATTTGAAAAAATTCCGAACGTAAAATTTTAATCAAACATGACATTAGGATGTCAAAGAAGTCGAAAAAAGTAGTTTCCACGATTCCGTCTGTCCTCACCCCTACAGTCTAGAAAAGGTTGATTAAGTTCAAACTTATCTTTAATATTTTTTAAGATTAAAAATAACATACATTTTTTTTATCAAACATTGAATATTTAAATTTACTCGAAAACGAACCGATAGACTTTTATGAAATTTTCTTTAATTTTTTTTTTTTCTTAACTTGGCTTCTTTCACTAAAAACATATACATACATATGTATACATACTTTTGTATTTCTTCATAAGAATACCATTATAATGGGTGATTTTTTTGAGGTTAGGATTTTCATGCATTAGTATTTGACAGATCACGCGGGATTTCAGACATGGTGTCAAAGAGAAAGATGCTCAGTATGCTTTGACATTTCATGATGAATAGACTTACTAACGAGCAACGCTTGCAAATCATTGAATTTCCGCCACAGAAAAGTTGGCAGAAAATCCGCTTTTTTATCGACAAATTTTGTTCAGCGATGAGGCTCATTTCTGGTTGAATGGCTACGTAAATAAGCAAAATTGCCGCATTTGGAGTGAAGAGCAACCAGAAGCCGTTCAAGAACTGCCCATGCATCCCGAAAAATGCACTGTTTGGTGTGGTTTGTACGCTGGTGGAATCATTGGACCGTATTTTTTCAAAGATGCTGTTGGACGCAACGTTACGGTGAATGGCGATCGCTATCGTTCAATGCTAACAAACTTTTTGTTGCCAAAAATGGAAGAACTGAACTTGGTTGACATGTGGTTTCAACAAGATGGCGCTACATGCCACACAGCTCGCGATTCTATGGCCATTTTGAGGGAAAACTTCGGAGAACAATTCATCTCAAGGAATGGACCGGTAAGTTGGCCACCAAGATCATGCGATTTGACGCCTTTAGACTATTTTTTGTGGGGCTACGTCAAGTCTAAAGTCTACACAAATAAGCCAGCTACTATTCCAGCTTTGGAAGACAACATTTCCGAAGAAATTCTTGCTATTCCGGCCGAAATGCTCGAAAAAGTTACCCAAAATTGGACTTTCCGAATGGACCACCTAAGACGCAGCCGCGGTCAACATTTAAATAAAATTATCTTCAAAAGTAAATGTCATGGACCAATCTAACGTTTCAAATAAAGAATCGATGAGATTTTGCAAATTTTATGCGTTTTTTTTTTTTTTAAGTTTTCAAGCTCTTAAAAAATCACCCGATAGAACCATTATTTGGTTTTTACATTTTCTGAGGAACTCATAAGCCTATTTCAATAATTGTTTTTCTGCACAAGCTCATAATATATTGCCTACATAATATTTGATGGTCAAAAACGTCAAAAATTTTTTTTTTATTTTTAAAAACTGTAATTTTTTCCAAAAAAACGGATTAAAATTTTTACAAAAATTTGCTTTGTTTTTTGAGAAATCAAATGGCATTTACATTTTCAAAGATAAACTTATTTTGTAGGTATATTTTGAAGTCTTAAATTAAAGTTACTATTTTTTAACAGAACCTTTGGATGCAGGAGCAAGTTCGTGCTACCCAGTCGTGCATTTCATCTGTCCAGGATTTCCACTTATGGGTACATGTTTCTAACAATCTTTTTTTATTCTGTTAAATTTCTATCCACATATACATATGTATGTATGAACACATTTATTTTCAAGACTTACCATTCATAAAATTGCATCAAAAAAAAATTTACGATTCTATTTAGAAGACAACTTAATCCTCTTATGAATTCCAATTTAATATTTGTGAAGTTAAAAGAGCCGGATAAAATGTATTGAAAGATTCCCATTAAAATACAGTTTTACTAGTATGTTTTGTTGTTATGGAGATGGATTATACTTATCTCTATTCACGTATGTATATACATATGAACATTCATGCATTTACATACATACCACCCTGTATGTCGTCTTTAGTATAACAATAAACTTAAAGCTTATAATAGGAAAACCGACATTTATTTTTTTTACAATTAAAAATTGACATTTTTATTATCAACTTCAGAATGTGTTGCAAAAAAAAATCAAATATAAAAATAACCGGCAAGAGTTATTATCCTTAGCAAAATCATGGCCTAAATGTTTGTTTTATCTTAATTTAATATTATTGCCATTTCCAATAACATGTTACCAAATAAATAATTAATACCTACAATTTATCAAACAAAATCAACATTGCACTTCATTACGGATGCATACACAAAGAAAATATGCAAAACGAACAGATCTCATTAAACGTCATCAGGATCATTGTATTTTATTAGAAGGCTTTCAATGTTACTACCAAAGACATACTGTATATAAAGACCGGAAACCAATCTGTCATTTTGGTTTGCCTACAAGCTATTCTATTCTAATATCAATTCACCACTGCTAAATTAAATTCACCACAAATTGATGAGAAAATACGATACATGACCTAATAAAATGGACAATTTTGTTGCAACATTGGTTGACAAGGAAAAATGTATTAAATCTAATGGAGAATGTAGGGATAATAAATTAAATCAGGTGGGCTGAAAAGTGAAAATCAATAACACAAACAAATGGGTTACTAAAATATCATGTTTATAATAATGTTAACTTATAAAAATAAATAGTTTGCCTTTCTTATACATTATAATTTGTTTAAATTTATATGGTAGAAGAAGAATGAAGTTTGTTCTACCAAACCAAACATAAATACTTTAGTAGGTGGAACCTATGGATATAAGGGAGCGGCACCTAGAGGCTATGGCGACATTAAATGTAATGTAAAGTGTTCTGATCCAGGTAAAACTATACGTTCCAAAAATTATCTTTTTTGAATGTTCTAATAATTATTTTTTTGAATTTAAAAACGATGACTATTTCATAAAAGTATTTTGATAATTACAAAAAAGTGAACAAGTTTTAACAATTTCACTATAATTTAAGTTTTTCAAACTAAAACAAAAACACATAAAAGTGTGACATCACCTTAATTGAGAAAAAATCCCATATAACATCAAATCTAAAATTCTCACCACAGCAATTTAGTAAAAAAAACAACAACATCTGTCAAAACAAGTAAATACACCGCATCGAATTGTTGTTGGATTTCCATTATTCATGGACCTAATGTCAAAATTTCAAATACAACAACGTAAACTAATCGGTGTTGGAGGGTGAAACGTACGAAAGATTCCGGTCTATATATGGAGTGTCTTTGGTTACTACGTTTTTATGGAGATCTAACTTATCGAATTTATGCACCTGAATTGGATTGAAATCGGATTTCCCGATCCGTTCCCTTTTAACGAGCTGAATTTTTGAATAATCGAGTTAACCCTGAATACTCGTAAATAATTCCCATCAAGACACTTTGTTTCAATGATAACTATAACCGACCTTTAAAAAAACAATGAATGTTTTCAATGATGGAAACCAATGATAGCTGGTCATTTCGATTCCATTTGATTTCGATCATGCGCCGCCATATGCCTGGATGAAAATCTCAATTTGAATTCTTTTTGATTCCCCAATCGGGGTAAATATCGGCCATTTAATTTTGTCACAATGATTTTAAAAATTTTAAATAGAAAGTGGTGTGATCATGAAGTAAATACTTTGTTTCTTTAAAATGTTTCGTGACTTTATTTTTAATGTTGTCTATTTAGAAATCAAAAACATCGTTTGTTGAAATAAAGTATATTCAGTACATTCAATTTGATTTTTTTTAGAATCAAATCAGCCATTTTTTGTGAAACATTACTATGCTTTTTATTGTTTGTTGTACTGTTAATTTTAGAAAGATTACTAAGGCCGTGTGTGAATTGCGTTAAAATTTGCGTTAAAACTTCTACCACGATTAAAATTTGATGTCTTCTTTGAGGTGGGATCAAATTTAGCCATTTGTTGTGTGAATTGCGTTAAAACAATTATTTTAACCAAGATTTCTGCGCAGGTTAAAAAAATTTCCCTCGATAATTTAAGAAATTTCCCTGAACAAAAATTGGTTTCTTTTTCGCGGAAAAATAATTTCTCTTACAAAACATATTTTTAAGAAAACAGGGTTAATAAAAAGTCTCTGAAACTAAAAAAAAATCTTTTTTATTTATTGTTCTCGATTCTAATGTCATATTTTAAAACAACAGTCAAAAATATTCAAACAAAATTCCCATTTTGATTAATTGATTTATTCGGTGTGGTAACACTGAAAAATTGAATGCAAAAGCAAGAGCAAATTTCTCTATCAATAGAAACGTCAAATTTTAACACACTTTAACCTGCTCCACAGCTCATTAAATTTTAACCCATTTTATTCACCTCATTAGTGTCAAATTTTAACGCTGGTTAAATTTTAACACACATTTTAACGCAATTCACACACGGCCTAAGTCTCAAATTTTATTTTCCGAAATAAAAATTCTCTTTCTCCAAAACAGATTTTCTTCAGCAGTTTCTTAATTTCGTACATTCTTTTGTTATTTAGCCAGGACACTCTGTATGCTCACAGAACATTATCCACTCATAGAACAATATTTGCATATTCACAACAAACCAAAGAACTCAACTATTCGGCTGAATTGAATTATGTATGCAATTTGAAATCAAAAGCTAATTAAAATTTCAACAGGCATATATCTACATACCTGACTTGAATTTTAAAAACATCCCAACCTTCGCAAGAAAGAAAACAAATTAAAAAATTACAGTAAAGTTCTCATTTTTGGAAAAGTAATGTTTTTTGGCAAACTAAATAATAAAGTTCTCGAATATTTCATAGTTTTGAATGTTGGGCTGAAAGCCTAGAGGAACTACATGTGGTGACGATGAAATATGGCAATTAAATTCAAGTTTTCGTAAGCATAGACGATTTGTTTCCAAAATATTTAAATTATTGCAAATTTATCTATCATAACTATTAAATCATTTTCTTCGCAATAAAATTATTATTCCCAGAACCATATATTTTCTTTTTAAGCAGGGTTTCTATTATGTTCAGGCCTCTGTTAGGACAATTCGATGCAGGTAAACAAAAAACTACAAGTCCCACATCATGGATTCTTGACCATTATAATGAATGCATGCATTATTCATGTTTGAAAACCGTCAACTGAACCCAAAAATAAGGAAGTAAAATGACCGTTTCAATTTTACACGGTACAAAAATAATCTTAAGTTTCGGTAAACTTATCTCAATCAAGTAAACAAAATGCCATCAAGGTCTTTAATGACATGATTAGATATGTGTATGGACTTCGGAGACACGAGCATATATCGCATTATGATCGACTTGTCCTTGGATGTTCCCTTCAGCAATATCTTGATGCTAGGTGCTGTATATTCTTACACAAAATTATTCAAAGTAAAACACCTTTATACATTTATGAAAAACTTACATTTGCTCAATCCTTCAGAACTTTAAAGATTTTGGTACCGTATTATAACTATTTGAACTCCTCGCTGCTCTTCATGATCTATGCAACGAAGCTATGGAACTCTCTCCCAGTGGCTATTAAGAAAATTATAAGTGTTTCAAATTTCAGAAATGCAATTACTTCTGATTTTCGCTAAACTCTTCAATGCTTTTTTAAAAAAATTATAGGTAAACGAAGGAAAATTAAACAGGTTCTTTTCTACATAATACATATACATAATTTAAATAAAATTTAAGAGAATTTATTTCTACCCATATACATTACAATTTCCGTACTTTATACGCATAATATTTAGGTTTTTTTTATATAACATAGTAAAATAATTGTTTCTTATCCAACTGTACTATAAAAGACAAAGTCTTACTGTACATTTGTATTTAATAAATTGAATTGAATTGAAGGTCACATTTTTGTTTACTTTTAGAGAATCACTTATAGAGAATCACTTATAGAGAATCACCCGAATTTTTCTCTCGAAGCATCCTAAGACGCTCTCATCTTTCTTTGACAGGGTCCAGGCCTCAGCGCCATAAATGAGAACTGGGATGATGACTGTCTCATAGATGGTGATTTAAGATGCTCGAGAGAGGATTTTACTACTACAATTGCCTTCTAAGTCCAAAGAAGCAGCGATTTGCAAGAGTTATTCTTCGTTTGATTTCAGCGCCGGTATCGATGTCCGAGCTTATAGCAGTGCCTAGGTAGACAAAGTCCTCAACTACCTCAAAGTTATAGCTGTCCATGGTGACGTTTTGTCCAAGACGTCGTCGTTTAATGTCCTTTTTTGATGACAGCATATACTTGGTCTTGCCCTTATTGACCACTAAACCCATCTACTTTGCTTCCGTCGCAATGCTCAGCTCAGCTTCACTGACATCACGCTTTGATCGCTTTGCGTAGCCGTACCTTGGCTACAACTAGGTAGTGGCCCGACTATCGAGTCAATTTTGGCCACTCGGAATGTTCGTCTTATAAAATAAGATAACAAACCCAAGTGACCATATATTTGGAAAAATTTTCAAAAAATAGGAAACATCTGCAAATTGTTCATTATGCTATACCTTGACCATTTGTGGCGTGGTCGTGAAATTATTCCTCGTCTCGTTTTTCTCCCATGGAATCCTACTTCTGAAGCTATTGTAGGTATACCTACTGAAATAAACGCTTTCTATATAGTTGTTTTCAACTTACCTTTTTCGTCAAAAAGTTTAAAAATTATAAAAAAATACCGTTTTGAGGTATTTAAATCCATGACAAAGCAAAAAGGACATTTCCTAATATTCCATGTGTGTCAGATTTCTCTTCTCTTTAAAAAATATTTTTATTGTTATGCATATTATTTTCTTAGTTTTCGTCCTTTTTTCTACCTTTGTGCTTTTCTTTTTCCTTTTTCCTTTTTTTTTGATGTTGAAATTGAGTTTTCCGTCTACATTTCTTCATGTTCATGAGAATATATTGGAATGATGAGAGAAGTATGACCTATTTTCTTGCGTTTGTTTGCGTAGATGTATGTTATAATGTGTTATTTGCTTTCCATTAGTAAGGAGCTTTAGCTTTTGGATTGAGCCTAAATTGTTTATAATAAATTTCAGCGCCGGATGATGTCGGCGACGCGGCACGGAGTGGCAATGAAATGATTAAGGAAGAGAAGTTTTGCGTAAATAGCATCCAATGAATATTTTATTAGGTCTCTTTCTCTATCATCCTATAGGTACCTCTATCGATTTAAGGATCATGGTTTGTGGCAATGGCACCCATCTTTGTAATAACGTCCCATCTTTTACAAACTTAATGTAGAATGTATCTATCCGGTGCAGGGAATTAACTTCACGGGAACTACCTTCACATGGGAACTAACTTCACCACTAGTGAGAATTAATTTAACCTTTTTTTGGTGAAGTTATTTCCCATTGAAGGTGGGAAATAATTTCACTTTTTTGTGGGAATGAATTTCACTTTCATGTGTAAGTGCAATTTTGCAACAATTTTTTTTTGTTATTAATTAAAAAAGTTGAAAAATGACAGATACTTGTTGCTCGATTGAAATTTTTGAAATTGGAGCCTAAAACAAGTTTTTTTGAATTGATAGCACGGCGGCGGCGTCCTAACAGCTAGGTATGCATGCTGCCCCCCTGCAACCCCCCTGCTTGGGATCACTATAGGATTAGGGGTGGGTGCGAGTTTGGGTATATGCAAAGAACACGAATGCGTTGTGATTCTTTCATAACTGCGAGCCATACTTGCTTTTTTTTGTTGGGAATTTCTTTGATTTTAGTGCTCAAATGCAAAAGTTCTTTGCATATACCCAAACTCGCACCCACCCCAAATCCTATAGTGATCCCAAGCATGGGGGATCCGTGCTATCAATTCAAAAAAACTTTTTAGCAAAAGTAGCTATTCTAGACAATAAATCAACCATTTTTGCGTGTTTTGTATGTAAAAAGGTGAACTTTAAAAATTCGGCGTTGTTTCCATTATTTTTTTGGCCTTATTTTTTTTTATAAATCGAAATAAGGCCAAATTGGTTTTATTTCGTTTTGAACAACGAAATAAGACCAAATTTGAAATTTGGTTTTATTTCATTTGGTACTATTTCACGTCACCTTCAACGCTTGATATTTGTTCATATACGTATATTTCAATCGTAGGTGGGAAGTTACTTCACACAATTTTCTGATGAAATTATCTCCCGCCTTCAGTGGGAGATAACTTCACAAAATAAAGGTTAAATTAATTCCCACTAGTGGTGAAGTTAGTTCCCATGTGAAGGTATAGTTCCCGTGAAGTTAATTCCCTGCACCTATCTATCCACATCTTTAACATGACTCCTTGTTTGTGGAGCCTCACTGCGTCAATTCCTCATATCCTCATAATTATGTGTGTAAAATGGTGTAAATTGCTATGGTGAACTGTTTGACGCCTTCATATGTGAAAAGTGAGATTTGATGAATATGGAGGGTGAATTAGTAGGTAATATGATGTGAAGTGAGAGATTCTTCCTCGTTTGTCTACAGAAATAACAGAGGATATTATTTTAAACCTTATGAAGGCGCACATTGAATTTGAGGTTTATATATGGATTTTAAGTTCTACATGTAGAAAATTTGTCTCTTTGTTTGATAGAAATGAATGTGACTGTTAAATTGTAGGTCCATACACAAATAAATAAGGTGTCCTTATAATTTTAACACGAATATATTATGTACATACATATATGCTGCTATGGAACTTATGACAACTTAAATTGCTATCTTTTTCAAAATTTATAATTACCACCTACACAAATTTAAAGAACAAAATTAAATCCTTTTTACCGCTGAATAGCTTCACATCGGTATTGCATTAAGAAAATAAACGCCTACCATTTGTCTACAGCAAAGAATAACCGGAGTAACTTAAATCTTGGCGCGAAGGTCCTCCGAATTTGAGAGATTTTGGCAGCTTCCAGCAGTCTTAAAGTTGATTTAGAGTGTTTCTATTGCATTCAGGTCTAGATTATCGAAAGCTCATTGCTCTATTACAGGTTAACATCTTTTTTGAAAAAAAAACAACCAATCAACTTAACTTTCAGAGATTTTCCAAAAAGATAGACTGATACTTCGAAGGATTGATTCTGATTAATGTTTGTTTGAGATAAGAATCAATTGAATCAGTCAATCAATTTTGTTTCTTCATTTTTTTGACTCAAGACTTGTTAGCCGAATAAGGTTTTATATGATTTATAGAAAAAGTACTTAATATACAAATATACAAAAAACAACTGCTAAAAAAGGAACCACATACGTTGATATTAATAATAAAATGCATCATCAAGGAATCCTTGACTGTCAAGGACGTTAATCGCTCTTCTGTAGCTCTCCTTCGGCTTTCTTACTGATATTTGACGTTACTTTGAGTTCTTCTCACGTCTTCTTCGACGGAATTTCCTTCATTCTCCCTCACAATCTGGGGCTGCAACCGAGGAAAGAAGATCATGAAATATGATTTCTAAAAACTCTGTTACAATGCACGGTGATGATGTCATTTTCTGACCTTCTTAAAGGTACTGTGGTTTGGTTGGTATTGTAAACCTCTTTTAAAGTTATAACAGAGGTAATAACTTTCGAGCTGTATAACCAATCGAGGTGACAATGCGTTAAATAAAAGTAACCATGCTTTTGGACAACATTAATCATTGTATTTTCTAGTCACAAGGAGGCCTCTATTAAAAAACTTCTTTTGAATTTGTAGTCATTTCCTCATTTGTTGTTGTAAAATTGTTTCAATATTCATGGCACCATCTTCAACACGCTTCATTATGGAAATGGAAAATTTCCAAAATGCATAATTCAACCAGGCTATTCTTTTCTTTTTGTTTTTCAAACTTTGTACAATAATACTTTAATAATACAAAAGAATTGATATAAATCCTCCAAAATACCTTTTCGCCCTTATTCGTTCCCTAAAATATTTCATTTTTTTTATGTTATGCAAACAACTACAAAATTGACATATTTTTGATACTTATACCTAATTTGAGTCACGTTTTTCCCTGTTGATGTCCCAATATTTGTTTGCATTAAAATATACAAAGTTTGTTCTTCTCGGGAAAAGTTCAACAAAAAAGGTATTTGCAAGTAGGTACTTTACAAATTGCTTCTAATAAGGATTTACCAAAGGTTCCATCTACCATTGATTTTGCTGGTAAGTAAAAGATACAGTACCAAGAACGGAGGGAATATAGTAGACCTTTTTAGTCACTCTGTATGTGCATACAATTATAATTTCCATTCAATAAACCTCGATATTATACAACAAATTCTTTATGATATAGAGAAAAAAAAGAAGAATTTTATTACTTTGTCCATACTTTAATGAGGCAACTGAAATCATAAAGCCATATTGTTATTCAAAACTTGTCCTTTTAAACATCATAAAATAAGTTGTTAAAAGTTTTTTTCTTCTTTTGTTTAAAACAAAAAATTGATCTTTTCAACGTATAACAACATCACATAGTGATACAAGTTATTATGTCTGGGTACTTTTATTGCTTTCTCTCATCAGAAAATTGTCCTATGGATGGCGCCCGGGTTGAGAAGCTTTTTGTATGCTTCCCTATAATTTATTCAAATCCTAGTAAGGTGAAATTAAAACTGTAAGTATTTAAACGGAGACATTATCTTTTTAGTTCTATGAGGTGGAAATCAATTAAACTTTTTCAGAACATTTCACGCAATAGCAATATTCTACTCCTATCCTTCTAAAGCACATAATTACGTATAAACCATTCCGGATGAGGTGAAATAAATTAACTGATAAAAAGGCATTATTATACTATCCTTCACCTATATTATATGGCTATACCAACCCATAGTTCCGGTTAAAAGCAGGCAAAAAACGATATCCTTTTTGTAGAAAAAATAACAAGCACTAATGTTTGCATCCTGAAAGCAATTAACAAGCCGTAATTGACTAAAATGGAAACAAACAAAAGATGCCAAGTTAAAAAAGAAAGTACGACGTGCGCTTACAACCAGCATTATTCTCATCGCTGAGGTTTTGGGGGAGTACAAGGCTAACAATTCTAGTTGAAAAACTTTTGTTAGAGAATAGAAATGGAAACGAGAACAGGTGTAGCCACAAGGAACACACCTCTGAGCTCTTCTTCTGGAGTATGTTAACACACAGTCTGTGTTGCTTAGACGGATGAAAGACTCAGCTCCAGCTTTTTTTTTCATCAACACAAAAAGGCTGAAATTACTTGTGTCATTGTGCCTGTACACCACGTGGCCTGTTATTCATTCTAAGTGAAGCCAAAAGGACATACAGGTTTAAGACAAACAATTATTTAAGTAGCCCCTCCCCCTCCAGTTCGATTTTTTTGTATTGCCTTAGCCCAACCTACTCGCTCTAGCCTTTTGATGCACCTTATACCAAGGTTTTAGTTTTTTCTTAATTTAAGGACACATTGTTTAAGGTTTTCTTGAAAAATTTTTTCCCTAAGTTTGGTTAAATGCCTTTGACCTGCAAATCCACATCGTCAGTCGGTCGGATCTGTTAGATAAATAAAGGTTGTTTTTTAAACGAGATGTTTTCAATATGAAAAAAGAGGCTGGGATGCGACCCACACTGATAACTTCCCATCCCGTCTGTCGATTTGTCTTGCTTAAAAGTTTGTAGGTTTTCGTGTTGGGTTAAAAAAGTTGTCACTTGAATTATTCTTAAAAATTTCGAAATAACCAACAATATATTTCAAGTTCTGTTAAATAGATTTTTAGTCGAAAACCAGTGTTGTTCCTCTACGTGTCGACTTTAATTGTCTACATTTTAACGTAGACAATCGGTCGACAATGTCGACAATGTCAATAATGTAGACAATGTGTCGACAATGTGTCGACAATGTAGACAATCACTTAAATGTCACAAATAAAATCATTTCGAAAAATTCTGCCTAAACGTATGGACACGTGGACGTGGTTTGGTTGCCGTTGCAGTGATTAATTAAATCGAACTTAAACATTAATTTATAAGAAGTGAATTATTAACTTATTTATAAGAAGAGAATATGTCTGGTCGACCCAAAAATAAAGCCTTCCAAGAGCTTGGGTTTCTTTTGGGGAAAGCAAATAACAAGTATTCTGCTTTTTGCACAGTGTGCAAAAAAACCTTGCAAAATACTGCGGAAAACCGACTTCGCAGGCACAGGTAATGAAATTTGTTATTATTATCTAAATATTGACTTGAAACTAAAGCCTTTGATGATATTTTGCAACAGGAATCGCTGCATCCCTCAATCGGAACCAGAAGACGTCTCAATTGTGTTTATAATAGATGACGACGACGGTGACGGCCCAAGCAGCTCCGATCACTATAGTTCTGAGAACGCGGTAAGTTGTTAAATGTTTTTTTTTTTTATTAATTCTTTTAAAATTTTGTAAAATGATTCCTGGGTAGATATATTCTAACAAAAAAAATGCAGGTAGGGTTCTAATTTCTCCGTACCAATAGGAGTTTTTTTATTCCATAAAAAATGGTTATTGTTATTGTTTCCATGCATACTAGGTATTTATCCAAGAAAGATGATTTTGATACGACTAGATTCTACCTAGAATCTTCAAAAAATTGCTGTTTACAAGTTTGAGTTCGCGAAAGTGAATCAGAATGTGATTTGCTTCCACTGTTGCAAATTGAAATTTCTATGCGCCACTTTTAAGAATCAAAACGTATCAAAATCATTTTTCTAGGACACGCGCAACAGCAGATAATGCAAAACCAAAATTCAATTTTGTTCATATTTTGGATAAAATCTTACATATTCCACCCAAATGTTAGATTTTTTTTTTAAATTGGCTTTTACCAATTTCAATTTGCTTCAGCGGATCAAAATCTAACATTTGGGTCGAATATGTAAGATTTTATCGAAAATATGAACAAAATTGAATTTTGGTTTTGCATTATCTGCTGTTGTGCGTATCCGAGAAAAATGATTTTGATACGCCTAGATTCTAATTAGAATCTTCTTTAAATTGGCGTTTACCAATAGCAATTTGCTTCAGCGGGTCAAAATCTTACTGTTGGGTTATTGTATATATAAACATAGGTTTTTATCGGTATTTCAAGAAAATGATGTTTTTTTCGGAAGTATAGGGGCTTATTGCGAAGAATCTATTCAAAAGTCGAATAGAATTAAAATCTATTATCGATATTTCAAAAATCTATTCGTTTCTTTATTTCAGATACTATGAAAATAATATGATTGTTTCTATTTGAAAGAAAATTAAATTCAATCAAGAATTTCTGATCGACTTAAGTCTACTAGATTTTTTCATAGTAGACTCTCGCAATAAGCCACATAATTATTATTTGCTAGGGGATTTTATCAATTTCATCAATGATCAAGGGTTTACCTCAAAAAAAGACGAAAACATGGGTTAACTGAAACTGAATTTAATATAAAGATTTGGGTATTATATATTTAAAAAAATTATGGTTTTGTTTCCTTTGTTCAGAACAATATTTGTTCATGCAATGGATTGTCATATCTGTAAGAAATAAAAAATGGCTTTGAAATTTCAGCAAATGTTGCTTCTTTCTTCGAATAAATTAATTCCATTAGAATATTCCCAATAATCATTTTTTAAAACATTGACTATTAACCTGTATAAAACGAATAATGACGAAAATTATTTTTTCCAGATGACTGTTTCTATTACAAATAATAATGGTAGTGGAAATCAGAATGTAATGGTTAACAATAACCTAGTGAGTATTTATACTGAAATAAAAGGGTTTTAGTTTTAGTAAATCATATTTTTAATTATAGGAACAAGACCCATTGACCATCGGATCAACTATAACAATTCCAACAGCTCCAATACCGAACTCGATTGAGGAGCTTTCAAGCGAATATCAGTACCAGGGCCCTTCAACGTCGAATTCGTCAATGTCGTTAAGCTCTAAGAGTTCTTCATCCTTGCCGTTATTGCCATTGCCTGCATCAATGTACAAAGCAAATACACAACGTTCAAAACGTTCTGGCAACCCGTCAAATACTGTTGCAAAATTTGTGGATAGGCTTTCGGAAAAAGAAGAAAGTGAATTAAATGAAGCTTTGGGGAAACTAGTTTTCGGATGTAATATTCCACTGCGAATTGTTGAGTCACTTCATTTCAAAAACTTTATTAAAAAAATCAGACCAACATACGCAGATAAATTTCCCGGTCGTAAAGCGCTTTCAACTACAATATTGGATAAAGCTTATGATAAATGTATTTCTGCAATTAAAACATACATTAGTTCGGAAGCTGTTTTGCTAATTGATGGGTGGAAGAATTCTTCAAGCAACAGCAAAACGGTGGTCTCAATGCTTCACAATGCTGAAGGGGAGCAAGCATTTCTCCAAGCCTGGGACCTAACTGGAGAATCAGAGACAGCAGAAAAGCTCTCAAACATCCTTGTAGAATCTGTTGACATGGCTAAGCAAATTTATTCAACCCAAGTTTACGCTGTTGTGTCTGACAATGCCAGTACTATGAAGAAAATGGGAAAACTTTCGGAAGTCGGAACATTTCATTTGGCACAGCACTTGTAGCAGTCATATTGGGAATCTATTGGCAAAAGATATAATTGACAAAAACCTCAATAGTTTTTAAAGGAATTTAAGCAATCGAATTTTGAAAAAATGATAATTGATAGAGGTGGAACAAGGATAAAACTTCCTTGTGAAACAAGATGGTGCTCATATCGTGATGCTTATAAATGCTTGGTCAAAAATTTTGATTACATGAAATTTGTCACTGCCGATTCAAAAGTAAAAAAAATTAAGCCGATCGTGGTTTCATTAATTTTTGATGAGCAATTCATACAAGAAGTTAAAAATTATATTGAGCTTTTCGATCCAGTATGCACATTGATAAATCGATGTCAAGCGGCTGACTGCTCTGCAGGAGAAGCAGTCAAACTGTGGTTAAATTTAAAACTACCAGATGCATTCAATCCAATTTACGAAACATGTTTAAAATCGCGTGTGGATATGGCTTTAAATAAGTATGCCCTTTCGGCTTATTATTTGCACCCACATTACGATAACACTAAGCTCACAACCGGTCAAAATGAAATCGTATGCAACTTTTTGTTTAAGCATCTTATGGCTGAAGGCATTGAAGATTGGGAATGTTTCAATAGAAAAATTGACTTTTTCAAAATCCTGTACGAAAAGGATATAAAAAAAACCATAGTTTTTTGGAACATGGCTTCAATAAAACACCCGAATCTTAGTAAGCTAGCGAAGAAACTCCTACAAATTCCTGCTTCTTCCGCTCAAATTGAGAGAGTTTTTTCAAGTTGGGCACATGTACATTCTGCACCTAGAAACCGCCTTAAATTTGAGCGATCAAAGAAGCTCCTTCACCTTTATTATTCACTTCGAATTGAAGATGGCCAACGTGATTATTCCGATGAAGACGAAGTTGAATAATGTTTTTGCTAAACATTTTTTTTTTGAAATTCAAAATTTATTTTACAATAAATTATTGTTAAGTTTTTTTTTTTAAGAACTGTTAAGTTTTTATTTCTTAATAATCCCGTTCTATATTAAATTTAAAGTTTAAACACAAAACTTGTTTTTAAATAGGAATTTAATCAATGGACACGGTATAGTGTTTAGTCAAATTCTGGCGCACTTTTTACAGGAAACTACCCACTCAGGAAAATTTGGACCCAGGAGTTAGAAAATAGGGGAACCCTAAATGACTGATTCACCCACTCACTGGCAGATATCCTGATTTCATAAATGTAAAAATAGTGTATAAATACAGTATACATTTAAAAAAAAATGGTACTATTTATGTTTATTTTTGTAAAAAATTGATCCCATAGTTTAAATTTAATAGCAAAAAAGATAAAAAAAGAACAATTATTTAAAGGACAATAAATTATTAATTGTCTTCAGAAATGAAAAGTAAACTTTGTGGTGTTGCCAAACTTTTACATTATCAAATTTATGGACCACTTTCTGATATTTTCAAAACATATAATTTCTTACAACGGTACGTCTTGTGGTGAAAAATTTAATAGAATTATGATTTATGAATTAGAATTATATGAGGCTATTCCGATTGCTGTTCTTGGGACTTCTGTAGGATTATGAAATAAGAACGGTAGAATGGTAGGTATAAGTGCATTTGTCTACAAAACAAAAATCTAATATTTAAGGTCTTCCGGGCGGGCGTGGTATCCGCCAAATTTATTGGAATCGTTATGAAATGGGAAGCACTTCAGTTTCCTGTAGAAAAATGAAATTTGGTAGAGTGATATGATATGAAGTTCATAAACATTATGTAGTATAAAGGTACGAAATGAAAACTGGAAATTTTCCATTCAGGGCAAGTGGTACCTACTATGGTACTTTGAAGTTGGATGACAACCTTTTTAAAACCTGACCAGTAAACCAGTGAAGTAAGAAGGTTTGGTTTTTGGTTATCATTCCAAATATCTAACATAATTCAAAAGTTTTTCGATATCTTTATAAACAAAGAACTAGGTAGGTACGCGTTTAGATTTAGAACAAATGATTTTTTACGACTATCTTGTTGTTAGACACATCTTTTTCTTTTAGTATTTTTTTTTAACTTTTTTGTTTTTGGTTCGATAGGTAGGTACATTTTAGTAGGATAAATTATGAATTATGATGGTTTTGCGAATTGTCTACATTGTCGACAAATTTATGTCGACAATTGTGAATTGTCTACATTGAATTGTCTACATGTAGACAATCATGTAGTCTACATTTATAGTCTACATGGCACAACACTGTCGAAAACCAATCTTTACCAATTTTAGCAGCATTTCCAGCATCATGTATAAACAAATACAAGTTGGATGAATGAAATTAATTTGAGAGATATCGAGAACCGAACATCATTTTTTACCAAATTTGCGTTTTATTCTTTGTAGATTTTATTTTTTATGAAAAAACCGGCTGTTGGATTCTTATAAAAAACAATATATTCTGTGAGATAAAATAAGTTTGAAGCCAATATTTTTGATTTTTGAAAAGCTATTTGAGTCGAAATTCAATTTTTACCATCTTTGAGTAATGTTTTTTTTAGGTTTTTATTTTTTATAAAAAAAAAACTGTGAATTCGTTTTTTTTCAAAATTTTACCAGATGTTGAAAACGTTATTTTTCTTTGCACAAAATTGTTTTGGTGATAAAATCATTTTGTATTCGTAAAATTTTCGACGTGACCAATTTATTTTTCAGTTTTTTTTTGTTTTTATAAAAAAAACCATTAATTGGATTTTTTTCAAAAAATATACTTGTTTGGTATCACGTTACAATATATTATATAAAATTGAATTCAAGTCTCTAGTGTATTTGGTTCGTAAGATATTTAGGGTTAACCAAAATTTCACCTTTTTTTTAAACTGCTATGGTAAAAAAACTACTCACGAAATTTTCTTGAGAGCCCTTTCTGCATCTTTCTTCCTTATTATCTGTATAACAAAATTTATTTGAAGTCGATATCTCTTCTGGTTCTTGAGCTATAATAAATTGGGTGGCGCAACAGTCCGTTGAGAACTAGGGCCTAGTGACTTACAACTCTCAACCATTCCTGTATGCGAGTACTGTTGTCAGGGATGGAGGTTCTTGAGCTATGGAGGACGAAAAAACGTCGTGAACGTATACGGACGTACGGACATACGGACGTACGGACGGACGTACGGACACACGCACGCACAGACACCTTTCTAAAAATCTTTAATTTCGACTTTAGGGACCTTGAAACGTCAAATCGGACCCATTGCAATAGCTTCCTATGGGAACTTAACAAAACATGGCAAGTTACACGAATGAACAGCAAGTTCAAATGATAAAACTTTATTATCAAAATGAGTGTTCGTTAACGCAAACGTTGTGCGCATTGCTTCCATTTTACGGTAGACGTGGTGGCCCTTCACAGTCGACTCTTCAACGTTTGGTGGCCAAATTTGAGACGACCGTTTCAGTAAACAATCAGCCAAAACCCATACGCTCAAGGAACGCAAGATCGGCCGATAACATCGCCACGGTCCGTGAAAGTGTACAGCAGAACCCGAGGACTTGGGCCTACACCCGTACAACATCCAACTGACTCAGCAGCTCAAAATTCATGACTATAGACAACGCCGTTTTTTCGCTGACTGGGCCTCGAATCGTTTGGAAGAGGACCATAATTTTTTCCGAAAAATCATCTTTAGTGACGTGGCGCATTTTTGGACGAATGGCTGTATTAACAAGCAAAATTGAGGTATATGGTTAGACACCAACCCACGCGAGGTTCACCAGGTGATAATGCTCCTCAAAAAGTAACCGTTTGGTGTGAATTTTGGGCAGGCGGCGTAATTGGTCCATTTTTTTTTGGAAACGACTTTAGTGAGGCGGTCACCGTCAACAGCGAGCGCTACGCTACATAACGATGATAACTAATTTCTTAAGGCCCAAATTGAACCATATGGACCTAGACGACATGTGGTTCCAGCAGGACAGCGCTTCATGCCACACAGCAAATGCCAAGATTGACATTTTCATGATCTACCCGCCCTTATTGAAAAACCCTATATAGAAGTTTTCTAATTAAAAAAGCTTTTACCAAGGGTATATCATGAAAATCCCTATCACAGTTTTCCACTAAATGAACATTTGGTATTCCTCCAAAGTGTCATCTCTGCAAATAAAAATTTATTTAGGTAAAGGAGCTTGGTCAAATTCGTTACAAGTAATTTTACGGATGATTAAACTTACGGTTTCTCATACTTATATTCTTTGTAGATTATAACAAATAAGAAAATAGGTCTTTTGACCTTCATCTAACTATACACAAGAACTTAACATTTTGTTGTTCTCTATCCTTTATTTCTACTTTTATTCAAAAGACAAAAAAAGAAGATTTATTATGTCTCTTTTTCTTTGGCATGGATTAAATAAACAAAACAAAACATTGCTTGCTTGCTTTGAAATTTAATTAAAGTAACGAGTAACAGAAATGTCCATTCCCCCGTACATCAATTATTTCACTTCACTGCTACAATTGTTTCTTATTTCATTAATTACACTGGTCGACAAAATTACGTTTTTTTTTCTGTTTCGTTCTGAAACAAAACAATACTTTTTTAAACATTTAGGTTTTTAAAGTATGCCCCTTTAAAAATCCTAAAAACAACCAACAACTGAGTTTTTTAGATTGAAAGATTAGTTTTGGACTCGATTTTTAGTTCTGATTTTAAAACCAAACTATAATTTTGACAATTTGCTCAAGTTTTAAAAATACCCTTTTTCGAAATTGTTTTTATATTTTTAAATATATTTCAATTTGATATAATAGTACTGTGCACACAACGGATACGTTACACGAACAAAACATATTTTCAAACCATTTTGCCACTTTCTG
Organism: Eupeodes luniger; assembly: GCA_951509635.1. Taxonomy (NCBI): domain Eukaryota; kingdom Metazoa; phylum Arthropoda; class Insecta; order Diptera; family Syrphidae; genus Eupeodes; species Eupeodes luniger. The sequence goes on along the minus strand of OX608073.1, from coordinate 98,007,145 downwards.
TTGAAAACCGTTTTAGTTGAAATGGCTTAGAGTTTCTTTAAGATTTTTGTAAGACAGTTTAAATCTAAACACTTATGAAGATTTTTTATACCCTCGAGTCCAACTTCGTCCGTACTGTCAAATACAGAGATTCGTTCTTTAGCCGTACTACGCGAATGTTGAATGCCTTACCACACTCTGTCTTTCCTAGTAATTGCAATATTCAGGAATTCAAAACCAATGTGTACCGACATCTCCTTTTTAACCCTCTCTCTTCTTCCTAGTGCTCAAACAGTGCCTCGGCACTGCATAATAAGGGTAGTGTGTACTTATTATAAAAAAAAAGAACCTGACGTGATACATCAATTTTGAAGTCGGTCTTGAATTAAGGCCATTAAAAACCATTGGAAAAGTATGCAATTTCAATACCAGGTGGAAAATCTCGCCGACCAGTTTTATTATAATATTTATAATACTTTCGTTGGCTTAATGAACAATTTATAAACATGCTTTTTGTCACATTTTAACGTTGATAAGAGTGAAAGTCTTAAACTTCTCATGGCTATTATTATATGCCCAAGCCTTCCTTGTGCTTTATTAAAACGACGAAAGAAGGATTCTAGTTTCCTGTCACTTTCAATGCTACTACGTCATTATATTATGTCTCTGTTTTATTCTCCACCCTCGGTCGCTCATTCAGTCAAGGGTACTCTTTTTTCCTCTTAACGACTTTAACGTATAGTATGAATTTAATCCTTGCAAAAGCTGCAAATTGAAAGTAATTGACATTTATTGGACACCGGAATGGTTTCGACATCATCACAGAAATCCTTAACTATATCTTTTTCCACAGACTTATTTTGTAGCTATATTCTGCCACATTCTTATTCCCTCATTCTATAACATTCTGGACAATGAAGGGGACTTATGGTTTTTTGGGCTTAAGGTTCATTCAATTCATTGTGAAATGCAGACTTACAAGAATGATACTGCCGCATAGTAACTGGGTTATGGGATAACAAACCCAGATAGCTGATGACGAAATAATACACTCAAAGTAAATAGGAATGGTTTTGTTCAAACTCTTGCTTAGATTTTCAAGTGCCTATTTTTGCGAAGAAACTGCAATGTTCTCTCCCAAATCAGATGGGAATTGGAAAAAAATAAGGATTTTGTAATTCCCTTAACGACAGAATTGGAATACACAACAGGAATTGGATTGTACGAAAAGGATATACAGTAAAAGAGCAACTCTTACACGGAACACTATAGAAATCGTTTTCATTTAGCATTCATTTTGTGGGTTACCAATTTTGTATTACAACACACCCACAAACTTACAACTTTGGGCTATGTTATCTATTCCTCATGATGAACGAAGAAATTTGAGGACTTTAAAGACGTTAAGGAGTAGAAAATGCAACGAAAAATGTTTGATTATTGTGTGCATTTGGAAATGGGCGGTCTGTACAAATTTGGATCTTTCATGAATCTTGACACTTGATGAAAGACTAACAAATAATAATAGTTGACTCTTAATAAAGGATATTTATTTCATATTGTAAATGCACTAAAATTAAGGTTTTCTTTTTGAAAAATTAGTTGATTTTCGTTCTATTGTCGGATCGCTTAATAAGGCCTTATTTTATGTTGAACCGATCCTGGAAGTGTTTAAAAATGAATTATTATAACAATATTCATTGAAAAGCAAATAAAAAAAATGTCAGTGGTAAAGAAAGCATGTTCTTATACCGCCATTGCTGGTTTAGAAAACATCCCAGAGTTAAGGATGCTTTTGCTTAAATGTCGACTATGCTTTAACTATACAAGCATAAAACGAAAGTTTAATTAACGCATTAAATGAAATAAGGCGATTTTGGTTATAGTCTTGAGTTAATGCAAAGGGTGGCGACATTTTAAGGGCCGATGTTGATTTTTAAAAATAAAACACAAATTATTGAGGAAATTACTGTCATTTCTTTTTATTAGAGTAATATTGATGTGGTTAAATTATGTATAAGGAACAAAATATTGGCCAAATGTCCTCCGCGACCTTTGCGGCACACCTCAATCCAATGGTTCTGAAGCATAATTGAGGTTCTATGCCGTTAATGTACCGAATTATCTCATCCTTTAGCTCTTACATTATTTTTGGCTAATTGACGTACACTTTTTTTTAAAATAACCTCACAGAAAGAAGTCCAACAGTGTCAAATCAGATGATCTTGTCAACCAATTGACATCGCCACTACGTTAGATAACAAGGCCATTGAATTTGTAGCGCAAAAGAGACAAAGTTTTGTTGACTGTGTTGCAACTGGCAAGTGGCCGTCCTGTTGAAATGTCATATCGTCCACATCGATTCGGCCATTAAAAGTTCGTTATTATCTCACGATAGCGAACATCATTCACAGGAACTGCTTGATCGGCCTCATTTTGGAAACCGCACCAAACAGTCACTCTATGTGGGTGCTTTTATTTTTCGACAATCACTCTTGAATTGTCATTCGCCCAAATGCGGTATTTCTGGTTACTGACGAATCGACTGAGCTTAAAATCTGGCCTCATTACTGAAGATGATTTTCTTCGGCAATTGATCATTAACTGTTGCTAATTCTTGCCACTATTCTGATCGTGAAATGGTGAAGAGGCTTTAGCTCTTGAGTCCATTGCACCTTGTAAGTGTGTAAATGCAAGTTTTAAGGCTAATGTTCATAAGCATAACTTTAACGCGTAGCTCGATTGTGTACCTTTTCCTGTTTAAATTTAAATTAGTCTGAAATTGAGAAATGTTAAATCAAATGCAGTATAAAGCTTGATGGTTAAGGTGTGGTTCACATTCAATATCGGCCCTTAAAATTTAACCACCATTTTATATGATCTGAATACAGGCTTTAAGGAATAATTGAGAGGAAAACCATTTTGGCTAGGCACAAACTGAATTATCATCATATCAGAAGTCTGTTCTTTAAATTGAATATGAAATATTGGATGTTTTTCAAATTGGTTAATCAAAAATTTGATGTATATCAACAATTTTGATAATTCTTTATACACCAATTACATCAATGGATTTTTAATAAAGCTTGGAAAAATGTTACCTATTTCTAGGATGTGGCAGCTTCTTATCCTTGTATAATATTAAACTTAGCTAATAGTCGAATGATATAATGGTGGTACGGGAAGAAAATTATCAACACCAACACATAGTTGTTATAACTCTACAACTTGTTCTGCATAAAAGTATGTATATTGTGTTTTATAATTCATGTTTAAAAATACATATCTATACATTGAAAAGCAGCACAAAAACAACAAAATCTTATTATATAAAAATGAATCGCAAAATGTGTTGGTTACCGCATAACTCAACAATACCTGGACTATTAAGGCCAATTCTTTTTTTTTAAATGTTCGTTGAAGTTCAAGAATGGTTTTTACGGTGAGAAAAATTCGAATAATTGCCGGAAAAACCATAAAAACAGCCCTTTTCTTTTTCCCTATGTGTGATGATATTTTGTATCAAATACGGAATAGAATGGGAAATCCAAATATACAAATCAGTGAAGAAATTTAAAATGAAGCATTGATTTCAATTGAGGGCATGTGCTTGATGATGTGAAACAAACTGTTAATTCAATTATGCCTGACCGCGCCCAATCGTCCAATGCATGATGCTTTTAACCAAGAGTTGTGGAGAAAAACTGTATGATCTAAACACTTTGAAAGAATTAATTCAAACAAATCTTCCACAGTTTAATTAACAACAGAAGTATGTATTTGATACTCTTATGAAAGTAACAAATGATGAAACTGGAGGGATTTACTTACAGGTACAGAATTGTTTTTTTTTCATTAATATTAGCAACAATTCGCTCACAAAATAAAATTGCACTTGCACTCGCTTCGTCGGGAATCGTAGGAACTTTTCTTGAAGGTGGTCGAACAGCCCATTCAGCACTAAAATTGCCATTAAATATGCAAAGTAATGAAACTGCAACCTGTAACATTTCGAAGAACTCTGCAATGGCAAAGGTTTTGCAGCAATTTAAATTGATTGTTTGGGATGAATGTACGATGGCATATAAAAAATCTTTGGAGGCTTTAGACAGAACCCTAAAAGATCTACGAAGCAATAATAACAGATTTGGTGGTGCATTGATTTTATTAGCAGGAGATTTTCGTCAAACATTGCCAGTGATTCCACGATCAACGCCAGCTGATGAAATCAATGCATATCTAAAGTACTCCAATTTGTGGAAACATGTCAAAGTACTTAATAAGCAAGAATATGCTTGTCGAGTTGCAAAATGACCAATCTGGAAACATATTCTCTAAGCAACTCATTGACATTGGTAATGGGAAATTTTCTATAGACTTGTTGACTGGCTGCAATAACTTTACTCAAAGTTTTTGTCAGTTAACGCAATCAAATGATGAACTTATTCAGAAGGTGTTTCCAGATGTTTCCCGAAATTACAGAAATCATGATTGGTTGAGCGGACGAGCTATATTGGTTGCAAAAAACATAGATGTAAATGAATTAAATTTCAAGATTCAAGAACAAATCACAGGCGAATGGAGGATATATAAATTAGTTGGTTCGGCTACTAACCAAGATGATGTACTCAACTATCCACCGGAATTTTTAAACTCGCTGGATTTGCCAGGATTGCCACCTCACAATCTCCAATTAAAGGTTGGATCAATAGTTATAATGTTGCGAAATATCAACCAACCGCGTCTTTACAACGGTACATGGTTAGCGATACACAAAATTACTAAACAACGTGATAGAAGCAACTGTACTCAAAGGAAAGTATAAAGGAGAAGATGTTCTCATACCGCGCATCCCAATGATTCCGACTGATGTGCCATTTGAGTTTAAACGACTACAGTTTCCAGTGCGGCTTGCCTTAGCTATGATCAAAAACAAGTCCCAAAGGCAATCATTAAGTGTTTGTGGTATTAATCTAGAAAACCCATGTTTCTCTCGAGGTCAATTGTATATTGCCTGTTCCCGTGTTGGAAAACCATCAGAGTTGTTTGTCTATGCGCCAAGTAATCAAAAAAAAAACATCGTATATTACAAAGCACTACAATGATAATAGAACTGATTTCTGTTAATAATTATTATTTGCATGATTAACAATAAAGCGATTATTTACTTTTAAATACTTACATACACATAATCCAAATAGCCTCCGTGTTTCTTTTTGATGATCGGAGATAAAATATTTACTATAACAATATATTAAAAACGGGTTTTTGAAAATCACAATCAAAATTTGTTTAAAATTTGGCAAAAAGGTGAAGGTGGAAACTAACTTTTTTTCAATGTAACACTTTAGTTTTTACATTTAAATTAGTACTTAAAAAAAAAACACTAAAATTAGGCTACTGTACGGAGACTTTTTGGACTAAGTGTATATGTTTCATTTAATAATTTTTTATTCACAACGCCCTATCACCGGGGTGACGGTTCTGTTCAGGAGAATTTTCAGCCACGACTATAAAATACGTAGGAACAAAAAACTGCCACATTAATCTTTCAATCTTTATGACAGGACGAAGTCTGTCGGGTCCGCTAGTTATAAATAAAACTAATAAGCATAAACTCACTGACAGCGCCAGACTTGAAAACATTAGAATAATTTTGTATTCTTGCACAACAACGGCCGAGTCTAATGAATTTGTATGTATTCTAAAACACCCTTAATAGAAATCAACAGCCACTGACAACCCATAACCGACGACCCGACCAGACGTAAATTGATGCAAATAAAAGTCAAATGTCTTAGCCCACCTTACGGCAAAAATCCTTCAACATCAATGTCTATAGTCAAAAATGTGTGTTTATTATTAACTGTGTCCTTACATTATGATGTCCCATTCAACTCCTCACAAGGACCTATACGTACCACAACACTACAACCCAAAGGCTTTCACACCGAATTTGTCTCTTTATGTTTTCTAAGATCTAGCAAATTGTGTGCGTTTTAAAAAATTATAATCGTCATCTACCCCACCCTTAAAAAAATAAAATCATATATAGCTGTGACGCCCGACCTGAACAAGCGATCTAATAAAACCGAGATTTTTCGTTAAGTTGATATTCATCCCTTGAGTCTTTTTATGGAAAGCCAGGAGGTTGTTTTACGCATCAGTCACGTAGTCAGGGGAGGGTGTTGATTGGGGACTGCAAATGATTCTCCAAACTTGGTTTCCAATAAATTGATTGTGACATTCGCTGTGGCTTGTTTCGCCGCCACCGCCGGCCGTCCTGTTGGAACCACATGTCCTCCAAGTCCATATCATTCAATTGGGGCCAAAAATATTCGGTTATCATTGAACGGTACCGATCACCTCTTGATCATCACGGAAGAAGTACGGCCGATTGACGCGCGCCGGCCGCCTGGCCGGCCCATAAACCACACCAAACCTTAATTTTTTCCGGATGCAATGATGACTCATGGAGTACGTGTGGATTGTTGCCTGACCAATACCGCATATTTTGTTTATTGACGAAGCCATTGAGCCAAAAATGAGCCTCATCGCTGAAGATGGTTTTTCGATGAAAATGCGAATCATTTTCAAGTTGTCAGCTCAGTCCATTTCACATCTGGTGGTCAAGCGGCTTCAGTTCTTGCTTCAATTTAATGTTGTAAGGATGTAGGCCAAGATCTTTTCGCAAAATTTGCCACAACGACGCGACGCGCGACGTCACAGAGATGCCCAACGCTTGAGAACGACGTGTGAGAGACACATTTGGGTTTTCTGCAACTGAAGCCTCAGCAATATTCTCGACACTACGACTACGGGCACTTCTTTGCCTCACTGGCACGGGAAAATTTTGTACTGTTCTTGTGGATTCAAATTTGTCCACTAGAGGCTCAATTGTGAATATTTTTAAACAAAAATTATATTTTATATCTTGATACATCAAGCCTCCGTTGTCATTATTTGTAAAAGAAATCATAAAGTGGGTCTTGCCATCCCTCTCATGAAGATGAGAATAACTTTGGGTCAATCTTGGGAATATTTACTGCCAGACAATTATCAAGTATATATTGTTTTTTCATTTATATCAAATCAAAATAAATAATTCCGTGTCCCATTGTTTCCGATTTCAATCAAGAAATGGACAGTTTGAAGACACATGCATATATGAGAATTGTTCTATTAGCAGCATTCCATAACATCCTTCCGTTCCGACCACAACCTGACTCCGGTCGACTTGACAGGCAATATGAAAGCTTTTTCTAATTTTAATTACTCACTCCTCTTCGTCCCTCTGCCCCCTCTACATATTTATAGTCGTCATTTAACCTTACTTCCTTCTGTAACATAAAAAGTATAGAAAGAGGATGGATTCTGGTTTAGATTATGCTGGCATACTGATGGAAAAATAAGGACCAAGTCATTTTCCAGGGGTAGAGGCAGAAGATAGATGCCCAGGATTGTCAAACTGCAAGTCACTAACATGAAAAACCGACAACTATGCAAAGTTTCTCTGCTTTGTGATTACTCACACTTTTGGTACATTCTGTTTTGACTGCAGCCAAACAAAAACCATTTAAGTAAAAGCCACAACGATTTGTAGAAGGTGAAATTCATTTGCGTAATTGTGTAATTATTTTATCATTTCTCATACTCAGGTCGTTGTTTGCCTCAATTTCTGTTTGTGGGCTGTGGCTGTAGGTCGGTCGTAGTCGTCGCTAGTTTCGGCTTTGGATAAGAGTTTGAGTTTAGATTGCGGTTTAAGTGTGCGGGTTCGGGCTTTGGTTTGTGTAGTCAGAACGAGGTAAAGTCTGACATATAGTAATGCATGTGACAGTTCGAGTGGCTTTTGTTTGGTGTGAGGTAATACGTAAGGGGTTTGAGCATCAAATGCAAGTCATATGCATATCAGAGGTTACAATTTGAAACTTGTTTGTCGTTGTTTTTTAAAAGAATGGGTTTTAGTGATTTCTTAAAAACATTTCCTCGGGTCAATGTCTTTTTTGATTGATTCTTATTCATGACTGATGGTATTGGCAGCTTGTTATGGCGGCCATAAATAATCCTTGAACATCTCTTATATATTATCAAGTTTTGTAAAGGTGTTTTCAGATCAGAGAAACATTTCTGAAACATTTAAAAAACATTTCAGAAACCAAGAAACATTTCTGACATGTTTCGGAAATGTTTATTTTGATTTGGACGCTTGCGAAGCATTTCTTAAACGTTTCCTAGTTTCCAATTTCAAATTATTGTTTTGTATATAAAAGTTTTCAATTTTCGCCAATAAATTTTCGATCTTTTTTTCGACTTTACTATACCATCGTAAAATTAAAGGTGGGGAGGGTGCAAGATGGGGTGCATGCAAAGTTTCTAAGCTGGATTTAAGAAAAATTAATTTACCCTAGGTATATATTAATCCATATTCGATTATTACTATCAAAATAAGACTACGTTAATACTTAAGCAATGAAAAAGTAATTTAATTAAAATATTTTTTTGGTAATTTTCAATTTTCTCAAAAACTAGAAGACATAAATCATCTAGTTTTCAGTTTTTGATCAAAAACAAATAAGAGCAATTGTTTTTGAAATAAAAACAATGGTAGATAATCTTGAAGTATTGAAAAAGTTACACTTTAAACCTTTTTTTAACTTTTTTTACTCAAATTTTGAGTTTAAAATTAAATTTTTATTTTAAATTTTCTCAAAAACTAAAAGACATAAAATCATCTAGTTTTCAGTTTTTGATCAAAAACAAATAAGAACAATAAATTTTGAAATAAAAACAATGGTAGATATTTTTGAAGTATTGAAAAATTACACTTTAAACCTTTTTTTTAACTTTTTTTACTCAAATTTTGGGTTTAAAATTAAATTTTTCAAAAACTACGCATAGTTTTGACTTGAATTAAAAACTGGCTAATAAAACAGAATGTTGGCTTTACAAAAAGGTATGATACTTAATTGTAAGTATTACCGTTATTTTTTAATTAATTTTTTTCATTTTGAATAACAATTTTTTTAAATTGCCCCTACCGCCTAAACGGGGGGAGATATACCCCCCTCCCATAGTAAAAAATGCTTGTATTAAGCCCCTCTACCAAAAACCGTTATTATATCTTGTCGCCAAAGTTATCGTACTCGTGCCTACGAAACCAAAACTTGCAAAATATAGTTCCCATGTGTCGCAAGTAAAAATGGGAAACAAATTCAGAACATTTCAGAATTGTTTCGCAAAACGTCCACACCAAAAACCAAATGAGAAATATTTTTGAAATGTGTCTGCAAAGTTTCTGAAATGTTTTTTAAAGAAGTGGGAAACTTTTTTTGAACAATGCTTCCTAAAATGTTTCTTTGACGTGGACACATCTTATAAAAGGGACTTTAAAACTTTGAATTTATTTTGTAAACGCACCCTAGTAGACAAGAATTAAAGCCGATGGATCATTTGAACTGACTTATGTATGTACGTTCTCGGATTGGGCAAGTAATAAGTCCTTATTAAAACCCCTTTATAAGCACCTTTAAGTTTATCTTCAGTAATTTTAATACAAATTTTAATAATATTTATAAGAAATGAAATAAAATTAGTGAAATTTATTGGTGTTTAGTAATATTTAAAAAAAAACTATTTTCGTACCAAATTATCCAATACAAAATGTACTTTAATTAAAAAAAAATCAATTTTAATTTCAAATCATTGCTTGGAGAAGAAAATATTTAAAGAAAAAGAACTGATGCAAAATCATGACTTAAAAAAAAGAAAAAGCTTTTTTAAAAATCTAGATAGAAAATACATTTTAGCAATTAAAAACAAAGAGATTATAAGAAACGATAAAGTTGTTTCGTAATTGGATAACATTTATTTATTAAACGTAAAAGAAACTTTGCATTTACCCAGTCTCACACCTACAAAAATAATAAAATATGCCCTGGCAGAGGGTCGGCAGTTGGGTTGAAGGGTGTGTAATTTTTCCTATCACAGTCATTCTGAGATAATTAAACCCACATTATGTGTTATGTATCCTTCAGAGTTCATATTCTTAAAAAAATTTTATATTCATTTTTAATATGAATATAATTTGAATTTGAATTTGAAAAAGAATTTGAATATTCCCGCCGAAACTTATTTGGTGGGTATTGGTTTAAAAAGAAACAAATAGATGTGTTACCTAGAACCCACACTCAAACGGAAAAACCTTCTCCATCTTATTTTATTACCCACATGACACTAACCCCAATAAACATATCTTCTCCTTCACTCAAAATTTTGGAAAAGAAAGAAAGTGCGTTAACCGAGAATTCTTATGTACTTAATCAATTGTATTGGCAAAGAGAAAGAAAAATGAAACACAATGCGAATGCAAAAGAAAAACCTATATATTGTGTTTCTGATGAAAAAAATGAAAAGCAAGACTATAATATATACACATACAGTGTTTTTGGTCACAGAATCAAACAGGTGGATATGTTATATAATAGTGTTTGCAATAATTGCATGATTAAAGACGATCTTTCTCTACTAGTTCATAAAGTGAGTTCGCTTCGTTCAGATCGTTAAAAATGTTGAATTAAAATGCGCGATTGAAAAAAATTTAAAAATCTTAATTAAGTGATAAAGTTTAAAGTTTCAGAAAAATAATGAACGTTTCAATAAGTTTCAAGTGTTTTTGTTCCAAAAAAAAATAATTTGCAGTCGGTCTGGGGTCTCGGAAAAGGGGTAGTGTAGTGCAAGAAGCAAAATAAATCATCAACATATAATAAATGTACATGCAATCATTTTTGACACCGTTATTCAGGAAGGAGAATTACATGTTGAATATCAATGGAAGGTATATGCAATTTTATAATACAATATTTTAAATTATATTTTTGGTTTTGGGAGCAATAGGAATTTATTGCGATAAATTAAAATCAATTTTATTATAGCATTTAAATAAACTATGTAATTTACATATAGTCCACAACGATGAAATCTAAGCGTTAATCAAGAAGAGGAGTGAAAATTTAATGGAATAAGGAAGAGGTGTTTGAATTATATTGCATTATTTAATATTTTGGCAATTTTAATTTTTTGAAAGCAATTTGATCTCCACAACACAACAAAAGCTTTTATTGGACATATGTATTCAAGTTTATCTTCAATCGCTTCATATTTTGTCAATGTTTCAATTCGAAGATATTTTCACTTTGTTTCGTAGAAGCTGACTTTTAACTTCTTACATATGAAAACTAGAGCATTGAGTTTAATTTTCTTTCGATATTGATTTTATTTGAAATACCTTTGAACCTTCATTATTTTTTACAAAAATTTATATCACATCTTGAACTGAGTTTTTATATTGAAACACAAACGAGATGTTCTGCAAACGGTTTTTTACGGTAATTTACGGATAAACCAAGTCAGGCTTGCAAGGCAATGTAAATGTTTTCGAATGCAATCTTTTATAACTTTAAATCACCTAAGAGACTGATAGCCTTTTCACACCAAACCCAAAACCGGGTTTTCGGCAAAATGTTTTCAAAAACCCGAAAATCGTTCACACCCAACATTTACACGTTTTCATTTGACATTAAAATTTGTTGAACACCGGCTGTCAAATTTTGTATTGATGAAAAAATTTGTGAGTAAAAAGTTTTGTTCTTCTCAAATTATTTGTGAAAATAACATAAATTCTAACCAATTCAAATTGATTTTAAGACATAAATAGAAAGTTGAACAAAATATGAAGATTTTGTTAAAATTTTTTTTTCACTATCTCAAGCCTTTATCATATCGTTTTCTTTTGCAAATCCTGGAACTTCAAAAGAAAAGAAAAGCTTTAATTGATGCAATTGAAAATCGTAATCGACAAGGAAATATGTGGACAAAGGTTAGCTTGTTATAACAATTAAATTAATAGGAAGCTATGTACATATCTAAATATTTTATGCAGGTACGTGCCAGCACTTTTTGGGAACGTGAAATGTTAGTTAACGGTGATGAGTATTTCAAACAACATTTCAGAATGAGCCGCAGAACTTTCGATATACTCTGCAATGAACTAAAGGATCTGGCAATGCAAGATACACACTTTAGCCTTATGTAGGTACTTATGAAGTTGATTTTCAGGAAGACAAAGATCTATACGAGCTCTAAAAGAACGAAAGGGATCCCGTCATTGAGTGCTTTAACAAAAGTTTCAATACGAACATGCAAAAACTCCGAGTATATCACCACACCACCCACCGTCTCGGATGTGGATAAAATGAAAATATCCAAGTACTTCCTTTCACACAGTGAAGATGTTCTATATGGTATGTATTCTCTCAAGATTCAATTTTTTGAGAATACTTGAAGTGCAAACATTCTCCTAAGGTTTGTCTTTGCCGTCGACACCCTTAAGTCGATAATCCTTTCCTGTGCTGTGATAGAGCAGCATATCAGCGCAGACAAGTCTGTAACACTAGTTCGTCTCGAAGAAGAGTTTCAACTGAAGTTCTGGGGACGGGTGGAATGGGCTCACGACATGAACCAACAAGAACTACAAGCTCGCTTCGCTGCAGCTATCCTATTTGTTCACTTCAACCGGTCCGAACAATTCACTAAAGAGAAGCTAATTGTCTAGAAAATATATCATAGAATTAACAACAAACAAAACTGTTACAATAAAAATTCATTTTATTTAAAACATTTTCTTCTTCTTTCACAACAAATTCAATCCAAAATACTGAGCTCATGACTATTGCTTCCGTTGGCCAAATGTGCCTTCAGAATCGCCATATATTGTGGCCGTCCGAGCAACTTATAGGCGGGGTTGAGAAGATTCTGAACGATTTCGTGTAGGTCTTTATGGCCGGAGCAGAAAAGGTCAATATCTAGTTTTAGGTTCGTATCAAAATCACACTCATCCAGAGCGATCACTGAAACTGTTATGATGGGCTGCAATTTCTCCATGACTATCTCTTTGGCTTCTTCCTTTGAGGACTCGCCTGGCTTGTCCAAAGCACTGAGGATCTTCTTGATGTTGGCACGCTGTCCATCAAGTGGCGAAAGCGTACTGTTATGGTCTTATTCACTGGAACAACGATTCCCACAATGTGGAATATTTTGGCGCAAATTTTCCTAGCCCGCTGCGACTTAGACTCCACCAGAGATTTTCTTTCATAGAGTGGACCTTTCCCACCCTGAGTGAACCCTACTTTTTATTTCAAGATATTTTATCAAAAAAGAGGCTCGGCGACCACACTGATAATTTCCCATTCCGACGTCGATTTGCCTTGCTTAAAAGTTTGTAGGTTTTCGTGTTTTGTTAAAAAAGTTGTCAGTTGAATTATTCTTAAAAATTTAAAAATTACCAATAATTGTTTGCATATAATGAAATAGTTTGATTTCGAAATCTAGTTTTGTTAACGAGAATTTTGGTCGAAAACCAATTATCACCAATTTTAGTAGCATTTCTTAAAAGTTCTTATTTCTCATATAAACAAATACAAATTGGATCAATGAAATTAATTTGAAGTCAATATCTTCTATTGTTCACAAGATATCGAGAACCGAATATAAATTTTTACCAAATTTGGGTACTATTTTTTGTAGATTTTATTATTGTATGAAAAAATGGACTGTTGGATTTTTATACAAAATTTACTGAATGTCGAAAACAATATTTTCTGTGAGATAAAATTAGTTTAAAGCCAATATTTTAATTTTTTGAAAAGATATTTGAGTCGAAAATTAATTTTTACCAACTTTTATTAATTTTTGTTCAGGTTTTATTTTTTGTAAAAAAAACTGTCAGTTCGATTTTTCTCAAAATTTTACTGAATGTTGAAAACAAAACAACTTGGAGTAATATTTTTGTAAGGTTTTTATTTTTTATTAAAAAAAACTGTCAATTCGATTTTTCTCAAAATTTTACCAGATGTTAAAAACGTTATTTTTCGTTGCACAAAATAGTTTTAAAGATAAAAACTTTTTTTGTTCATAAAATTTTCGAGGTGATAAATATTTTTGTTCAAGTTTTTTTGATTTATAAAAAAAACGTTAATTGGATTTTTTCCAAAAATATATTTGTTTGGTATAACGTTACAATATATAATAAATTATTTTATTCAAGTCACTAGCGTTATTGGTTCGTGAGATTTGTAGGGTTAACCAAAATGCTCATCTTTTTTTAAAATTGTTATGGTAAAAAACCACTCACTCAATTTTCTTGAGGGTTCTTTCTGCATTTTTCTGCATCATTATCTGTATAACAAAATTTATTTGAAGTCGATATCTTTAATTGTTCTTGAGCTATGGAACGTATGTACATACACACGCACGCACAGAAATATCTCGTAAAATCTTTTATTTAGACTCTAGGGACCTTGAAACGTCGAGAAATGTCAAAGTTTTCAGTTCGACAAATCGGACCGATTACAATAACTTCCTATGGGAAGTTAATAAAAGTATTTTTACTTTTATGAGAAATTTGCAAAATTTAGTTCCTATGCGTCGCAAGTAAAAATGGGACATAAATGCAGAACGTTAATTTTTTCGCAAAACGTCCACAAATCAGAAATATTTCTGAAATGTTTTTTAAAGTAGTGGGAAACAATTCCCAAACGTTTTTTTGAACAATGTTTCCTCAAATGGACACATCCTAACAGGGACTTAAAACTTTCAATTTGTTTTGTGAACTCACCCTTTCCTTTATTATCTTATTTATTAAGTAAACTCAACATTTTTATCATGTTGAAGTACACTAACAAGTAAATGTCATTCGAAATTCGGAGTCGGTGACCACGATATTAAAATCTGTAACTCCAATTTTCCGTCTTATCATAGCATAAGTCCTTATTGGAAACCCCTTTATAAGCACCTTTAAGTATCTTGATTAATTTTAATAAGATTTATAAGAAATGAAATAAAATTAGAGAACTTTATTGGTATTTAGTAATATTTGTTAAAAAAAAAATCTATTTTCATACCAAATTTTCAAATGCAAAGCTGTATGTACTTAAATAAAAAAAAATCAATTTCAAATAATTTTTATAAGAAGAAAATATTTAAAGAATAAGAACTGATGCAAAATTAGGATAACTTTAGGATAACAACATTTCTTCATTACCCAATCTCACACCAATTCAAAAAATAAAGTGTGCCCTGGCAGAGGGTGGCAGTTGGGTGACACAATTATTCCGATATAATTAAACCCTCATTATGCTTTATGTATCCTTCAGAGTTCATATTCTCAAAAATATTTAATATTCAATTTTAATATGAACATAATTTGAATTTGAATTTGAATAAGAATTTGAATTTGATATTCCCGCCGAAACTTATTTGGTGGGTATTGGTTTAAAAAAGAAACAAATAGATGAGTTGCCTAGAACCCACACTCAAGCGGAAAACCTTCTTCATCTAATTTTATTACCCACACCCACATGTACATCACAACACACTAACCCCACCCCAATATACATATCTTCTCCTTAACTCAAAATTTTGGAATAGAAAGAAAGTGTTAACCGGGAATTCTTATCTACTTCATCAATGGTATTGGCAAAGAGAAAGAAAAATGAGTATAATATGTACATATATACAGTGTTTTTGGTCACAGAATCAAATAGGTGGTTATGTAATAGTGTTTTGCAATTTTGCATGATTAAACATGATCTTTCTCTAGTTCATAAAGTGAGTTCGCTTCGTTCGGATCGTTAAGAATATAGCGAATTAAAAATATTAAAGTAAAATGTAAAAAAAAAAAAATTAAAAAATTAAATCTAAATGTAGTTTAAATTTTCAGAAAGATAATAAGCGATTCAAAGTTTCAAGTGTTTTTGTTCCAAAAACAAATAATTTGCAGTCGGTCTCGGGTCTCGGAAAACGGGTAGTGTAGTGTAAGAAGTAAAGTGAATTATCAACATATACATATGTATGTATGTACATAATAATGGTATGTAAGTAATTTTGTAATACAATATTAGAAATTAAGTTTGTGTTTTTGGAAGCGTTAAGAATGTATTAAAATAAATTAAAATCTGTTTTATTCTATTTAATGCAGCCATTATATAATTTATGTTTTGATTTTCAACAGCAAAATTCAAAATAGGTAGTCCACAGTGTAAATTAATTCTTAACATTAATCAACTAGGTGTTTGAATTATATTGGATATTTAATACCTATTTTGCCAATTTTAATTTTTCGAAAGCAATTTGATCTCCATTAAACAACAACAGCTTTTATTGGCCATATTTAAGTTTATTTTCAATCGCTTCAAATATTGTTAATTTTTCAATTTGAAGATATTTTCACTTTGTTTCGTAAATGTTGACTTTTAACTTCTTACATATGAAAACTAGAGCATTGAGTTTAATTTTCTTTCGATATTGCTTTTATTTGAAAAATGAACCTTCATTGTTTTTTTACAAAAATTCAAACCTCATTTTGAACTGAGTTTTTACATTAAAGAATAAACGAGATGTTCTAGCGAATGGTTTTTTATGGTAATTTACGGATAAACCAAGTCAGGCTTGCAAGGCAATGTAAATGGTTTTCGAATACAATCTTTTATAACTTCAATTTAAAATGTGTAGGTATGAAAATCACCTAGGAGTCTGAGA
This sequence comes from Eupeodes luniger, assembly GCA_951509635.1. NCBI lineage: Eukaryota > Metazoa > Arthropoda > Insecta > Diptera > Syrphidae > Eupeodes > Eupeodes luniger. The sequence goes on along the minus strand of OX608073.1, from coordinate 97,990,573 downwards.
CTTACAATTTTGCAATCAGCAATCATAATGACCTTAACCGTAGAACAATTATTCAGGATACCATATTTTTTATTTCAAGATATTTTATTAAATAAAAGTCTTTTTACATTTTTAAAATTTATTTTGTTTACTTTTAATAGTATTTGCATAGAATGACACTTAACTTTTATTAAAACGTCTATTTAACCAATTTGGCACACATTTTGATTTAAGTTTCTCCACAGATAGGCGTTTTGCACCAGTTACAAAAGGGTGATACAGAACCCTGGGTAGGGTTTTAGGGTTAAAAACACTACATTTTTAAATCCTTGCATTGGTTTGAAGTCCCTGCTGTTTGAATGCACATTTCTAGAGTAAACTATTGCATCAAAAGATATTCTAGAGGACATAACATACATATATTATAAAATGGTGTGGCTTTTGTATCTTTGTCAAAAGTAAAGTTACTTAATTCTCACCAAATACATTTCAATACCAACTTACTTATTTATCTTGCTTGACCGTTCTCTTTCCTCTTTTTTCCTATTTTCTATTTAATTTGTTTTTAATTGGATTAAAACCATGTCTGCAGGGTTTCAAATGTGTCTTACTTTCGATTTGCTTTTATCTTTGATAAATTGTATGCTTTTTTTAAACGTTTAAAAATAAACAGCATATACTTTCAATATTGAAATACAAAAATTAATTCGATTTAAATTGCTTGGTATTTATTAGTTTTCAGAGAAGTCAATAATTTCCCAAAATTTCTTTATCTGAAATTACCAAAAACATTTAAAACAATAATGATTATAATCACTAAATAAAATGATTGAAAAACCGACAAAGGGATGTCTTTTTAAAATTTCGTTACAACACCTGTTTCGCGAAAACCATTATAATTCGGTATACAAAAGTTACAAGATTGTTATAGCTCATGACTTGGCCTATTTCATATTCAGTTTGGACCAACCTTTACGGGAGATATAGGATCCTTTATATGTATCTTAATGTAATTGCCTCTGAGCCGTTTTGATTCTTGACCTGCCTTAAATTCTGTTCGGTTTTCGTTTTATTTTCGTACTTTAAACAGCGTTTCAAAATGTCATAAAAAAGCTTATTTGAAGAATTGAAATCCCTATCAAAAAGTTCTCTTTAGCTTTCCCAAAAGGTTTTTGAAATTCGTTAAAACAAAAAAGAAATCTGATGGTGAAGCAGCCAATAGTGTTAAAGATAACTAAGTTATAGCACTCCCGAAAATTGTAGCACGCTTGCTAATATCTTACTTTCAGCAAACTTTTATTGACCCTAAAATAAAAAAAGTTGAACATTTCTTCCTACACTTCTTATACTTGCGAGGCTTACTACATGCATTAATAATTACACACCAATCTCTTAACTGTTCTGTATTCTCAACCTCTGTGAACAGAAGCTTTGTAATAGTTTGTAATTTTACTGCAAAAATATTATACGTAATGAACAAAATGCCTTAATGCGAAAACGATCGATAGTTCACTTCCAGTTTTTGCATACATTCTCAAACAACAAAACATACAAAAGAAATAGTCTTAAAGCTAATATAAAAATTGGCCAGAACAGATCAAACTTGGGAAAACCACACAAATAAGTTGTTCTTTCCTGGAAAAAAATTACTTTTCATTTTGTTTAGTTTCTCCAAAACTAAGATTCACTTTAGCATTCGGTTTCTGTTCAAAATTTGTTCTTTATTCGAAAATAACATCAAAGAATGGGTTTTTGGTTTAACTGTTATTTTTAATATTTATTTTCTGTTTAAAGTCAATTTTTTAGAAAATTTCCATCTCTTCCTTTACGATTATTTTTTTGTCTGAATCAAATATATTTGCTCTAGACTTTTGGATCACCTTTTACAAATCACCCTTAATATATCGTGTTCTCTTCGAGTTCTTTTTTATTGTAGTCTTGATTTAAAGTAGCATATTAATACGATCGTTAGTAAAGCGAACTCCATGTGAGGATTTATTAAAGAATGTTATGACTCTAATGTTAATCTCGCTCTATATAACTATTTGGTCCATCTACCATCTTGAGTACGTATTCCAGGTATGGACTATGGACTCTTTCATACACAAGAATGCTCACTACATATATGACCGCAATTTATTTCAAAAGTTTGTCCTATTGAAATAAACATCACAGCTTTGAATATCAATTTAGTCTTAGTTTACAAAATGTCTCACTATAAGTTGCACAAACGCAACGCACAAAATGAAGAATGTTAATCTTCAAAAAATGATAAGTCTTCAAAAGTAAATTCTTACTCTAGGTAAAGTTCTAATCGAAAGTGGATTAGAGCACCACTTTTATAACACCCTATTATGTATGTAAGACGAAATAAACAACAGCTTCTGATAGGCAAAATCGTGTTTATCCACTTACTTTTTACTGCGGGTTGGTAAAACTGAAACCACAAAAATGTATTATAAGTTTACTCTCATTGTTGGTTTTGCTATCTTCAAAGAGTTTCTTTTTTTGTGTTCTTTTCATTTTTGCATCCAAATGAAAAAAGAAAAACTAGGAATGATTTCCTTTATTCCCCTCTCTGGAGAAACAAAATTTAAGAAGAATTTCCTTAGAAAACCCAGGTGAAAAACGTGATCAAGTTCAAAATCAAATCACAATTTTTAAAGTTGAAAATGAAGTTTGTAAATTATTCTTCCTATTGTGATGTCCAGTACATACAAACATTCCGAACACAAACTGAAACTAGATTAGTAGCACCCCATGTGAATAAATTTCACAAAATTTTGTGGCCCAGAACTCAAGAGATAACCAAAACTACCAACCAACAACACAGCGGACGAAGGACGACTTCTACGACATTCATATTGTAGGCGATATGAATTTTGATCGATTGAGATGTAAATCGTTGGCTTGGTGCAGAGATGAATTTTCAATCAATCTGATTTGGATCACAATCTAAGCCAGCGAGATTTCTACTCGTATATCTGAATTTGAATGTGTGAAAATAAATTTTAATTAATGAAATTTGTAATTTATACAGAAAATACCTCTTCCAATATTGAATAAAATTAAACACGCTCTGATTTTCTTCGAAATTTAATTAGAAGCATGCTAAATTTGAATTCCGATAGAATTCCACTTTGAAGTTTATTAGAAGAAGATAATTTTAGTGAGTGTGCTCCACTAAGGAAGACAAAAGAAAGGATTAATGAATGAATTCAATTAAATTGATAACATTATTTTCAATAATAAATGAATCTATGCAAAATGCATTCGAAATATTCAACAAAAAAATCTGTTTTATTAATAACTCTAATAAAACTGTTTTCACCAATATTTTATACAAAATATAAATATACATATGTACATATGTAACTTCTATTAAGCTTATTTTGAAAGCAGGTTTAACATTTAAGTATCAATAAGTTCTAAATACTAAAACTTATTATCATACATATTTAAAATTGAATTATTACAAAACAAAAATTTGAATCTTTTTCTCGTAATTTCCTTGGAGATTATTCAGAAGTGACAAATTACAAATAAAAATGTGCAAATTTCGTTTTCCTTATTTTCTTTTATACAAACATAAGTTTATTTATTTCCTTCTTTCAAAAGAAATCCTACAAAAAAAAGATTTATACTTAAGCAAATTTACAAGTAAATATAAGTAAATTGCTGCAAACTTTTCTTACAAAGTTTTTTATCTCAAGGGATTTCAACACAAAACAGCACAACACGTAGACAAAAATGAGCTCATATTAGGAATATAATGTGTGTATATAGGAATTCGAAGATATTAATAAATTCCTATATTGAAAAAAAAAAAAACGAAACAAAAGCATAAAATGGGAATAGATTTTTCGTTTATCTCTCTATGCTTAAGATGTTAAAAACAAGGACCAAATAGAAATAGAAAAACTACTATGTATAATAGAAATAGATAGAACTATGACGAAAGAGGCTTGCCAGACATTTTATTTGCAAATTTTCATTTATTTTTGCTGTTTATTTGTCTTATACGAAGTAAAATTATAATATCTAAGCTGAAGTCTAAGAAAGCCGAGCTTTTTGTAGCAGCTGGATCTGATTTGTTTAGAAGCATTCAGCAACTTATCTACACAAAATGGTCGAGGAAAACATGCAAAATGAATAAAAATTCAGTATTGTTTACTGATATTTAAAAGAGGACACCCTCTAAACTGCACCAATTATAGATTAATCAGTCTCACTAACATCGCATACAAATTTTTCATTCCCGTAAAATGTAACCAGTATATGTAGACCCTTGTCAAAAACCTGACTTGTACTTATCAGCGTAACTGTTGAGTATTACGGACCAAAGGTAGGAAACAACTTTGCCGAACCTTTTGATATCAAAAAAGGCTTTAAACAAGGAATCATTAACATCGTCCTAGAACAAAATTTCCAATTATTAGCATATGCTGTCGATATTGATATAATCGGAGGAACTCAACGTGATGTTAATTTGACTTTTGTGAGCATTGAGACAGAGACAGAGACATTACGATCGACTTTTGCTTCATGTTCAAAACTATCAGTATCTATAACTGGTCACTATGCTTCCTAGATAGTGACGTTGACGCCAGCGCTGATATGTTCTAAAAAGGTGTTCTTCAACGCTGGCAAAACCACTGCGTAAGCTTTTTCATCTGTTCTACTCCTCAGGTCTGGTTCCGAGTGGATGCAAAACTGCATTTGTCCAGCCCATTCCCAAAAGATGAATCTTCCTCACCCTCTAGTTACCGACCGATTGAACTTACATACGTCCCTTCTTTCCAAGGTCATGGACACGCTGATTAATTATCAGCTCAAGAAATATCTTGAAGATCGAAAGCTTATTAATGACCGTCAAAACGGCTTTCGTAGCAATAGGCCCACTGGTGATCTGAAGCAAATCTTTACATCGTTTTGGAGAAAGTAAGATTATTGCACTTGATATTTCAAAAGCATTAGATAGAGTTTGACATCAGGCTCTTTTATCGAAAATGCGTGCTTTCGGTTTTCACGAATCCCTGCTTCATTGGATTAGTAATTACCTTTCGAATCGTTCAATACAAGTAGTATTGGATGGATTCAAGTCTGAAAACCGCAAAAATAAATGCTGGTGTGCCCAAGGGCTTTGTTCTATCTCCAACACTCTTTCTTATTTTTATTAATGATCTCCTGTTTGCAACTTCTAATCCAATACATTGTTTCGCTGGCGATAGTACTCTTATCTTTTCATATTCGTTTACATCCTTCCATTTAAGCATTTAATTGATAGATTTAATTGATAGGTTCATTTACTTCGCTTAAACATCGTCGTAAGGTTTCTGGTCTGACCCTTTTTTACCGTTATTTTAACGGTTTATGCTCAGTATACCCTCGAGTCCAACTTCGGCCGTACTATAAAACACAGAGATTCGTTCTTTAGCCGTACTGTGGGAATGTGAAAATGCCTTACCACACTCTGTTTTTCCCAATCATTGCAATATTCAAAAATTCAAAACCAATGTGCACTGACATCTCGTTTCCAACCCTCGCTCACACTCTGTCTCTTCATAATAAAGGTAGCTACATATATTCCCTTGAGTGTGCGCTTATTATAAAAAAAATCCATTAATTTTAATGAATGAAACATTTTTTTAGAAATGATTAAATTTTAAGAAAATACGAACCATTTAGTCATTGTGAAATAAAAATATTTAATAATCAATTTTATGAATAGGGGTAACCCTTCAAAGAAGACATAAACTTGTATATATTTTTCAATCAAAAGTAGTCAAAGACAACACAGACAAATCAATAAAATCTTTGTACAACTTAGTAAAAGATTTATAACTTTTCCAAATTGGATATGACCTCACTCAAGCGTATTTGTTTGAAGCCAAAAAACCATTCAACTATTATTATAGCAAGCAAACAATTTAGGGATGAGAAATCTACATATAAAAAAACCCAAGGATAAGACGGTTGAAGGCAAAGACGATGAATAAGAGAAGCTAGATACTCAACACCAAAAAAAAAACTACTACAGCATCTTATATGTCAAGAACGATGACCCCTCTTTAGGAAAATGTATCTGGCATTTTCTAACTAAAATAATTTTGTTTGCTTTTGATGTTATTGTTAAACTCGCCCTGGCACGCAATTGAGGTTATGAGTTTAAGTGAAATAGAATTAACTAATCGAAAGCTAATTAATTAATTGAATGTTTTGGGATTAAGTTGGTTTCTTAACCCAAACATAAACACAAACACATACTGTCAGTCGTACAGTCATTAATTTTGGTCAGCATATTCATAATTTTTTTCGTTTGCTTTTTGATATTGATTTCCATTTCTGCATATTTTGCTCTGATGTGCTTACGGGTGGGTTTTTAGGTAGGCAATGGCAATCGTCATTGGCAGATTCCATACCTAGTCTATTCCCCTTATGAACTATTTATTTTTGACAGATGAGAGTATTGAAGAGGCACTTAGATGTACTCTTATGTCCATTGCACAGCATGGGCTATTGAAATGATTTGGCATCAAGTTGAACTATTCGAGTTAAATTGATTAGAAGTACGTTGCAGTAAACGAATAACCACTTGAATCACAATCGATGAATAGAGACACGGGTACAAGCTCAATTTAAAAAATTGACAAAAAAACTCCAAAAACCAAACTATTAACTATTTATTCCTAAACGGTTTCTACAAAAATCAACCTTATACTTGTGTAAGCATTGCAGGGACTAACTCTTTTGCATTTCCAAGCATCCATTTTGATATCTCAAAACTATCTCTCCCACTAGCATATTATTGGTTTTTGAATCACATCTCTCCTCTTCGAATCTAGAACTGCAACGACAAAATATGATTGGCTCATAACATTCTAGCCGCGGAAAATTTAATGCTTTGGAAAATGAATGCTGTTCACTAAATTCGTTGTGAGATTTTAGGTTCCCTGAGAAGATGCCAAAAGTTTTACGCTAGTTCTGATTTGGCTACCATCTACAAATCCTATATTATGTACGTCCGAAGAGTGTAGCTGCCATACATGGGCTAATAAAAACTTTATTGAGTGTCTTGAAAAGTACATATTCAGAAAAGAGCCTTTAAAATGATTTACAATAACATCATTGACTCCTTAATGTTTATCGCACATCATCGTATGTTTCTTGCACACAAATTTTAAATTCAAGAATTCACTTCTTTTCTAACCCCTCCCTTTTTCCTAATGCTCATAACGTGTCTCTGGCATATAAAAAATATGCAAAACAAACTGAAATTCCAGTCCTGTCTCACTAGATTTTCTATTTCTAGAACTATAGTATAAAAATAAACTGGGAAGAAAAACTATTACAAAACTTTGAGATATTAAGATTGGTTGGTAGCTTCTAAGAAAACATATTTTTAAACTGATACATTTTAAATTCTCTGTTCTATTGTTTTCTGCATTTTTTCAAAAATTTGTGATTTTTTTCATTAAAATAAAGCTAAAGCTGACTTCAAAAGAGGTATTTTCGAATCTTATGAAAAATTTTCTTCCCGAATAAGGTTAAGTATTATTGAAGTTTTTTCAAATTCTTTTTCTTTGAAATTGAACAATCTTCAGAGAAGCATAAATACATTTGGCTTAAATCAAGCTCCAATGTTCAAATTCAATAAAATCCCCAAATTTTATCAAACTTTAGAAAGGAAACATTAATTCATCTTAATTACTTATTCATTAGATTTAGCGATCGTAATAAGAACCGTCTTAATGACATTAGCATTCTGTAGACCGAAGTAATACTGTTGGTCACCACTTTCTCATGATATTATTTTTTTTTAAGTACAAAAACTTATCATTAATTTATTTTCAAAACTCATTCAAAATTCAAAGTTCTATACCAAGTTCTTCTTACCTTTATAAGAAGAACGATGTAAATGAATTGAAAAATACCCTTGAATGAGTATTAATGCAAGGTGATGGCTGAGAAGGTAGAGGATCTTTTTGAAATCATTCAGCTATGCCAATGAACTTAACCCAAGTTGAAATACAAATAAACACTTAAAAAAGGAGTTGTTGGTTTGGCCTATTGTAAAATTTTGATTTATCATAAAATCGCCAGAACATTAATTGCAAAACTTATTTTCAAATCTTTGTTTTACAATACTTCACTGACTTCAACACTTCACGAATGTATTGTTTTTTTTTGTATTTAAAAATGTGTTGATATCCTTTAAATAGGTGAGAAATTTGATGGGCTAAAAAGGATATCTAGGTATATTTCTGTTCTTAAATAAGACAATCATAATAATTATAATATATGTACAAACGTATAACATTTAAATATTAACCGATTTTTTTTTAAAGAAGAATCAATATGTAGGTTTTTCAATATCAAAGTCCCTTCAAACAATAAATTGAACCATTATACCTGTACTTCTAGAAATAATCATCAGTTTACATCTGCGAGTATAATAACTTTAAAAATGGGTTAACAATTTTACGAAACCGTTAAAAATGTGCGCTTAATTTTGTAAGTTTGTAACTTTGATTCATAGAAGTATTGTCTACACATGTTTATCATCTGGAAAATGTGATCACAACTATCAAACTATGTTAAATAAACTTGAAATATGTTTCACTTGGATACCGTGTATTCAAATCACTCATTTTGCATAATCCAAACCTTTTCGGACCAATACTGCGCTTCTATCGAAAAAAAAAAAAAACAATTCGTGAATTTTTCAATCTTAGTGAATACAAAAATTCAAAGGGTATACCAAGAAAAGGTACACGGATGGTTTGTTTTTGGTTGTTTAGAAAAGATTTGAACTTGTGATACTCATATTGCTATTATCTGACGATTTTTAAAGCAAGTTTTTCACTGTTTACATTCGAACAGTGCCATTTTGCCAAACGTTAACTTATCGCAAGAATCCTACGTAATTCAATTGCAATTATTATATAAAAGGTTGGAAAATATCTCCCTTCCGTTTGTTGCTCTTTATTCATAGTTATCGGATTTATAATTAAGCTTCTGGCCATATGGGAGCAGCTCATAGTGGATGATTCTCATCCAATCCCACCAAACACACAGCAAAACCTTCTTGGCCGTCAATCCCCGCTATTTGGGACAATTCACCGGCCTTCGGTCACGACCGTTTTCATTAGATATTGTCGTATGTGATCCATTTTTCGTCGCTAGTCACCATCCGCTTCAAAAATGGGTGGAGTTCGTTCCGTTTCAGCAGCATATTGCAGGCGTTGATTCGGTCCAGAAAGTTTTTTTGCGTTAAAGCATGAGGCACCCAAACATAAAGCTTTTTTTTGTATCCAGCCTTCTGCAGATGTTTTAAAATGGTTTGGTGACTCCAATTCCCATCTCCTGGGCGATGTCAGGAGATGCCACATACCGGTTGAACTTGATGTTTTCCATGATTTTGATCGGTATTCGTCGTCACCGGTCTTCCGCCGCCGGCTGACTTATCCATGGTGTCGTTTTCACCGGCTCTAAATCGTCGAAACCATTCCAAAAATAGATTTTGAAATCAAACTATTTCATTATATGCAAAATATTTTTAGTAATTTAAAAAAAATTAAGAATAATTCAACTGACAACTTTTTTAACAAAACACAAAAACCTACACCTACAAGCCTTTTAAGCAAAATAAATCGACAGACGGGATGGGAAGTTATCAGTGTGGGTCGCATTCCAGCCTCTTTATTTTTAAACTATTGAAATTTTTAGAATGTTGTAAAGAATTTTAGCTAAAACTAACTTTCCTTAAGGAAGGAACATGTTAAAATTTTAGGGAAATTACAGACATTCGAAAGGATTTAAAAAATCAATTTTTGAAAGTTGGGTTTATTTTACTTGACTTTATTTTAGTGCCGCCCGAACTTTAAAGTATACCCTTTGCAGACTACTTCCTTTTAATTCCAATTAAGATTTAAGGCAAAGTTTGCCTTGTACATGTCACGTCACAGAAAGACCATATCCTTTATTCACTCTTGCCAGCTTAGTGAAATAAAGGGTGTTTTCTTATAGGTATACATTATACAACTTAAAAAAGGAATAAACAAAATAATCTCTGGCGTATGATCACCAAATCTAGCTCTTACATATACTTTTTAATTTTAGTTGACTTTTTCCAACAACTATAACAGCTGACAAAATGGACGCCAGGTAAAATAGTGTTTCCAACTTAAATTTCTAAAGTACGAGTGTCATGTTGGTTAGTGCGTTGGACTGTTATGCCAGAGGTCTTGGGTTCGATCCCTGCATATGCCATCTAAAGTTTTTTTCACGGGTACTACCTCTTGCGAGGAATTGACAAATTCTCCAAGAGTAATTCTTGTCATGAAATGTGCTTTCACAAATTAATCGTTCGGATTGAGCTTAAAACTGTAGGTCCCCTCCATCCCTAACAAAAGTACTCTCACACAGGAATGGTTGAGAGCTGTAAGTCACTAGGCCCAAATTCTCAACCGACTGTTGCGCCACCCAATTAGTTTTTTTTACTTAAATTTCTATACCTCTAAGGAAAAATACCCGTTTTGAACTACAAATTTCCTATGCTCATAAAATCTAGGTATGTTTTTTTCTCCTAAAAACGAATTGTCATTCTCCACTTCAACAAATCACAGTTCATGTCTAGTATTCAATAGGCTAGATACCTATTGCATTCCAAACGCACTCTTACCAAGTGCCACATAGGATACAGAACATTTCCTTACAGGAGAGGAGATTCGTTTCTGATGTCGTTCAACAAGAGTTTAATTTAAATTGTTTCTCTGTCTAGTATATGTGATTGGAGTTTTGTTGTTTTTTTCCTATTGTTGGAAAAAACATCTGTCCTAACATAAAGGCATCTATCTACACATTAATCATGTAGAAGACAAAGCTTTTAGCTGAAATTTACCTTCAATTAAAGTACATTTTACAAAATTTGTATAATGCTTGAAAAGTCTTTTAAATTTCTTAAATTAATGTCAAAGCTTATGTTAGTTAACATTCTCTTTCAATATTATTTAAACAAGTTGATTTTAATTTAATTTACAGGTGACAGAATATCGCCACAATCGGATAATTTATAAGCTTTTTCAACTCTCAGTTTAAAACAGTTTAAATTTGAACCATTAATGTAAAGGTATCTAATCTATACCATACTCAGTTTTTACTGGCTCCTAAACTTTAACGATGGATGTTAAGAATTGCAATTTTTTTATAAAATTTTAAGAAGCTCCTTTAAGATCTATTTGAAGTGAAAATATTTGTAATTCGAGAACTTTGGTTATTTTAATTCAATTCCATCTTAGGTTACGTAGGCAAAAGAATTTCCTTAAAATTATATTAATTATCTTATCTTCTAATGGATATTTATGCTCTTGTGATTTTAAAAGCACTCCTTTTCAAATATGAGTTAATAGAATTGCCAATAATAATTATATAAAGCCGTATTAGAACATGATATACATATACTCTTCATTATTGTTTTAAGTAGTTCTGCCACAGAAAAGCCTTAATTTTTCCTATCATTCTTACAGATGTTATAAACATTGAATTTAAGGGATTTCAAGTCATTGTTCAGTGTTATAACCACAACATTGTAAACCTTTTTATTTTTTCAAAACAAACTAACCGGAGCCAAAAATTTAAAATATGAAAAAAAAAAACTTGACACTCTTGTCAGTTATTCAAACTTTTAATTTTTTAACGGTATGTTCGACTGGATTCTTTAATTTCATTTATTTTGCATGAGTTTTGGGGCAATAATAGCTGACTTGAATAAAATTATTCAATTTACTTTTTAAGAGAAAGATGTATTTCAATTTTTTGAAATTTAACCCACAATTTGTTGTAACCAAACGTAGAAATTATACTTTCTTTAGGCGTGGCTTAAGTTTTAGTACGGTCTTATTTATTGTATTTGTTTTTGTACCCTGTTACTGCACAGCCGTAAATTGCCATTATTATTCATCAGATTTCTGTAACCATTCAAACCTTAAGTCTTTTTAGTTTTTTTTTTTTTTTTAATTTTATTAAAACTAATAGTAGTGGAGTGCCTGGAGCATTCAAAACTGTAAAACCTCGGATTACAGTTACAGTGAATGAATTAATATGATCGATGTGGGAAATTGTTTTTTAAACCATAAATTGCAATGTTTACCCAAAATTTTTTTGTGCATTCCATTTTTTCATTGTTTAAACAAATTCTTATAAAAAATTAATGTTTGACCATATATTTTATACAGGGTGTCCCATAAGTAGTGGTCCAAACTGTACATGCTGAATGGTCAAGTCATGACCTACCAGAATTTGGTAACTTGTCTATACCGCATCCTAACGGTTTTCGAGTAACGGTTGTTTTAATAAAATTTTCAAGAACACCTACTTTTAGTCGGTTTTTCAATCATCCTGTCCACAAATGATTTTTGTTTTTACTATATGTTAATATTTTACAATTTTGAATAAACATTTAATATTTTTGCATTTAAAAATTTCAATTTTCGGCACTATTTTGCAAAATATTGATAGTTAAAATCATATTTTTATCAAACTTAATTTTTTACATCGAACTTTAAAACAGTTTTATTTAAAAAAAATCATATTACACAGTACTGGTTATCGTTTTCAAAAACTTGCTTGATTTTTTAGCTTTTCAAAAAAGTATAAAACATCAAAAAGCTAGCTTTGGTTCAAAAGTTATAAGCATTTCAATTTAATAAGTCACGATTTAAAAAACAAATATAAACAGAAAAAAATGTGTTTCTGTTAGAATTTTGTATTACATCATTAAAAAATTCTAACAGAAACACATTTTTTTCTGTTTATATTTGTTTTTTAAATCGTGACTTATTAAATTGAAATGCTTATAACTTTTGAACCAAAGCTAGCTTTTTGATGTTTTATACTTTTTTGAAAAGCTAAAAAATCAAGCAAGTTTTTGAAAACGATAACGAGTATTGTGTAACATGATTTTTTTAAATAAAACTGTTTTAAAGTTCGATGTAAAAAATTAAGTTTGATAAAAATATGATTTTAACTATCAATATTTTGCAAAATAGTGCCGAAAATTGAAATTTTTAAATGCAAAAATATTAAATGTTTATTCAAAATTGTAAAATATTAACATATAGTAAAAACAAAAATCATTTGTGGACAGGGTGATTGAAAAACCGACTAAAAGTAGGTGTTCTTGAAAATTTTATTAAAACAACCGTTACTCGAAAACCGTTAGGATGCGGTATAGACAAGTTACCAAATTCTGGTAGGTCATGACTTGACCATTCAGCATGTACAGTTTGGACCATTACTTATGGGACACCCTGTATAAAATATATGGTCAAACATTAATTTTTTATAAGAATTTGTTTAAACAATGAAAAAATGGAATGCACAAAAAAATTTTGGGTAAAGATTGCAATTTATATTTTAAAAAACAATTTCTAACATCGATCACATTAATTCATTCACTGTAACTGTAATCCGAGGTAAAAACCCCCAGGCGCTCCACTATAGGTGGTGACTTAGGAATAACAAGTTTATTAGAAAATTACCATTTTCAAGTCCAATTTTCAAAACCTGTATCTCATCAAATTTGTTATAAATTCCATTTTAAATTGATCGGAATTCCTGCCATTTAAACTTTGAACTAAATGTTAGGTCAGTTAAAGAATTAAAAACACAAAAAATGAACTTAATTCTGAACATACATAATTTATATGAAATAAATTTTTGAAATTATTGTCGTCACGCATTATCATAAGCTATTTTCTGGAGGTTGCCTATTTTAAGATAATAGTTTTTCAGGCTATAAAAACAGTTTCCTAGAAAGCCCAAAATGTTTATAAGGCAATCGCGGGAGAAATGCCTTGCTTTTTAAAAATTTAAAGCCAATTTTTCATAAACGTAAAACCGCAAAAAAATTTAAATTTTCATTAAAAATTAAAACAAAATAAAATATGTTAAGAGTGTCATCCCTCCCTTTGATCCTTTGAATTTAAATGATTAATTTTACTGACAAATATTTTTCAGCCCTTCTTGATTATCTCCATCTCCACAGCCTGTGGAAAAGGTTCATTGTAGCTTTTATACAGTGTATAATAATGTTTTCGACATTTTGTGTATTGCATCTTATTTTCTTGTTTTTGTTTGAATTATTTAATTTTAATTTCTTCAAAATTCTAAGCATGTTCTTTGATTTTCAGTTCCTTACTAGCAACAAATTGATTGTTTAAAAACAATCTTATTTTCTTTCCGTTTGCAAAAGTAAAACTAAATAATTTGAGAGACGAAAAAATGATACATTGTTGTGAAGGGAAAACTCAGTTAGGCTAAGGTGTACTGTACAAAAGTTTTTTCCTTGAAGTGGTATTAGTTGTAATAGTGAATTTTACACTTCTCTTTTCTTCGCAGATACCTCTAAAATTTAAGGCAATAGATGGGTAAAGACACCTAAAAGCCTTAAGTGTATTACATCATCAGATAATTTAGGTTTTTAACCTAAAACCCAGTTCTAACTGTAAATCCACAATTCTAAAAAAAATATTCAAGTTTGAACCGAAATAACCAAAAGCCGTAACCAATGTCCAGAATTTAAGAGTAAGTGAGAATGTGTCAAAATAACTAAGAAATAAGTCAGTGAAAAATGATAAAGTTAAGGATTTGTGTGATTTTTCGAAACCATTCCGCTGTCCAATAAATGCCAATTACACTCAATTTAGGGCTTTGCAAGGATTACATTGATTATAAAGAATAAAACATAGACATAATCCAAATAATGAATCCGCATTGAAAGTGACAGAAAACCAAATAGATAAAAAAAGAGGCTGGGATGCGACCTACACGGATAACTTCCCATCCCGTCTGTCGATTTGTCTTGCTTAAAAGGTTTGTAGGTTTTAGGGTTTTGTTAAAAAAGTTGTCAGTTGAATTATTCTCAAAAATTTAAAAATTACCAACAATATTTTGCATACCTATAATGAAATAGTTTGATTTCGAAATCTATTTTTTAGTTTTAGATTTTTAGTCGAAAACTAATTTTTACCAATCTTAGTAGCATTTCTTAATAGCTTCTATTTCTTATATAAACTAAAAAAAAATTAGTTTGAATCCAATATTCTTAATTTTTGAAAAGATATTTTTACCAAGTTTTAGTATTGTTTTTTTAGGTTTTTATTTTTTTGTAAAAAAAACTGTCAATTCGATTTTTCTTAAAATCTTATCAGATGTTAAAAACGTTATTTTTCGTTGAACAAAATTATTTTGGAGATAAAATAATTTTTTGTTCGTAAAATATTCGAGGTAACAAATATTTTTTTTTCAGTTTTTTTGATTTATAAAAAAAACAGTTCATTTGATTTTCTTCCAAAAATATACCTGTTTGGTATAACTTTACAATGTATAATTTAAAATTTAATTCAAGTCTCTAGTGTTATTGGTTCGTGAGATATTTTGAGTTAACCAACATTTTTTGGAGAGTCCTTTCTGCATCTTTCTGCACTATTATCTGTATAACAAAAAGTCGATATCTCTACTGGTTCTTGAGATATGGACGACGAAAAATACTTCGCGAACGTACGGACGTACGAACGTACTTACACACACACACAGGCATCTAGTAAAATCTTTTATTTAGACTCTAGGGACCTTGAAACGTAGAGAAGTGTCAAAATTTTCAATTCGACAAATCGGACCGATTACAATAACTTCCTATGGGAAGTTAATAATTGCTAGAAAAAGAGAATATATAAAGAATAAGAACTGATGCAAAATCATGACCTAAAAAAAAGAAAAAGCTTTTTTAAAAATCTAGATAGAAAAAAAATGTTAACAATTAAAAATAAAAAGATTTTAAGAAAAGATAAATATACTTCCAAGTTGTAAAATAAAGTTTTAAATTAACTCTAATTTAAAGTCCTATGAATTCTTAATCGAACGTTGAAAAGTTTTAGTGCCTGTTGCCTGTAATTTGAATTTTCTACAATGCATTAAGTTTTTATGTCTGTAAATTTTAAAAGTGCAACCTTAGGATAACAAAAATGTCTTCATTACGCAATCGCACACCAATTCAAATAATAAAGTGTGCCCTGGCAGAGGGTGGCAGTTGGGTGTGTGATCTTTCCTATCACAATTATTCTGAGATAATTAAACCCTCATTATGTTTTATGTATCCTTCAGAGTTCATATTCTTAAAAACATTTTATATTCATTTTTAATATGAATCTAATTTGAATTTGAATTTGAATAAGGATTTGAATTTAAATATTCCCGCCGAAACTTATTTGGTGGGTATTGGTTTAAAAAAGAAACAAATAGATGATGAGTTTCCTCGAGCCCACACTCAAACGGAATAACCTTCTCCATCTAATTTTATTACCCACATCACACTCACCCCAATACACATATCTTCTCCTTCACTCAAAATTTTGGAAAAGAAAGAAAGTGTTAACCGATAATTCGTATGTACTTCATCAATGGTATTGGCAAAGAGAAAGAAAAATGAAACACAATGAGAATACAAAAGAAAAACATAGTGTTTCTGATGCAAAAATGAAAAGCAAGACACAGTCCCAGCTAAAAGCACTATAATATATACATATACAGTGTCAAACAGGTGGAAATGTAATAGTGTTTGCAATTGCATGATTAAACATGATCTTTCTCTAGTTCATAAAGTGCGTTTGCTTCGTTCGGATCGTTAATAATATTAAATTAAAATGCGCGATTGAAAAAAAATTTAAAAATCTTAATTAAATGATAAAGCTTATAGTTTTAGAAAAATAATAAACGATTCAATAAGTTTCAAGTGTTTTTGTTCGTTTTTGCTCGAAAAACAAATAATTTGCAATCGGTCTCGGGTCTCGGAAAACGGGTAGTGTAGTGCAAGAAGTAAATTAAATCATCAACATGCAATCATATTTTTGACACCGTTATTCAGGAAGGAGAATTGCATGTTGAATAATGGTATGTAAGTAATTTTTGAATACAATATTTGAAATTAAGTTTGTGTTTTTGGACGCAATAAGAATGTATTAAGATAAATTAAAATCTGTTTTATTCCATGTGATTTATATAATTTATGTTTTGATTTTCAACAACAAAAATTCAAAATAGGTAGTCCACAATGTAAATTAAATCTTAACGTTTATCAAGGAGGTGTTTGAATTATATTGGTTATTTAATATTTTGCCAATTTTAATTTTTCGAAAGCAATTTGATTTACAAAAAACAACAACAGCTTTTATTGGCCATATTTAAGTTTATTTTCAATCGCTTCAAATTTTGTTAATTTTTCAATTTGAAAATATTTTCACTTTGTTTCGTAAAAATTGTCATATAAATTGTTAAATTCAAAATCTAGAGCATTGAATTTAATTTTCGATCGATATTGATTTCATTTAAAATATGGACCTTCATATTTAAAAAAAAAAAATTATATCACACCTTGAACTGAGTTTTTATATTAAAAAACGGTATATTAAGAAAATAGGGTCCGAAATGATAAAAACAAAGACACTCCATATATAAAGTGTCTTTGATGATAAAGTAAATTAACGGATGAACCAAGTCAGGCTTGCAAGGCAATGTAAACGTTTTCGGATGCAATCTTATAAAAATTCAATTTAAAGTTTGTATGTAGGATTTTGCAATCAGCAATTATATGACCTTAACCCTAAAACCCTAAAACCTAGTACCCGTGGCATGATAGTTAGTGCGTTGGACTGTCATGCAAGAGGTCTTGGGTTCGATCCCTGCCTGTGCCACCTTAATTTAAAAAAAAACAAAAAAAAAAAAAACGGGTACTGCCTCTTGCGAGGAATTGACAAATTCTCCAAGAGTAATGCTTGTCATGAAAAAGTGCTTTCTCAAATTAGCCGTTCGGATTCGGCATAAAACTGTAGGTCCCCTCCATCCCTGACAACAGTACTCGCACACAGGAATGGTTGAGAGTTGTAAGTCACTAGGCCCTGGTTCTCTACGGACTGTTGCGCCACCTAATTTTAACCCTAAAACCCTATTCATATTCGGAGTGGACTTTTCCTACCCCGAGTGAATCTAATTTTTTTTTATTTCAAAATGATTTATTATATAAAAGTCTTTACTTTTGTAAAATTAATTTTGTTTACTTTTAATAGTATTTGAATAGAATAACACTAAACTTTTATAAAATTGTCTATTTAACACATTTGGCACATATTTTGATTTAAGGTTCTCCACCGATAGGTGTTTTTCTCTTGTTACAAAAGGGTGATGCAGCATCCTGGGTAGGGTTTTAGGGTTGAAAACACTGCAATTTATTCTCTTCTATAATTTTTGCATTCTTTTTAAGTCCTTGCATTGGTGTGAAGTCCCTGTCCTTTTTCCTATAGGTACTTGCGAGGCTTACATGCATTAGTAATTACACACCAATCTCTCAACTGTTCTGTATTCTCAAGCTCTGTGAACACAGCTTTGTAATAGTTTGTAATTTAACTGCAAAAATATTGTATGTAATCAACTAAGGCACTTTGGTGTGAAAACGATCGAAAGTCTTAACAAAACATACAAAAGACATAGTCTTAAAGCTAATTTAAAAATTGGCCTGAACAGATCAAACTTGGGAAAACCACACAAATAAGTTGTTCTTTCCTGGAAAAAAGTAGGTACTTTTAATTATTTTAGTTTCATCAAAACTAAGATACATTTTAGCATTCGGTTTTCTGTTCAAAACTTGTTCCTTATTCGAAAACAAAGTCAAAGAATGAGTTTTTGGTTTTACTATTAGTTTTAATCTTAATTTTCTGTTCAAAGTCAATTTTTTAGAAAATTGTCATCTCCTTCTTTAAGATTATTTTCGTGACTTAACCCAATCTATTTGCTCTAGACTTTTGGTTCACCTTTTACAAATCAAACTGAACTGAATCGTTAATAAAACCAATTTTTACCAAATTTTATCAATTTTTTATTTTTTTTGTGAAAAAAACTATCAATTCGATTTTTCTCAAAATTTTTCCGAATGTTGAAAACAATATTTCTTATAAGTTGAGTCGAAAATCAATTTTTACCAACTTTTGTTAATTTTTTTTTAAGTTTTTGATTTTTTTGGTAAAAAACTGTCAATTCGATTTTTCTTAAAATTTTATCAGAGGTTCAAAACGTTATTTTTCGTTGCACAAAATTGTGTTGGAGATGAAATCATTTTTGTTCGTAAAATTTTCGAGGTGACAATTATTTTTTTTTCAGTTTTTTTGATTTATAAAAAAAAACGTTAATTGGATTTTTTTCCAAAAATATATTAATTTGGTATGGCGTTACAATATATAATATAACATTTAATTCAAGTCTCTGGCGATATTGGTTCGTGCGATATTTAGTTAACCAAAATGTTCACCTTTTTTTTTCAAATCGCTATGGTAAAAAACCACCCACTAATTTTCTTGAGAGCCCTTTTTGCATCTTTCTGCATTATTATCTATATAACAAAATTTATTTGAAGTCGATATCTCTTCTGGTTCTTGAGCTATTTACGACGAAAAAACGTCGTACGAACGTAGTACATACGTACACATGCACACACAGACATCTCTCTAAAAATCTTTTATTTTGACTCTTGACCTTGAAACGTCGAGAAATGTCAAAATTTTCAATTCAACAAATCGGACCGATTACAATAAATTCCTATGGGAATTTAATAATGTTATTCTTTCTTCCTTTTAATATAGCAACAAGGATGCCTTGTGCAATGTGCATGTTATAAAAGAGTGATGATATTAATTTAAGACTTTTATACTCTAATCAACGGTAAATTGCGGTGAGAGATAGAGCACAGTTGCTATTTTCTTCCTTAAGCCATCAATTCATCCGCCAAGGAACAACAGCAGTAGTTCAATGATGAATAAAAATCGGAATGGACATTTCATGATACTCTTTACTTTGATTACATTCATAAGCAGCCTAAGAAGGTTTGTGTTGTGTATTTTTATACCGGTCAAGGAAAAAGTGATACACATTGGGTTGTGTCCTTTTAATAAAATAAGTCAAAAAAAAAACAGGAAAAAGAAAAAGAGGTCAGTAAGTTCTTTTTTTATTCTAAGACAAGGGTCAAGAGACCTATTTTCTTATTTGCTATAGCAAACTAAGAATATAAGGAACTGTTAGTTTTTTCAACCGTAAAATTAATTCTAATGAATTTTGTAAAGCTCCATGAAATGACCAAAACTTCCTCTACTTACTTACTAAATTTTTTTGGCAGAGATGACACTTTGTCATTTTATGAGCACCTTGGTTTCTATTGGAAGCCTTTTGCTGGTTAGGCCAATATTGCAAAATCTTCGAATCGTGTATTTGTATTCGATTTAAAAGCCTAGACTAAAAACACTAATTTTTTCGTATATGTCAATTTCGGTGACGAATGGATTCAATGAGAAAGTATCCAAATAATAATTAAAAATGCAATGTCCTTTCATTAATTGATACTCTAGAAAAGACTTCTCGAGTAGATGATAAACATTATTACTTGGGATTTGACAATTTAGTGAAGATAATGATGAACCTAGAAGTAATGGACATTATTACATTCGTTCGCCTAAATAAATAAACGACAGGAGTTGTTTAAACATAGCCTTCGCCTCTATACCACCATATTTGATGCACAAGTTTATAAAGGTTTACAAATTCAACCTACAAAAATAAATGACAACATAGATATAAAAGTCAACAAGCCTCCAAGTCCACAGGAAACAAAAATATTTGCTAAGTGATGAAATACGTATTTTATTTTGTTTACATTGGAAATGTGTGTCCTTACGGTTCCACTAAGAGTCAATAATATAGAGAGCAAGATCACGTGGTGTATGCGGTACAATGGCACAAAAATGTCATTCTTTTTTAATATATAGCAGTGGAAGAAGAATATGCTTGAGCTGGGTCTTTCATTCATCTAAGAATCAGAGAGTGTGTGCTCACACATTCAAGAAGAAGAGCATCTAGGAGTGTTCCTTGTGGCTACACTTGATCCCGTTGCCATTTCTATTCTCTAACAAAAGTTTTTGAACTAGAGTTGTTAGCCTTGTACTCCCCCAAACCCCAGCGATGAGAATAATGCTGGTTGTAAGCGCACGTCGTACTTTCTTTTTTAATTTGGCATCTTTTGTTTGTTTCCATTTTAGTCAATTACTGGCTTGTTAATTGCTTTCAGGATGCAAACATTAGAGCTTGTTATTTTTCTACAAAAGGATATATTTTTTTGCCTGCTTTCCACGGAACTATGGATGGATATAGCCTTATTAAAAACAAAAAATGGAGGCTAATAGCGATGTCTTTTTGTCAGTTAATTTATTTCAACTCATCTAAAATGAAATAATTGTTTGCTATAGTAATAAGGTTGAAGGCAAAGGTAGACGTATAGTTATTGACTGAATTGCTCTGAAAAAGTTTAATTGATTTCAACCTCATAGAACTAAAAAATTAATGTCGTTGTCAGTTGAAATACCTATACAGTTTTTTATTTCACTTCATTGAAATTTGAATAAAATAATGAAGGTAGTACCTAGTTCTTAATCCAGGTCTCACTTGACAATTCTTTCATAGTACCTAGTTATAACCTTAACAACTTTGTTAAGAAAACAAAACAAAAAAAGAGGCTGGGATGCGACCCACACTTATAACTTCTCATCCCGTCTGTCGATTTGTCTTGCTTAAAAGTTTTTCTATACATATGTATCAATTTTTACCAAATTTGCGTACTATTTTTTTTAGATTTTATTTTTTATGAAAAAAACGGACTGTTGGATTTTTATAAAAAATTTACTGAATGTCGAAAACAATATTTTCTGTGAAATAAAATAAGTTTGAAGCCAATATTTTTAATTTTTGAAATTTTATTTGAGTCGAAAGCAAATTCTTACCAAGTTTTAGAATTGTTTTTTTTTAGGTTTTTATTTTTTGTAAAAAAAAACTATCAATTTGATTTTTCTCAAAATTTTATCGAATGCTGAAAACAATATTTCTTATAAGATAAAATTAGTTTGAAGCCAATGTCTCAAAGTTTTGAAAAGATATTTACGTCAAAAAACAATTTTTACCAACCTTTATTAATTTTTGTTCAGGTTTTATATTTTTGTAAACAAAACTGTGAATTCGATTTTTTTCAAAATTTTACTGAATGTTGAAAATAATATTTCTTATAAGGTAAAATTTGTTGGAAGCCATAATCTTAAATTTTCGAAAAGATATTTAAGTCGAAAATTAATTTTTACCTACTTTGAGTAATGTTTTTTTATAGGTTTTTATTAAAAAAAAAAACTGTCAAAAAACATTATTTTTCGTTGCATAAAATTGTTTAGGAGATAAAATCGTTTTTTGGTAGTTAATTTTTCGAGGTAAATAATATTTTTTTTTCAGTTTTTTGATTTATAAAAAAAACCGTTAATTGGAATTTTTTCCAAAAATATATTTGTTTGGTATCACGTTACAATATACATACATATAATATAAAATTTAATTCAAGTCTTTATTGCTATTGGTTCTTGAGATATTTAGGGTTAACCAAAATGTTCACCTTTAACAACATATCAACGTTTTTCATACTGTCTAGTACAGGTTACATAATCCCTGGATACACCTCTATTTTGCCGCCCCACTTCTTTAAAATTAAGCAGTCGTTAAGATCGATGACCTGCGGCGTGTATTGCTATTTCACTGGCTTAATGCTTAGGCGAGGGCATTCCAATTCTTTTAACTGACCATTTGTAAAACAAAATGTACTTCCAACATAACGCTTTCAGTAATCTATTGAAACGATTCCAAAAACTTAAATGTGACATTAAATATTTTTTTTTCAAATTCTCTATTCACGGGGAATATTTTGAAATGGTTTCACCTGTTTGTGTATTGTAATCATCTTAAAACGTTGTTTCAGTTTGTGTACTTCCGATCATTTTGGATACGATATCTGAATGTAAGGTTATGTGTAACCTCGTGGTCGTGTCTATGGGATTTGACGAAGTACACAAACCATAAGAAGGACTTACATTTTCATTGATGGGACCCAATGAAGTAGTATGTATATAAATATTAAAATAAGGTGTAATTTCTACGAATATTTGATATTGACTACATCTAGATATCAAAGAATATCTGAATTCTTAAACAGCGAGCGCTTGTAATTTCTTTCGGTTTTTTAAAGGGCGACAAAAGTGATGGTAGAACATTTTCCTTTAAGCCTCTTGCCCTCACAATTATTCCATTTGGTTCATACGAAGAGTTAAGGGTGTAATTTATTTTATTTTTACTAATGGGGTTGTCAAATGAAAGAAGATGGCAACTTAAAAGTGACTGCTGTTCAAAAAGCGTGCTATTCAAAGTAAAACCTCTTATTAGAAAACCTTTTAATACGATATTTCATCTGACATTATTGAAAAGCTAGCAAAAAGCAGTAGTCACTCAATTTATTTTGATCACTATTTTTGCATCCTCATTTTTAGAATCAAACTTCAATTTTGAAATTAAAAAAATTTAAAACTAGGAAAGTCTACATGTAAGTCTATATTAAAAACTTGGTCACTAATCTAGTATACCTAACTTTAATTAAGAAAACATATCCATTAGTCTTTTAACCACGTACTTAAAATTTTTTTTTGTATAGCATTTTTAATTTCATTTTACTCAAATGATTCTATTCTAGATATAAATATATGTACATACATACATACATACATATGTATGTATGTATTACACATTCTTGTTCAATATTTATTAAGATAATAAAAGCATCTAATTTACATATTTAAAGGACTGTAATACATATAATGGTTACTGCCATTTGAAACTAAAAATTCAAATAACACTCATATTTATACTGTACCTTCATCGGGGTTAAAAGTATATTCTCTTATTATTTTTGTAAACAACCTGAGATTTTTTGTATCTTTCGTTTTACAACAAATTACTAATTCACCCTCCATATTCATCAAGTCTTACAATAAAGAAGCATCAATCAGCTCACCATATTAATTTGCAATATTTTACGAGTACATCTATATAATATATGGATGAGTCATCTTAAAGATGTTTATAAGTTCGTAAATGATGAGCTGTTATTACAGGATGGCTGCCTTTGCTACAAACCATCAACCTATAGTATTTGATACAGAAAGAGATCTAATAAAACATTCATTGGATACTAATTAAGCAAAACTTCTCTCCTTTAACCATTTTTGAAAACGCGTTTTACCGAGCAGCGCCTTACCAGCCATTATATACAATGTGGTTATATCAATGATAAAAGCAACAATAAAGGAAAAAAAATACTAAATCCAAAAGCTAAGGCTGGTTACTATCAGAAAACAAATAATAACACATTGCGTCACACATACACGCAAACAAATATCATAAGAAAATAGGTCATACATCTCCCAACATTCCAAAAAATTCACATATGCATGGATGAATTTAGATGAAAAACTCAATTTCATCATCAGAATAGAAATGGACAAAGAGGACAAAGAAAATAATAAAAAAGATAGAAAAAAGGACGAACACACAAAAACATATTCATAACAACAAAAATATATTTTAAACAGAAGATTAAACTCACACACATGAGATATATTTAGAAATGTCCTTTTGGCTTTGTTAAGGACTTAAAATGTAATAAAAAAGGAATTGTTAGCCTCAAAACGATATTCGTTTATAATTTGTTGACCTTTTTATGAAAAACCCAAGTTAAAAACAAATAGATAGAAAGTTTGTATTGTTGAAGATAACTACAATGAGTTCAGAAGTAGGATTCCATGGGAGAAAAGGAGGCGGCAGAAAGAGAGGATAGCTTGGTATGGTGCGGCATTGTGATTTTTATATTTAAATTTCATCAAATAATTTGAGTGAGCCATGTGACAAACACATGGCCACATTTTTAGATAAACGTTTATACATGTAAAAAGAATTGAAATGCTAGGGACAAAATGTTTCCAATCAAGAGGCGTGGTGTCCACCCTCCTTAAAAGTATTAATTTTCATTAGCACTGAAGACTTATGATTCTTGTAAAATGATTAATTTAGTGGGACATGAGTTATTAATGTGAATTAATGTGTGAAAGAACAAAATAAAAAGAGGCTGGGATGGGACCCACACTGATAACTTTGTCTTGCTTAAAAGGTGTGTACGTTTTTGTGTTTTGTAAAAAAGTTGTCGGTTAAATTATTCTAAAAATGAACTAATAATATTACCAACAATATTTTGCATATGTTGAAATAGTTTGATTTCTAAATCTTTTTTTGTTAACGAGATTTTTAGTCGAAAACCAACTGGTATTACAAAATGGTACTAATTTTAGTACCATTTTTTGAAAGTTTTTATTTCTTTTATAAAAAAATACAGATTGGATTTTTCTAAGAAAATTTATCACAGAATGAAATTATTTTGAAGTCAATACATTCATTTATTCACGAGATATCGAGAACCGAACATCAATTTTTGCCAATTTTGCGTACAATTTTTTGTAGATTTTAATTTTTATGAAAAAAAACCAACTGTTGGATTTTTCTTAAAATTTTGCTGAGTGTCGAAAACAATATTTTATATAAGATGAAATAAGTTTGACACCAATACCTCAAATTGCAAAAAAGATATTTGAGTCGAAAATAAATTTTTACCAAGTTTTAGTATTGATTTTGTAAGGTTTTTATTTTTTGTAAAAAACCTGTCAATTCGATTTTTCTCAAAATTTTACTGAATGTTGACAACAATATTTTTTAAAAGATAAAAGTAGTTTAAAGAAAATATCTCAAAGTTTTGAAAAGATATTTGAGCCGAAAATCAAGTTTTACCAACTTTGAGTAATTTTTTTTTTAGGTTTTTATTTTTTATAAAAAACTGTCAATTCGATTTTTCTCAAAAATTTACCAGATGTTGAAAACGTTATTTTTCTTTCCACAAAATTGTTTTGGTGATAAAATCATTTTGTATTCGTAAAATTTTAGAGGTGATACATTTTTTTTTCAGATTTCTTGATTTATAAAAAAACTGTTAATTGGATTTTTTCAAAAAATATACTCGATTGGTATCACGTTACAATATTATCATATATGTACAATTTAATTCAAGACTCTAGCGTTTTTGGTTCGTAAGATATTTAGGGTTAACCAAAATGTTCACCTTTTTTTAAACTGCTGTAAAAAAACCACCCACGCAATTTTCTTGAGGACCCTTTCTGCATCTTACTGCATTATTATCTGTATAACAAAATTTATTTGAAGTCGATTTCTCTTCTGGTGCTTGAGCTATGGACGACGAAAAAAACGTCACGAACGTACGGACGGACATACCGACGACGTACGGACGTACGAACGTACGTACACACGCACGCACACACATCCTTCTAAAAATCTTTTATTTCGACTCTAGGGACTTTGAAACGTCGAGAAATGTCAATTTGACAAATTGGACCGATTACAATAACTTCCTATGGGAATTTAATAATAAAGTGTGCCCTAGCAGAGGGTGGCAGTTGGGTGTGTAATTTTTCCTATCACAATTAGTCTGAGATAATTAAACCCTCATTATGCTTTATGTATCCTTCAGAGTTCATATTCTCAAAAACATTTTATATTCATTTTTTATATGAATATAATTTGAATTTGAATTTGAAAAAGAATTTGAATTTGAATATTCCCGCCGAAACTTATTTGGTGGGTTTTGGGTTAAAAAGAAACAAACAGATGAGTTTCCTAGAACCCACATTCAAACGGAAGAACCTTCTCCATCTAATTTTATTACCCACATCACACTCACCCCAATAAACATATCTTCTCCTTCACTTAAAATTTTGGAAAGAAAGAAAGTGTTAACCGATAATTCTTATGTACTTCATCAATGGTATTGGCAAAGAGAAAGAAAAATGAATCACAGTGAGAATGCAAAAGAAAAACATATATAGTGTTTCTGGTGCAAAAATGAAAAGCAAGACACAGTCCCAGCCAAAAGCACTATATAATATATACATATACAGTGTCAAACAGGTGGAAATGTAATAGTGTTTGCAATTGCATGATTAAACATGATCTTTCTCTAGTTCATAAAGTGCGTTTGCTTCGTTCGGATCGTTAACAATATTAAATTAAAATGCGCGATTGAAAAAAAAAATAAAAATCTTAATTAAGTTAAATTTATCAGAAAAGTAATAAACGATTCAATAAATTTGAAGTGTTTTTGTTCCAAAACTAATAATTTGCAATCGGTCTCGGGTCTCGGAAAACGGGTAGTATAGTGCAAGAAGTAAATTAAATCATCAACATGCAATCATATTTGACACCGTTATTCAGGAAGGAGAATTGCATGTTGAATAATGGTATGTAAGTAATTTTTTAATACAATATTAGAAATTAAGTTTGTGTTTTTGGACGCGATAAGAATGTATTATTATAAATTAAAATCTGTTTTATTCCATGTGATTTATATAATTTATGTTTTGATTTTCAACAACAAAAATTCAAAATAGGTAGTCCACAATGTAAATTTAATATTAGCGTTAATCAAGGAGGTGTTTGAATTATATTGGATATTTAATATTTTGCCAATTTCAATTTTTCGAAAGAAATTTGAACTCCTCAAAACAACAACAGCTTTTATTTGCCATATTTTATTTATTTATTTTCAATGGCTTCAAAATTTGTTAATGTTTCAATTTGAAAACATTTTCACTTTGTTTCGTTAAAAATTGACTTTTAAATTCTTGAAAATGAAAATTAGAGCATTGAATTTAAATTTCGATCGATATTGACCTTCATTATTTTTTACAAAAATTTATATCTCATCTTGAACTGAGTTTTTACATTGAAAAACAAACGAGATATTTTAGCAAACGGTTGCGAATGTTTTCGAATGCAATCTTTTATAACTTCAATTTAAAATGTGTATAGGTATGGAAATCACCTAGGAGACTGAGATTTACAATTTTGAAATCAGCAATCATATTACCTTAACCCTCTAGAACCCTCTTCAGGACACCCTATTTTTTTATTTCAAGATATATTATTAAATGAAAGTCTTTTAACATTTTTGAAATACTATATTTTGTATAACTTTAATAGTTATGAATAGAATTACACTACACTTTTATTGAAACGTCTATTTAACACATTTGGCTTACATTTTGATTTAAGGTTCTCCATAGATGGGTGTTTTTCTCTTGTTACAAAAGGGTGATACAGCATCCTGATTCCTGGGTAGGGTTTTAGGGTTAAAAACAGTGCAATTTATTCTCTTCTGTAATTTGTGCATTGTTTTTAAGTCCTTGTAAAAAGAGGCTGAGATTTAATTTTTTTCTGAAAAATGGACTTTTGGATTCTTATAAAAAAATTACTGAACGTCGAAAACAATATTTTCTGTGAGATAAAATTAGTTTAGAGCCAAAATTCTTAATTTTTAAAAAGATTATTTGAGTCGAAAGTCAATTTTACCAAGTTTTAGAATTGTTTGTATTTTTGTAAAAAAACTTCGATTTTTCTCAAAATTATACCAAATGTTAAAAACAATATTTTTCATAAGACAAAATTAATTTAAAGTTAAAATCTCAAATTTTTGAAAAGATATTTGAGCCGAAAATACATTTTTACCAAGTTTTAGTATTGTTTTTTGGGTTTTTATTTTTTGTAAAAAATCTGTGAACTCGATTTTTCTCAAGATTTTACCGAATGTTGAAAACAATATTTTTTATAAGATACAATTAATTTAAAGCCAATATCTCAAAAGATATTTGAGTCGAAAATCAGTATTTACCAACTTTGAGTAATGTTTTTTCTAAGGTTTTTATTAAAAAAAACCGTCAATTCGATTTTTCTCAAAATTTTGTCAGATGTCAAAAATATTATTCTTTGTTTAGTAATTTTTTGTTCGTAAAATATTCGAGGCAACATAATTTTTTTTTTTTCAATTTTTTTGATTTATAAAAAAACGGTTGATTGGTTTTTTTTCCAAAAATATACTAGCTTGGTAACACGTTACAATATATAATTTAAAATTTAATTTAAGTCTCTAGCGTTATTGGTTCGTGAGATATATAGGGTTAAACAAAATTTTCAGCTTTTTTTTAAATTGCTGTGTTAAAAAAACCACATACTCAATTTTTTTGGGAGTCCTTTCTGAATATTTCTGCATTATTATCTGTATAACAAAACTTATTTGAAGTCGATATCTCTACTGGTTCTTGAGCTATGGACGAGGAAAAAAACTTCCCGAACGTACGTACACACTCACCCACAGACATCTTTCTAGTAAAATCTTTTATTTAGACACTAGGGACCTTGAAAAGTCGAGAAATGTTAAAATTTTCAATTCGGCAAATCTGACCGATTACAATAACTTCCAATGGGAAGTTAATAATTGCTAGAAAAAGAAAATATTTAAAGAATAAGAACTGATGCAAAATCATGACTTAAAAAAAGAAAAAGCCTTTTTAAAAATCTAGATAGAAAATAAATTTTAGCAATGAAAAATAAAAAAAAAATTAAGAAAAGATAAGTTTGCTTCGAAGTTGTAAAATGAAGTTTTAAATTAACTCTAATTTAAAGTCCTATGAATTCTTAATCGAACGTTGAAAAGTTTTAGTGTCTGTAATTTTAATTTTCTATAATGCATTACGTTTTTATGTCTGTAAATTTTAAAAGTGCAACCTTAGGATAAGAACATTTCCTCAGTACGCAATCTCACACCAATCCAAATAATAAAGTGTGCCCTAGCAGAGGGTGGCAGTTGGGTGTGTAATTTTTCCTATCACAATTATTCTGATAATTAACATTAATCATACCAAGACTTAAATATACCTATTTCTACCATAGCGGGTCAAATGACCTGTTGTGGTAGATATCGGTATACAACAAGGATTACTCAGAATAAACAAAACAAAACAAAACAAAAATATTTGTATAACAACTGTACATTAATTACTTAGAAAAAGTCATGAAGTCAAATGTGCAAACGCAATAAAATTATACGTGCATTTTCAATGCAAAAGTTCAAAATGGGTCATTTGAC
Source organism: Eupeodes luniger (assembly GCA_951509635.1). NCBI lineage: Eukaryota > Metazoa > Arthropoda > Insecta > Diptera > Syrphidae > Eupeodes > Eupeodes luniger. The sequence goes on along the minus strand of OX608073.1, from coordinate 97,960,596 downwards.
CCGTTATGGTATGTTTAGTGTTAAACCCTCATTATGCTTTATTTATCCTTCAGAGTTCATATTCTCAAAAACATTTTATATTCATTTTTAATATAAATATAATTTGATTTTGAATAAGAATTTGAATTTGAATATTCCCGCCGAAACTTATTTGGCGGGTATTGGTTTAAAAAGAAACAAATAGATGAGTTTCCTAGAACCCACACTCAAACGGAAAAACCTTCTCCATCTAATTTTATTACCCACATCACACTCACCCCAATAAACATAATCTTCTCCTTCACTTAAAATTTTGGAAAGAAAGAAAGTGTTAACCGATAATTCTTATGTACTTCATCAATGGTATTGGCAAAGAGAAAGAAAAATGAATCACAGTGAGAATGCAAAAGAAAAACATACACATATGTAAGTATATGTAGTGTTTCTGATGCAAAAATGACACAAGACACAATCCCAGGCAAAAACACTATAATATAATATACATAGGTACAATGTTTTTGGTCACAGAATCAAACAGGTGGATATGTAATAGTGTTTGCAATTGCATGATTAAACATGATCTTTCTCTAGTTCATAAAGTGAGTGTGCTTCATTCGCATCGTTAAAAATATTAAATTAAAATGCGCGATTAAAAAAAAATTTAAAATCTTAATGAAGTGATAAAGTTTAAATTTTTAGAAAAATAATACCGATTAAATATGTTTCAAGTGTTTTTGTTCCTTTTTGTTCCAAATAAAATAATTTGCAGTCGGTCTCGGGTCTCGGAAAACGGGTAGTGTAGTGCACGAAGTAAAATAAATCATCAAGGAGAATTGCATGTTGAATAATGGAATTTTATAATATAATTTTATAATACAATATTTTAAATAATATTTTTGGTTTTGGGAGCTATAGGAATTTATTGAGACAAATTAAAATCTGTTTTATTCCATTTAATGCAGCGATGTAATTAATATAATTTATGTTTTTTTTCAACAGCGATATTCAAAATAGGTAGTCCACAATGTAAATTAAATCTTAAAGTTAATCTAGGAGACGATTGAAAATTTAATGGAATAAGGAAGAGCTGCTTGAATTATATTAAAAGCACTGCAGTTTATTCTCTTCTGTAATTTATGCATTATTTTTAAGTTCTTGGATTGGTGTGAAGTCCCTGTCCTTCTTGCTACTTGCGAGGCTTACATGCATTAGGGGGAGAGTACGATAACTTTGGCGACAAAGTTTAATGACGGATTTGTATAGAACAGTTAAAAACAAGCATTTTTTACTATGGTAGGGGGGTCTATCTCCCCCTGTTTAGGCGGTAGGGGCAATTTAAAAAAATATGTACATTAAATGGAAAAAAAATAACGGTAATACCTACTTATAATTAAGTATTATACCTTTTTTTAAAGCCAACATTTTTGTCTATTAGCTTGTTTTTAAATCAAGTCAAAACTATGCATAGTTTTTGAAAAAATTGTTTTAAACTAAAAATGTATGCAAAAAAAATTAAAAAAAAAGGTTTAAAGTGTAGTTTTTCAAAACTTTCAAATTATCTACTGTTTTTTTTTAGAATTCATTGCTCTTATTTGTTTTTGATCAAAAACTGAAAACTAGATGACTTTATGTCTTCTAGTTCTTGAGAAAATATTTTAATTAAATTACTTTTTCCTTGCTTAAGTATTAACGTAGTCTTATTTTGATAGTAAAAATCGAATATAGATTAAGATACACCTAGGGTAAATTAATTTTTCTTAAATCCAGCTTATTTAAATGCAAAAGAAACTTTGTATGCACCCCATCTTGCACCCACCGAACCTTGCCCCCTCCCCACCTTGCACGCACTCCAACTTGCACCCACCCCAAATCGTATAGTGTGCCCAAGCAGGGGGGTTGCAGATCCCACTGTTGCATACACCCAAACTCGCACACACCTTACTGTTGCATACACCCAAACTCGCGCCTACCATTGTTACTATCAAAATAAGACCACTCAAGCAAAAAAAAAAAAATTAAATTAAAATAGTAGTTGTGGTTATTTTCAATTTTCTCAAAAACTGAAAGACATAAAATCATCTAGTTTTCAGTTTTTGATCAAAAAAAAAAATAAGAGCAATAAATTCTGAAATTACTTTTATTTTTAATATTTATTTTATGTTTAAAGTGAATTGTTTAGAAAATTGCCATCTCCTCCTTTCTTGTCTTAATCCAATCTATTTGCTCTTGACTTTTAGTTCACCTTTTACAAATCACTCTTAATATATTGTGTTCTCTTGGAGTTTTTTTTAATTGTAGTCTTGATTTAAAGGAACATATTAATACGATCGTTAATAAAGCGAAATTCCATGTGAGGATATGTTATAGAATGTTATGACCCTATTGTTAATCTCGCTCTACACAACTTTTTGGTCCGTCTACCATCTTGAGTACGTATTCCAGGTATGCACTATGGACGCTTTCATACACAAGAATGCCCACTATATGACCTCAATTTATTTCAAAAGTTTGTCCTAATGAAAAAAGAGCCTGGGATGTGACCCTCACTGATAACTTCCCATCCCATCTGTCGATTTGTCTTGCTTAAAAGTTTGTAGGTTTTCGTGTTGTGTTAAAAAAGTTGTCAGTTGAATTATTCTCAAAAATTTCAAAATTACCAACAATATTTTGCATATGATGAAATAGTTTGATTTCAAAATCTATTTTAATTAACCAGATTTTTGGTTCAAAACTAATTTTTAATAATTTTAGTAGCATTTCTTAATAGCTTTTATTTCTTATATAAACAAATACAAATTAGATAAATGAAATTAATTTGAGAAAAATTTGCGTACTAGTTTTTATTTTTTTTATGAAAAAACGGACTTTTGGATTCTTATAAAAAAATGATTGAATTTTCTGTCAGATAAAATAAGTTTGAAGCTAATATTTTTAATTTTTAAAAAGCAGTTTGAGTCGAAAATAAATTTTTACCAACTTTTCTTAGTTTTTGTTTAGGTTTTAATTTTTTATAAAAAAACTGTCAATTCGATGTTTCTAAAAATTGTACCAGATGTTGAAAACGTTGTTCTTCTTTGCACGACGTCGTTTTGGAGATAAAATCATTTTTTGCTCATAAAATTTTCGAGGTGACAAATATTTTTTTCAGTTTTTTTTATTTTTTATAAAAAAAAAGTTAATTGGATTTTTTTCCAAAAATATACTTGTATGGTATCACGTCATAATAATACAGGGTGTCCCATAAGTAATGGTCCAAACTGTATATGCTGAATGGTCAAGTCATGACTTACCAGAATTTGGTAACTTGTCTATACCGCATCCTAACGGTTTTCGAGTAACGGTTGTTTTTATGAAATTTTCAAAAACACCTACTTTTAGTCGGTTTTTCAATTACCCTGTCCACAAATGATTTTTGTATTTACTATGTTAATATTTTACAATTTTGAATAAATATTCAATATTTCTGCATTTAAAAAATTTCAATTTTCGGCACTATTTTGCAAAATATTAATAGTTAGAATCGTATTCGTATCAAACTTAATTTTTTGCATCATATTACACATTACTGGTTATCGTTTTTAAAAACTTGCTTGATTTTTTAGCTTTTCAAAAAAGTATAAAACATCACAAATCTAGCTTTGGTTTAAAAGTTATAAGCATTTCAATTTAATAAGTCACGATTTAAAAAACAAATATAAAAAGAAAAAAAAATGTGTTTCTGTTAGAATTTTTTATTACATCACCAGAGACATCTTGTTTCCAATTCATTGAATTAGGCTCATCATGTTTAGTACAAGCAGCAATGGCGATCTTTTTCCTTATCAAGCAGCGCTTCTTAACGACTACTACTACGTGTAGTACTTGTACTAACGCTTTTATTATTTTAACCGGAAATAATATGGCTGTTTGTATTATCGCCGTTTTTAAACCAATGAAGTTGTTAAGCTATAATAGTGCGGTACTTTATTTATTTCATAAAGAAGAAATAATTTAAGAAAATAACTAAAAATGTTTTACGCGTCACGAAGGAGCGTATGTAAAAGATTTGGATTTCTGGTATTTACAAAAGTAATACTTACTAAGCGGATATATATATTTAACCAAGTTCTTTCTTACAGGGCTCACCCAAAAATTTATCAATATCAGTTTTGCAATGAAAACTATTGTAGTACCCGTAGTCTGGGTTCAAATCTTACCTAGGTCACCTATTTTTTTTCACGGGTACTGCCTTTTGTGGGGAATTGGCAAATCCTCAGAGTACCTAATTCTAGACTCCAGGTGTTTGTAGAGTTAATTGGTCTTTTGGTGATTGTAGGTAGTTAATCACTTTTTTAGGTGGTAAAAATATGGATTTGAAACTATATCGTTTTAAAACTTTCCCTACCCTGTCAGTTACACCCCTACCCCTTACATACGGCAGGAAGGCTTTTTTTGTCTAGTTGGCTATCTTTACTTTTCCTTGACGAAATTGACTTCCACGATCTTTGTTTTTTAGAGTAGCTATTCGTTTTAAGAACGTTGTCTAGCAGTGAAAGTTCAGTGGCAAGATGTTCGCTGTCACATATCTTGTGGGCTCGCTGAACAAGCGTAGAGACAACAGATCTCAAATTCGCCGGATGGTGGTGGGAAGAAGCGTGTAGGTATTTGTTTGTTGTGTGTGTTCTTTCTGTACGTACACTGTGTGTGCCAATGTGCCATTTTGATTCTGCATCACTTTCACATCCAAAAATGCAAAGAAGTCATCATTTTCTTTTTCCAACTTCCAACTTTATTTTTGGGTGTTGTGAGTTAATATGCTCCAGGAAATTCAAAATGGCGGAATGTTTAATTATACTAAAAGTATCATCCACATACATATGTCAGCCACACTTTTGGTTTTACTACAGAGTTGTTCGAAGCTTTTTTCTCAAATTTCTCCATCTAGATGAATTAATGGGGCCAAATAAACCCATAGCAACGCCATCTTCATAAAAATAAATTAGGTGGCGCAACAGTCCATGAAGAACCAGGGCCTAGTGACTTACAACTCTCAACCATTCCTGTGTGCGAGTAATGTTGTCGGATATGGAAGGGACCTACAGTTTATATGCCGAATCCAAAGGGCTAATTTGAGAAAGCACTTTTCATGACAAGAATTACTCTTGGAGAATTTTTCAATTCCTCGCAAGAGGCAGTACCCGTGAAAAAAGTTAGGTGGCACAGGCAGGGATTGAACCCAAGACCCCTTGCATGACAGTCCAACGCACTAACCATCACGCTACGGGTATAACAACGCCATCTATTTGCAAATAAAACTCATGGTTGAAACTGAAATATGCTTATGAAAGGCAAAATTCCAAAATCAACATATTGTTTTCGGGGGATAATAAGTATCTCCTGCATAGGCTCACCATAATCGCATCATTTTCGATTTTTAAACAACCTAAAATATACACAGTGCTTGAGGATGGCTTAAAAACACCAACTAAACAACTAAATAATCTGATATTATATAGCAAGGGGCATTTATTTGGCTCACTATTGGTTGAATTGGATAATGGATTCTCTTCTTTGCGGATTTTAGACAGACCGTACACGAATGGTATGAGGCGCTTTGGTGGTAAAAGCGCTTTATTTTCATTGATGAGTTTTGTTACTTTTCTTAAAACACGAGCTGTGGATAGTTATCAACAAGCAAATCGTGTTTCTATCTTCAACCAAAACATTCATTTTGGCGAAATAGTCACATATATTTACTACGACCGCCACCGTGACATTACCTTTATCTGCCGAGAGAAAAAAAATGTTCTCTTCTCTTCGCAACGCACTTAAAGCTTACATTTCATCTCTCCTTACATTGCTTAACGATGATGTTTTAGTTTATCTTATTATTCCCGCTACGCCTTGACAAATTGTTCCTGTGTCGATGCTGTTGAACTTGTTGCAAGCAATGCATTCTTTTACACTTCCAATTAGATGTTCAATAACACGTCCACCAACAACAACAGCAAGAGACGACAGAATTCCCTACGCACAGGTACAACTTGCGTAGCAAACATCGCCCATAAAATTTGTATGGTAGTTTCCCGGTGACCACACTCAATTCAATTTGAAGCGAAATGTTTGGGATGAGTACTAAAAAAGAGATAACGCAAAAAAACAATTTTTCGAATATTTTCAAAACTGTTAGCTTCTGAAAGCTCCAAATTGGTTTCATCTTTATTTTGTTTTATTTTCTGATATAGCTACTATTTCTTACTATTTATGTATTTCGAAGTAAAATTGTATCAACAAATACGGTTTTTGAATAATGTTCAATTTCTTTGACCTGATACTTAAACCAGCTTAAATTAAATATTGTTTATTTTTTTTAGGTCTGCAATAATAATATTATTGTAATCGTCAAACAACACACAATTTTGGAGACATTATTAGCTTTTAAAAACCTTTTTATAGTACCCTTACCGTAATAATACACAAACACATAATATCATCATTTATTTTTATTTATTCATTTTTACAGAAGTCTATGAAATCCCTGAGCATTTTTGGTTCTTTCACAACACCAGTTTTTAAGAAATACAGCATTTCATTTAATGGTACAATTGGTCAGCTAAGTGAACTTGTGGTAAATATTTCAACAGCCAGTTAAATTATTTACACGAAGTTTCACTGCCTTAAAACTGTGAGATGAGGATTTATTTTCTCTTAATCATCAGGAAAACTTTCTCTACCACTGGAATTAATAGAGTTCCTTGAGTTATTTGCTTGAGAATTCTCCATCCATTTTATCAATCTGCAGTTCAAAAAACTAACATTTTAGGTAATGATTCCACGATTGTTCGCTAAAAAGAAAGGAAGAAAAATAAAAAGCAACTTTCACAACCCAGCTGGTTCAAATTGTATAACAAAAACATTTTAAAATCATAATTTTGTTTTATGGAAAATGTCAATCGGAAACATGAATCTAGAAATCTTCAAGCATACCCTTTGTAGAACATGGAGATGTTTTACACAACTTCACTTCCGCTGGTCTTGATTGATGGTTGCTTATGTTTCTTGTGAGTTGTCGAGTGCCATACCAAACGCACCTCACTTTTCTGTATTTGTGGACTTGATGACCACACGATAAATCACACTGTGTAAAGGCCAATTAAGTCACATTAAATCACGTTTAAACGTATGCACATTTATTTTAATATGTCATCGTCTGCCCTTACCTCAGACCGTGACTCAACTCTCCAGACCCCTTTGTATACTTCTTTGTAGCATTCATGTCGGCTAGTAGTCTTATCTTCTTTGTTACATTTGTCACTTAGAGTATCGTTGATGTACTTACAAATGACTTCTCGTTTCTGAATTGCTGTGTGTCGGCTGAAACTATATTTTTCACATATTGTCCATTCACCTGCTACTTGACATTGGGTCCATTCATCATTGTTGTTAACAATTTCAGACATTATTGTTGCCGAATTTGTAGGAATTGTTTTTAGGTCAGGTGTGCAAGTTACAGTGCGATTCTAAAAAGTTAAATTTTGTATTGGTCAAAAATTCGTTTAATTTAATAGTAAATTTCGTTGGCGTTGATTCAAATCTATACGTATATCAAAATACGTATACAAATTCACACTCACCTTTAATATTGTTCCTGAACTACCATATCCAAAGCACTCTGACCAATCACTCGTTAGCCATTTGAACGTGATCTTGTGTGTATTTCTACGTTGCTGCTTTTCATAATCCCTTTGCCAAAAAATTAGGTCATAACCCTGTAGTTTTTTCAACATGTGTCTTCTATGATTGATACTATCGTCATAATCGCTGTCAAAATCAACATCAGTCTTACTGCGGAAAATCAACTCTTTTGCAATCATTTCTGATAGCTTTGTTGGTTTGTTCTTTTGGAATGGTTTTAATTCAAGGCCAGATCGCAGATCTTTTTCTATCAACAAACGATGTCGTTTTGAATTGTTAAATGGCCACAGAAACTAAGATGAGAAAAAATATAACAAGCACAAATTTTATTTTGAGAATTTAAATGTTAACACAGAAAAATAAAAATATATGTTCTTGTGAACATCTGAAATGAACATGAAATAATTTGTTTGGACTTTAAAACTGCAATTTTATAAGTTGTTTTTTAATTCTTATTACTAAAAGAAGTTATTTATTTATTTCCGTGGCATTTGTATAAATTAGAAAGTTAAAATTGCAAGAGGTGAAAAAACTAAAACCATAATAGACAAGAGATCGTATTTTAAGTTTTGAGAAAAGTCCTTTTTTTTCTTTTCGTTTATCTAATAAAACACCATCATCTCTTAATTTTCAACCACCCATCATCAAAGCAAGAAGGTTGGGTTTATTGAAATTTATTGAAAGATAATAATTGTAGTACCCGTGGCATGATATGGTTAGTGCCATAGGTCTTGGGTTCAATCCTTGCCTGATCCATCTTAAGTTTTTCACGGTACTGCGAGGAATTGACAAATCCTCTAAGAGTATTTATTATCATGAGAAATGCTTTCTCAAATTAACCGTTCGGATTCGGTTTAAAACTGTAGGTCCCCTCCATCCCTGACAACATTACTCGCACACAGGAATTGTTGAGATTTGTAAGTTACTAGGCCCTGGTTCTCTAAGGACTGTTGTGCCACCTAATTTATTTTATTAAAAGATAATTATTCGCCTTTGCGCTTTTTTTACTAAAAGCCGCGAATTTAGTTCAACCTCTTTAAGTATGAAAACGAACTGAATCATCATCACAATCATGTCTTTTTAAAAGCCTTTAAGGTATAAAATACCTATCTCTTTTAACTGAAAAAAAAAAACATTTTTCGGCATTAAATGTAAATTTCATTTCTCTTAATTTTGGGTTTCTTTTTCTTTTTTCGAAGAGTACTACTGTGTTGTTAACTCTATCAATATTTTATTCTATTTCACCTTCTTTAGAAATCCAAAAGGGAATTGGAAAACCCATGGGTATGACACACAGCATACAGTCTCACAGACTCTTATGACTTATGAGACATCATTCTATAAAATGTTTTTTAATTCATTCGCATACATACAATTTATGATAAGCTGCCAGAATCAGCATCGACATTTTTTACCAACAAATATACTGACACTGTCGAGGTATATCAATAATTCAATCTGAACATGGGCCACTTGTGAAGCCGATCTGAATCATCCATATAAAATGAAGAGCAGTTATTAATTAATAAATAAAATACCTAGAGAACTACTTTGGCCATCATAATTTTTAAAACTGAATTCGAATGTGATTTATTTCAAAGGATCTGTTCAAACATTGAAAATGTCGATAAATACCATACAAAGTTTAACCTCACAACTTCGACATTTTATTCAACAAATTTAACTTGAAAGTGAGATTAACATGATGATAGAACGTAAAAATCAGAAAAAGAGTAAGTAAGTATTGAAATCTATTCCAATTGAATGTATGTACATTAAATCACTGTTTTGTTGCTGAATGTATATACATCACTTTCGCTTTTATTTAAAGGAATAGTAATTTGTTCATAACAAGATCTATACACCTAGTTATAGATAATAGAAATATCCTTATGTTTAGCTTTGATAAATGTACTTTACCTAAGGTCGTAAAGGAAATTAAGGGGAAAGTACGATAACTTGGGCGCCAAGATTTGAAAACGGGATTTTGTATAGGGGTAAAAAAAATAGATTTTTTCTTGGGTAGAAAAAAAAAAACAAATTTTATATAATAAAACGTAGTATCTTCAAAAATACCCTAAAAATATTCTTAATATCTTAATATCGGTAAAAGATGTATCTTTTATATTCTTATGATTACTTTCAGACTTTTCTTAATAGATTAAAAAATTTAACCTTTAAATAAAACAAAAACAAAACTTGTTGGACACTAGAGATGAGGTATTTCTAAATAAATATTGTGTACTTAACAACCTACAACAATACCAGTACGATAGAAAAAGAAATGATTCTATTTAAAATTGAATTCATCAAATAAATTGAAGCCTTTGATGTGAAATAGCATAGTTTTGAATTTTATTTTCTAAAAATGAAATTATTTAAAAACAAAAAAAATAAATTTAATTGAATGAATGTTGAATTTTATTGGAAATTCAATAGAATTTTATAATGAAAGTTCTTTCAATGGTATTTTGTCATTCCCATGAAAATTTGACTACTATCATAGAGTGTTAAAATAGAAAAACCATGCTCTTTATTTTTTTCCATTCAGAAAACTGACCTTTAAATAGTACACTCAGAAATTACATAATATAATATATTTTCTGGCGTACCAGTGAAACATGACATTCACAATAACAGCGTTGGAACTTCCACTAATAATGATAATTGACCCCTTGCCTCTATTCCAAAATATTATATTCCCATTGCAAAAAAAAAATTACACCTTATCATAATTTAAATATTCACCAAAGTTCACTTATTCACTAATATAGCGTGTGAGCGAATATTTGTTATTTATTATATTATATTATATTTTAAATATTATATTTTAAATGGATGTTTTCTTTTACGTTTACAGGTAGTCTTCAGCAACCACCAGCAACATGAATACTTTACTTTTAACAACTGATTGGTGTGATAATATGTAAGTGTATAGAGAAATAACTTAATAAGTATTAACAAATATTTATAATGCATGTTTAACTCAAATGAACAAGTTTTTTAATCCAACAAAGTCATTTTGAAAATGTAGCAAACAAAACAGTTATTTGTGTTCAATGAGTTGAAAAAGCCCTTCACCCTTTTCAAAAACAAATAAATAAATTTGACTAACGGACAAAAAAGATGCTTTTGGCTGATTTTTCAATCTCTCAAGAAACAGAACATTAAAAAAAAATTCTTAAGTGACAAATGCTGAAAGTGAACTCAGACCACTGGCATGACAGTCAAACGCACCAACCATCACGCCCAGTATACATAACGTACTACTTCCCTTTTTTACAATTTTAGACACTATCTTTTTATTGACACGAACTAAGCTTCGGAGATTTATTAAACTACCATAAGTTTATATGGTGCAGGGAATTAACTTTACGGGAACTACCTTCACATGGGAACTAACTTCACCACTAGTGGGAATTAATTTAACCTTTTTTTGGTGAAGTTAACATAAGTCAAACAAAACAATAAGTCAAAAATTCATTACCTAATATAGAAAATATAGTACAAGTTTTTCTTTTAACAGTATACAGTCGTCGAATTTTGCACAATTTGCCTGCAAATTGGACACAAAATCGATTTAACATAAAGAAAAATTGTATGAAGAAAGTAATAAAAGGATATACATATATAAACTAAAAGGAAATCCATGTTGACGATCAGATATGGAGATGGAAAAAAAATGTTAAGCCATTTCGAAGGGGTCAATTTTGGGAATCACAAAATTCGGTAATTGTCTAGAATAGCTACTTTTGCTAAAAACATAGAAAAAAATCGGTGTATTTTTTCGTAAACTTTAATAAAAAATCGGGGGAAGTGCAATTTCGAAACAATTTTTTTTGTTTTTAATTAAAAAAGTTGAAAAATGGCAGATACTTGTTGCTCGATTGAAATTTTTGAAATTGGAGCCTAAAACAATTTTTTTGAATTGATAGCACGACGTACTAACAGCTAGGAATGTAGGGGAGGCATGCTGCCCCCCTGCAACCCCCCTGCTTGGGATCACTATAGGATTTGGGGTGGGTGCGAGTTTGGGTATATGCAAAGAACACGAATGCGTTGTGATTCTTTTATAACTGTGAGCCATACTTGCTTTTTTTTTTGTTGGGAATTTCTTTGATTTTAGTGCTCAAGTGCAAAAGTTCTTTGCATATACCCAAACCCTTACATACCTAGCTGTTAGTACGCCGTGCTATCAAAGCAAAAGCAAAAGACCATAAATAAACCATTTTTGCGTGTTTTGTATGTAAAAAAGTGAATTTTAAAAATTCGGCGTTATTTTCATTATTTTTTTGGCCTTAGTTCTTCTAATAAATCAAAATAAAGCCAAATTGGTTTTATTTCGTTTTGAACAACGAAATAAGGCCAAATTTGAAATTTGGTGTTATTTCATTTGGTACTATTTCACGTCACCAATACAACGCTTGATATTTTTTCAGATATTTCAACCGTAGGTGGGAAGTTACTTCACACAATTTTCTGATGACATTATCTCCCGCCATCAGTGGGAAATAACTTCACAAAAAAAAGTGAAATTAATACCCACTAGTGGTGAAGTTAGTTCCCATGTGAAGGTAGTTCCCGTGAAGTTAATTCCCTGCAACGTTTATATTTCTTCACTGAGCCAACACAATTATAAATAATGGTTAGATACTTTGTCGGTCCTATTTTCGTGATATACATATATGTACCTATATGATGATAATGTTCACTTTATACAAAGAAAAAACTAAGTATGGTGTACTCAGGCGTATACGTACTTTTTTATTTTATTTATTTTAACTTATTCAACATAATCATTTTAGACATAGAACATAATACATTGTAAATTGACTGATTTCAGAAATTTAAACTTAGTTTTGCACTCCTTTTGGTTGAAAAACAAAAGACACGATTTTTTTCAATACATTTTAATATGACAAAACAACACAATGTTGATATATGTAGAATAGCCACGTTGAAATAGAATTCTTACTTTTCATTGTTAAAAAACTATGAAAAGTGTCCAAAGATCCCAAGCCAGCATATAAAATTATTAAATTGTTTGTATACATAGATATATTTTTTATATTTTAGTCTTCATGGCTAAGTATTCAAAATTCAAATTTAAATTGCCATTGCTCTAGGAACTTATTTTTGTATTTGTATAGGTATTATTTTTTGAAATGGTTATATTTTTTAACATGTTAATAGTATGAAAAATAAATAAATGCTTTTAAAAGAAAATTGTGCAAACTAAAAAACAAAAAGGGGATAGGATGCGACCACATTGATTACTTCCCATCCCGTCTGTCGATTTGCCGTGTCAGTTGAATTATTTTGAAAAATTCAAAAATTACCAACAATATTTTGCATATGATGAAATAGTTTGATTTCAAAATCTACTTTTGTTAACGAGATTCTTAGCCGAAAACCAATTTTTACCAATTTTAGTAGCATTTCTTAAAAGTTTTTATTTTTTATGTAAACAAAAATACAAATTGCAAATTGAATGAATTAAATTAATTTGAAGTCAATATCTTCTATTATTCATTTTTTATGTAAACAAAAATACAAATTGCAAATTGAATGAATTAAATTAATTTGAAGTTAATATCTTCCATTGTTCACGAGATATAAAGAAACGAACATCAATTTTTACCAATTTTGCGTGATAATTTTTGTAGATTTTAATTTTTATGAAAAAATTGACTGTTGGATTTTAATAAAAAAATTATTGCATGTCGAAAATAATATTTTCTGTAAGAAAAAAATAGTTTGAAACCAATATTTTTAAATTTTGAAAAGATACTTGAGTCGAAGTAAATTTTTACCAAGTTTTAGTATTGTTTTTTTTTAGGTTTTTATTTTTTTGTAAAAAAACTGTCAATTCAACTTTTCTCAATATTTTACTGAATATTGAAAATAATATTTCTTGTAAAATAAAATTAGTTTGAAGCCATAATCTCAAATTTTTGAAAAGATATTTGAGTCGAAAATCAATTTTTACCAACTTTGAGTAATGTGTTTTTTAGGTTTTTATTTTTTATAAAAAAAAAACTGTCAGTTTGATTTTCGATGTCAAAAACGTTAATTTTCTTTGCTCAAAATTATTTTGGAGATAAAATAATTTTTCGTTCGTAAAATATTCGAGGTGACAAATATTTTTTTCCAGTTTTTTTAATTTATAAAAAAAACGTTAATTGGATTTTTGTCCAAAAATATTTGTGTTTGGTATCACAATTTATATAATATACAATTTAATTCAAGTCTCTAGCGTTATTGGCTCGTGAGATATTTAGGGTTAACCAAAATTTCACCTTTTTTTGAACTGCTATGGTAAAAAACCACCTACTCAATTTTTTTTGAGAGTGCTTTCTGCATCTTTCTGCATTTTTATCTGTATAACAAAATTTATTTGAATTCGATATCTCTATACTGGTTCTTGACTATGGATGACGTGACGTAAAAAACTTCCCAAACGTACCAACGTACGTAAACACGCGCGCACAGACATATCTCTAAAAATGTTTTATTTCGACTCTAGGGACCTTGAATCATCGAAATGTCAAAATTTTCAATTCGACTAATCGGATCGATTACAATAACTTCCTATGGGAAGTTAAAAATGTCGAAAATTTCGCCATCTAAAAAAATTTGAAATACAATAAGTTTCACAAACAAGGTATTCAATATTTTTCAACAGCATTGCCATTTGAAAAAAATGTTTTTCAACTTGTCTTATATTATGAAAACAAACTTAAAAAAATATCAGAAAAATAAAATTTAAATTTTCTGTTAGAGAAACAATTAAATTACTGCAGTCGTGCTTTATGATAAAAATAACCGTCCAAATATGCGAAAAATCAATATTTTCGAAATTTGACATTTTTTGAAAAAAGTGATACCATAAAATGGGGAATTTTCGACAAATAAAGTTAGTAGGTAGGTAATAACATTTTCTGCTCACATGAAATTTTTGTCATTTTTGCTCACTTGAAAGTGATAATGCCCTTAGTGTCTATATTTTATTTTAAAACTGATATTTTACCTCGGAATAATTCGCTATCGATGAAATTTTTTTTTAAAAATTATGTTATCTAGGCCCTTGCGGAATAAGTTGTAGATAATGTTAGTTGATTTGGTAAATATTATTTGTTTTCTATTTTCTATAAACAAGTAATTCAAATTTGTGTTACAGTTCATCTACACCTGATAGTAACCATAATCTCAACATCTGTTTCAGGTTCTTAATTAAGTTCCTTACGTAAATGTTATGCAAGGTCTCGGGCAACATTTTTCCTATCATCAAGAACTAATTCAAAGATATTATTTAATAACTGATATAGGCCTCCAAAGTTTCAAAGTAATTTTAATCCTTCAGTTCCTCCTCTCTCTTTTTATTCATTTAGAAGTTGGTTCCTATTTTAATTCCATTCATTTATACAAACATTCCTTCCCTTTCATATTAAAAGAACACAAATTAAAGACAGGTGTTTTATTCTGTACTTAAATCAAACCTCCCGAAAGTCTCCTCCGAGAGTTGGTTTACTATTAAAAGTGTACTCAAAGTGCCATTTTATTTACACTTCTATTTAACAATTCCCATCAGATTGTTATGATAGGTAAATAAAAATACAGCTTTGTGAACCTACTTGCAACGTGTTGTTATTCACAGTATATATCACACCTACATTGTTTGTGCAGGACAAGCCATAGTATATTTTACAAAGAATTCACTCAGAGGAATTTTGATGATATTTCGTATAATTTTAATTGTGAAAAAGTAGATATGAATTTTGTTTAAATTTATGCTAAAATTAAATTAAATTTTGTTAAAATTCATAAAAGGGATACAAAATATGTAATATTTTGTACATGGCTTTAATTCTGATTCAGTGATATTTTTTTTGTCAGAAAATGTTTTTTATTACCTGTAATTTTTGAACAGAACCTTTTTTGTGAGCTTAGCTCAATTAAATAAATAAATTATAACAGAAATATAACATCCGCCAACAGACTTGATGCTAATAGACAAAAGTTATCCCATAATCGACACGCTCAAATACATCAACAATCAAAAATTAACCAATCGTGAAAAATAGGATTGAATAAATTAATTCATCTATATCATGGTCAAATAATTCGAATTTATCTGTGAACTTCAGAATATTTATTTTGTATGCCTGTGAATTTTATTTTATTTTTTTGCTGTTGATTTGTTGTCCCATCCTGTTTGTCGGGATGTTGTTTATCTTTTGTAACTGAATTGAATACTCTAGGTAAATACGAATAGCATGTAGGAGCTAAGTACTTAGGTATAATAGAGTAACAGAATCAACTAAAAACAGCCTTCCTATTGTTAAAAAATATTGTTTTATTGAGCCAACTTTGGCTATGAAAGAATATTTTTTTTTTTGCATAACTTTATTACCAAACAAATTTTTACTTATGGTTTCAAAAAATAAAGGGGAACACTTGGAAAATGAAGGATGTCCGCGGTCATGTGGTGTCATAAATTTTGTAAACAAATATTTTGAATAATTGCTTTATATTATTTAAAAAAAGTGTTTTTATTTATGTTTACGGAATAAATTAGATAAAGGATAAAAAGTATGTATATAAATTGAAACTGGAAATCAAAAGGTCTAAATCATATCTCGAAACAAACGAAATTGTATACAAGCTTGAATTTTGTTATTGAACCAAATTGTCTATTTTTTTTTTTCAATTCACTAGAGAAGAGGTTATTTTGTGTGCATATTACACTTCAAAAGTCAAATTTTTAATGCCTGTCAAGTTAGCACTACATTTTTCGAAATTTAAAAAACTGAGTATGCAGTTAATTGTAGTTTTTTTGTTTTAAATTAACTAAGGAAAGAAAAAAAATTCAAAAATTATCCACAACTACAATTTATTGCATTGTTACATTTTCGAATATCTCTGTTTAATGCCTTGACTCACGGTGTCACGTTAGCACTACGTACCCCTTTTTTAAAAAAATCAAAGTAAAAAAATGTTTGGAATTTTTTTTCTTTCCACATCTAATTTACAACAAATAATTATCAACTAATTGGGTACTTAGTTTTAACAAAATCAAAAAGTGTAGTACTACTGTAGATGTCAACCTAGCACTACATACCACTTTTTTTTTTAAATCGTCGAGCTACAAATTTTTTTTCCACAGCTAATTTACAACAAAAAAGCTACAATTAACTGCATACTTAGTTTTTTAAATTTCCAAAATGTAGTGCTAATTTGACAGTCATAACGTTTTAAGCTTGGAACAAAAAAAATATTGTGTTTCATGACAATTAATACAGCAAAATTATCAAACAACTATTGCATTCTAACAATATGTAATCTAAAAAAAAAAATTGTATTCTTTTTCATTTTTTTAAACTTATATATTATGTACCTTAAGATCTTATAAATTTATTAATAAGATACACTTGCAATGTTTATTTTGTAGAGGGTGGTTACATTTTAAGGGCTGATGCTCATTTTGAATAAATTATTTACGAAATTTTTGTCATTGGCCCAAATTGTCGAAGACACTGAATAAAATTTGAGGTTTTATCCCTTTAGTGTCTCATCCTTTAGCTCTTTAGCTGGTTTACTTTCAAATAACCCCAAAGACAGAAGTCCAACTGTGTCAAATTGCACGATCTTGGCGCCCAATTGACATCACCACCACGTGAAATAACACGGCCATTGTATTTGTCTAGCAAAAAAACCATACAAAGTTCGTTATCATCTAACGATAGCGTCATAGCGAACACCATTCACAGTAACTTCCTGACCGGTCTCATTTTGGGAAAATACGGCCCAATGATGCCGCCTCTTACCAGCCCATAAACCATACCAAACTGTCACTCTTTGTGGGTGCATTGAATTATCATTCGCCCAAATGCGTCAATTCTGCTTGTTGATGAATATACTGAAGTTAAAATGTCCCTCATCGCTGAAGAAGACTTTCTTCGAAAATTGATCATCCACTGTTTCCATTCCTTTCACCCATTCTGATCGTTGACGATGCTTGAAATGGTGAAGAGGCTTTAGAAATTTGATTTATTTTATGATGTTTATTTTATGATGAGACATCATGTGTGACTCGTTGTCGTGCAACATTATGCAATGGCAAGACGACAAGTTGAGGTGGAGGGGTCTGTCGCGAACAGCAGCAATATTTTCTGCAGTACGAGCTGTACGAGCATGCTCTGGTGTTTTCAAATCTCATACAGACCTCAAATTTTTGATCTATTTTTCCAATTGTCCTCATATTTGAACTATTAAATTGACCGAAAAAATCACGAAGTGCACTATACGAATTTTGATTTCAAGTCCCATTTTCGTAATATGCCTAAATAACTTAACCACTTTGCTCGATTGTGTATATTTCCATGGTTCACATTGAAATAGTTTACAATTCTGAAATGACAAATGAAATGCAGAATAAAACTTGACATTTAGGTGTTGTTTACATTCAATATCGGGCCTTTAAATGTAACCACCCTTTATGTTCAACCAACTTGAATTTTGCTATTTAGAGTATAGAATAAGTTTTAAGAAATTATGAATAGTGAACTCAAAACTTAATTTTACAATACTATTACAAAATGTATTTAATATTTTTCACAATTTATTGTGACCAAATTTTAAGCTTTTTTTTCATTTTACTAGAGAAAAGGTTGTTTTGAATGCATATTTCACTTCGAACAGTAAATCAGGGACAAAACGACAACAACGTTAATCTGGTGAAATTTGTTTGATGAAGATCTAAAACTTAGTTGTCGAAAAATATTAGAACGAAAGAACAACAAATTTGCTTTGTTGCATTATAACAATTCCGTAGGGGTCAAGTTTATCAAATCATTTTTTCCCATCCATTTTTGCCAAAAACCATTGCTCCAAACGGGATTTTTTCCCCGTTTTTTTCGAATTTTTTTCACAAAAAATTGATATCCCAATACAATTTTTGGCTCAACTTTCCATTAGCGCAGCACGAATTTCGACACGCTTTTTTGATAGATATGTGCAAATAAATAATAATTATAGCAATTTTATAGCGAGGAAACATTTATTTCTATTTAATTCAAAACATTATTATTGGATAAACTTGGCATTGGGACAAAATAATGATTGTAAACCATTGCCTTGGAAATGACAAAAATTGGGAAATTACATTTTGGGAAAAATGGAAATTGGGACCACGGATTGGGAATTTTGTCTTACAATCTAAAAATTCATACAAATACCAACGAAAAAAAAACATCAGTTGGAAGAATATTGTATATATTTATACGAACAACATCAGTTATTTCGTAAATTAAACCTCACCTGCAGATTGTTTAATAAAGCTTCAAAATAATGCATTGATAAAAATGTCATAGCTCGATTACCAGAGCTGCTAGCTGCCATTTGTGGCACACCATCCTGTGCCTGTTGAATCAGATGGTTCTGTAATTATAAAATCAATAGGATATGAACCAAAAACTATAACTACCAAAAATAAAATGTACGTATTTTTGAAGGAAAATTAATTTATGACAACATAACCCTTTAATTATAAAATATGTAATTAAAATAATATCATAGGAAAGAATATTTTTGAGGACTTTGAAAAATACACTACCCTTAATAAATTAATGGCTTGCTTTGGTAAAATTGTTTCTTTTTAATACGAAATACCCCTTATTGAACTTGAAAATCTTTTGTGCCAAGTTCTTATAAGCAAAAATAAGAAAACGACCTGAGAGTAGTGTTCTACAAATGTGATGCTTTCACCATATGTAATTGTTTTTAGTTTTAAATCTATCAACTTAATCAGACATGAACAGGTAATCCAAAATCTACAGAACGTTTTCTTCTTTGAAGCTTTCCATAGCATCTTATTCCGAATTTAACTTTGATAGATAGAGTTGTGGCCTTTAAGAGTTTTCAAAAAATTTAAACTTTTCTGAAAGCAGTGTATTTTACATGTATTTATGGCATATGAATGCATATCTCATGCATCTACAAACACAAACAAAACTTACCTCATCTTGCAATATACTACTGTCAGCATAATGTACTCTGTTGGAGATTGGGTTACGGCTTCTTTTTCTACCATTGGCTTGTAATTTTAGTTTTCTTTGCGTATTTTGTGAACTAAGTAAAGGAAACAATGAATAATAGTTCTTAATCTTTCTTTACAAATATCATCTTTTATTTTAAATTAAAAGTTATTCAAGAACTATGAAAATGTACATAACAACATCAGGAATATTGAGCCAATAGGTGTAATTTAAATCTAAGACAATTGTTTTCTAGGTTATGAATGTTTCCCAAGACCGCTTGTATTTGTATGTACAGTACATATCTACTTATATAAAATAAAAATATTTAAAATACACATTCGAAATATTCATATTTTGGAATGAAATATGTATTTTATTTCCCATACTAAAATTTAATAATCAAAAAATAAACTTTGAAAAATAGAAAACAAACAAATTTAAACTCTAAAATTGGATTAAGCCAACAAAAATACGGATACGTCATCTCTCTTCTATTCCGAATTATGTCTTTCGTGTTCCTCTGTCTTTTCTATAGGTAATGATGTTGTAACGTTATTAAAATAAGGTACCTGTAGCTAAACTTACCTCACGTCAGATGCCATATCTGCAGAGGTAAGAGGTTCAATACCACTTCTTTCCCGCACTAGACGATCTGAAACGAACAAATTGTATAGAAATTAGAAGAAGATTGCACATCTTCTGCAGCAAGAATCAAAGGCGGTCATTAAAACTTTTTCAAGAGGAAGCGGGTGTCCAAAATTTAAAATGATATCAAAGTTCTCAATTTTAGTTTTGAAATAGAAAATATTATGTTGATATCCCTCCCCATCATATTGCGAACGAGCAATAAAATCTCTCCAAAAATAACAATCTCAAAAGTAATCAAGAGTACACCACACATTCAAACTCCCTATCTTACCTACCTGATTTGTGTTTCTCATAGTCCTCCAGCTGGGTTCCGGGCTTCATTTTAACATCGATATTAATCTCAGCAGTGCTCAGTCCCGCATGACATGAATAGACTCCGGCATCTCTGAATGTAATGTCTAACACCCGAAGGGTGCCTTTCTTCGAGACTTTAAACTTCCTCGAATTGGTCAATGGCTTGTGGTCTTTGGTCCAGCGTATTTTCGTTTGATTGAATCTCTTTACGGGACACTTGATTTTCACTTGTATCCCAAAAAACACCACCGCCGCACCGCCCACTTTCAAAGTTATTTTGCTCTTTTTCGGATCGTGCTGGATGTGTGTGCTATTGTAGATAGAAATGATGGGCTTT
Source organism: Eupeodes luniger (assembly GCA_951509635.1). Classification (NCBI taxonomy): domain Eukaryota; kingdom Metazoa; phylum Arthropoda; class Insecta; order Diptera; family Syrphidae; genus Eupeodes; species Eupeodes luniger. The sequence goes on along the minus strand of OX608073.1, from coordinate 97,939,626 downwards.
GGGTCATCGGGAGGACACGGCTTAACGTTACATGGCTTCTTATCGGCTGGTTTGGCACTCGGACACATTGTTTCAGGGCGCTCGATTTTGTGTTCCTGTGCCATTATTTGCTTGCACTCAACCTTGCGTTCCTTGACGCCATAACCGCATGTGTGTGAACACTTTGCCCACTCACCCACTTCCCATTGTACAGGACAATCGAGCACATTGCAATACTGACGGTCTGCGGGCGGAGGCTGGGGACACATACTGTTCGGCACGACCATTGCGTTCTCGCCACCTCGTGTCACTTCGTGAATACATTGGACTTCTCGGGTCTTGATGCCGATGCCACATGACTTGGAGCAGGGTGTGTAGTCAGAGTAGTTCCAACGCGGTGGGCAGGGACGATCATTGCATGTTCGCACACGAGCTTCTGGTTTTATTTCGGGTGAGCACAGGAACGGCGACACCACCCGTTCGTTATCTTCTCGGACGCAAGTAATGATAAGCTCCTCGACACCACCCAAGCAGGAGGCACTGCAGCTAGTGTAGCCCTGTTCACGCCAAACATATGTTTTGCCTGGGTCGGCTACCCCAACTTTTATCGAATCCTTGGGGTATTGTTCGTCATAGCCGTGAGAGGGTAGCATGCATGGCTCCTGGGCACATCTCTCCACTTCATCGTGTGGTTTTGGTCCTTCGCAAAGGCTGTCATTGACAGTGGCAATACTTTGGCTGTACTCGAGGAAAATCTTGCATTTGTGGGGGCGACGACGAATGCCTTCGCCGCAGGTTACGCTACATGATGACCATTTTCTGTCCTTGATGAATCTACAACAGGGAGTATAAAATAGACATTGACAAAGTGAGACGGAGGAAAATAACTGTTGGAAATAGTGTGAGGTAATTTTATTTTTTGAAGAAGTTTGGCCTTAAAAATTGGTTTGAGTGTGATGTGAGTATACATGCATTTTTGGGTTCTATGTGATACATTTATAGTAATCCAATTTATATCGATTGTCGCTGGGAAGGAGACATTTTTCAAGTTATTTTTGAACATTCAATCAACATTGAAAGCAATATATGCGATTTATCATCATATTCACTGAACCGTATTTGAAAGGGAATATTGGCAAAGCATACTTGAAGCACGTATAATTGGTATGTAAGCTAAAAAGTAACGTGTGCCTGTACATTTCATTCTTTTTGATTTTGTAAAAAAGGCAGGTACATAGAGGTATTATTGCGGTTTTTGTCGCTTTTCAGATTTTATGGATTTTTAACGAATATGTCCGTAAAAAATTTAATGAATTGTTATTGAAATATACATTTCACAAGCTCTAACTGTTGACAACTTGTATTAACATTAAATAGATAGACATAGATGTGTAACCATATATAAGCTTTTTATCTTCTTATCTGAATGTTAATATATACGAATGTTAAAATAGGCTTAGAAATTCTACCAAATATTCACCCATCATAGAAGCTCAAAGCTCAAATATGAACATGTTAAAAAATAGAGCTACCCAATGTATTCAGTTACATATTTACTACATCTGTCTTTTTTCACTTACCAGAATACATCTTCAATAAGAAATTTTGTAACTGATAATAAAATAAAATTTTTCTGAAATTTTGTATTTCTCGTAGTCCAAATCTGGGTCTAAAATCAAATTCACTCAATTACTTCACGTTTTTTAACTTTTAATATTTGAAAAAAACATGATATTAGGTTTTCTTGAGGAAATGCTAATTTATGTACTAGTATTTTTTAACAAAACGGGTTATGGATTTCAAATATATAATCCCGTCTTCGATATTCCGTTAATACATACATACATATATCTATGTTCAGTATATTCCTTGTATGTGTATTGTCTACACCTATTCTACATAATCCTGAAACCAAAAACAAACGAAGTGCAGAAAAACGGCTTAGAAATAATGTGTTTTACAACAAAATCAGTTTTTTCAAACAAGCCTAACAAGATAAAATAATGACCAGAACAAAATGTATGAAGAGTAAAAAAGCAAATGATTTGCACTACACACTTACGTTGGATCCAATAAGGGA